>CABFVZ010000054.1:447033-513790 GCA_902151445.1 Timema monikensis
TTTTTTTTTTTTTTTTTGAGCGAAGGGTCCGGTCTGAGGTAATTTTTACATTTTATTAATGTTTAACTATGTTTATAAGATATGTATATATCGAAATGAGATCTAGAACTAAATTATACATTATGTGTGAATAATATGTGAATTGTATGTATCGTGTTCAATCCAGCCCACCTAGAGCATTGAATATGCTAATGTGGCCGTCTGCTTGGTGTTTAGTAAGTTTGGGGACCACTGATCTAAGGAATCACATTCACAATAGACTTGGGCGCCAGTGACAGGTAGATCGAGGTTCGAATCCTGGTGGGGGTGTACAGTATGTGGTTTTTATTCATTATCATTCCTCGTTTTCACACTCTCCACAAAAATGTGGGTACTTTTTTTTTTATTCAACCTTCCTAATTTCTAACTCATTGTAATTAGTACATAATACGTATAACCTTAAAGGGTAGTAAGACACAGTGCTAAAAAACAAAATGTGATAAATAAAAACATTTTGACAATCCTAATTTCATACTTTGCAAGTTTTTAAAATTCACGGATAGCTAACAGCATCATTGGGCAGAATTACCGTCAAGCTCGTTTTGTCTGGTTTGTCGGTAATAGAGAGGTCGGGGCTCATATCCTGCCCAGGTGTACTGAGGGCATTTTTTTTTTTACTAAATAATCCACTCTCCCCTATACAATTACCTGTGCATTTCCTCTCAAATTGAGCCTTCCTCGTTATTAATTTAAATATGTAGATAGTCCAGACGAGGTGGTATGAAAAAATCTATATTTTTAACAACTAGGCCTATACGCCTTGTTTAAATAAGTTATGCTCTATTTTTTTAAAGGTTTGTTGATCAATCAGGGCCAAGTCAAAGCAGAACCAAACTACAACTTTTCATTCAGTCGTATTAGAAGCAAAATAAAAGGGGAAGACACTTTTCTTATGGATCTTGGTGACTATAACGAGGACGATGATGAAGACGATGAAGATATCCCAGAAAACAATGTTTATTTCCCTAACAATATCTCGGGAGATGTCATTGATTCCTCAGACAATGACGCCGATAGCTCAGAAAGTGATGACGATAGTTCAGAAGACGATCTTTCGGAAGGCGATCTCTCAGAAGATGTTGTTGATATCTCGGAGGACGACATCGATTTGCGCAGCGAGCAGGTCAGGCCGGAGAGTAATGACTCTATCGAGAGTTGCGCACGTCCGGCCCCCACACCCATGTTTAAGTGCTCTGTGTGTCCGTACGAGTTCACGTCCGTCGAGGAGCACATAAAACTGTATCACACACAAGATGAGGTTGAATTACAGGTTTGCTATTTGGTTTCTTATTGGGGTATGTTTAGGGGTTTTAACCAGTAGATATTTTCCACTTTTTGATTCGACTTTGAATGAAAACTAGGGATGGGATGTTAGACTCCTCGATTCCCAGAAAGACCTCGAATTCTAAGGAGAGATTCGTCAGTCATAAAATTATCAAAAAAGTACTTATAATACAACTATTGAGACCATGACTTCAAATAACAATTCTAAGCAATTGGTAAAAGGAATTATATAGACTATCCAATGCCCTAGCTCAGTCAGCAGCGTGTCCGTCTTCTGAGTTAATGGTCTCGGGTTCGATTCCCGGTATCGCCGAAAAATGTATCATTGGTGAAATGTGGGTTTACCCTTTCACAGTGATGAATTAATGGTTGGAACTGGATGTTGTGCCTGTCCTAGTCTTAAATTATATTATAAGTAGGGACATAAAAAATTCGCATTTGCATTAAAACACATTTCTACACGAATTCTACTGTTTTCATATGAATAACACGAATTAAGGCTTATTTTCTAGATGAACACAATTTCTTTGTAATTTGGCAAATACCACATCATGCAATATAATTTTCAACGCGGTAATACTGGGGATAGCACTATACTAGAGCTGTCGTTTATACGAATAATATAAGTTTTTACTTATTTTATAGGTATAAAATGGATTACAGGAAAAATGAGTGTTTTCAGGATATTTAAGTTATTTTTATCTGAGGTTATCATTAAAAATCACTATTTCTACTTTTACACACTGCGATACCTAAATTTTAATAGATCACTTATTTGTGTTCAGTTTTTAAAAGATTTCACACTAGGTCCAAGCAAGGACATTAATATATATGGACCTTGCTACAGGCGGTCATGTTTGGCAAAATTACATCTTAATTTTTATTCCTTTCTCCTTATTTGATAGTAGTTTAGTGTTCTTTGATGACATGTTTCAATGTTAATATTGTTTGGTCTAAACATAAGTTGATAATCGATTAATTAAATATTTCTATTTGTAAGACTCGAAGGGAAGGGAGTAAAAAAAATTAGTGTGGTCAGAGGGCGACCCCCTGGTTAAATAATTGAGTAAGTCTTTGGTAATCGTTTTGTGTTTTTTCAGGTCCCAAAGGAAGTTTCAAAAAACCTTTTAAGAGATGGAGAAAATATGATCAAGCCAATTTCAAACAACCAGGCAAGTGCCGATGAAACTACCGCTCAAAAGTTACTCCCTGATCCAAATAATGACCTTGAAATTCCGGGCTACCACCAAAAGGAGGACGTGGAAATGGTTGATGACCATCAAAATAGTCCACCGGAACTGGCAAACGATCACGTGCAATGTGAACCTCAAGATCATGATCAGGCAACTATTGATCATGGTACTCTTCCGAGTTCCTTGGGTGAAATAGTGTCTCAACTTTCTTTAGAACCTCAGATCAAAACCCTAGTTAGTGAGTGCGATATCGACAGAGAAAATCCTGCTGTAAACTTACGAGGTGTAACTAAAGAAACTTTGGTAACACCCGACAACTATTCCGAACAGGACACAGCATTAAGGCCCATATCACTGTCGAAAAAACTAAACAAACCAGTTAAAAAAATAAAATTTCATCCGAAAATAAATGTGCCATCAGAAAAAAATAATAGATCAAGTATTTTTTCAAATTGTGGCGACGATGTACTTGTCGAACACAAATTAACAGGAGAAAGACTCATTATGGACCCAAAAGGTTTAACTTATGTCAGGAAGCTTATTCCGTGTGGTGAGATCTATTGCACCACCAAGGAGAATAAACAAACACTACCAACGGTGAAAACTCAACCACAAGAAGTTGAAGTAAAGTCAAAAAATAAATCCATAGATGACTATCCTCAAACCGTGACTTCATTCAGAGATTACACTGAGAGACGTTATTTCACTGAAACTGGTAAACGTCTGGGTTCCATATACACCTGCAAGGTATGCAACCGGGAATGTCTCACATACCCTACCTTTAGACATCACTCCTGCACGGCGATTGTTTATTCCTGTGATGTGTGCAGTGAAACCTTCAGGCGAAAAAAAGACCTCACGAAACACTTGCTAAGTGAACACAATCTCCCAGATGTTTCTCTGAAAAAAAAGGATCGTTTGAAAACTAAGGATGTCTCCAAGCCGCCTCAATCCTTTGTCTGCGAGGCTTGCGGAACTGTCTTCAATAACAAGCGCTCCCATTTGCAGCATAAAAAAATGCACTTGCCTAAAATGGTCGACGTTGAATTTAACGAGGATGGCAGTCCAGCGGACCTGAATTGCAAATGCTGCACCTTTGTTGCGATGAACAAGAAAGGCCTTAGGACCCACATGATTGTGCACGCACCGTACAAGAAGAGAAGAACGGAACCTACCTCGGAGGTGAGCATGCAGGACCCGTCGACAATACTGACTGCCAACAACCTGACTTGCCACATGTGCGACCGGTTGTTCGAGCGAACTCTGGACCTCCACGAGCACTTCAAGACACATTATTACAACAAAGAGGATGAGAAGAGGGAACTGGCGAGGTTGAACAATATTACATTTGAACGCGCCAATGTGGACAACCCTGAAAAAGCTTCGTTGACCTTCACATGTGAGATCTGCCACCTGACTTTGGACAAATCTATTCGCGTGAGCCATATTCTCTCACATTCCGGTGACGTGCGTTTCACTTGCGAGATATGTAACGGTAATTTTTACACCCGTGAACAATACAACCTTCACATGCGCGCCCACAATGGGGACACACCTTATATGTGTAGAATCTGCAAGAAGAGGTTTGCCGACATGCATCTACTGGAAAAACACTGCGAGTCGCACAGAGAAAACAGAAACTACCCATGCCGGTTCTGTAGCAAGCGTTTTCAGAGGCCTAGCGGGACACTCGCCCACGAACGTATACACACAGGCGAACGCCCGTTCACATGCCAGCACTGCGGGTTAAAGTTTCGTCTGAGGGGGACGCGTGACATGCACAGTCGTATTCATACCGGTGTCAAACCTTATAACTGTGAACACTGCGGTATGAAGTTCAGGTCGAGGTATAGCTTCCACGCTCACGTTGCCACACATTACGACGCCCGCGACTTCAAGTGTACCATGTGCCCAAAGACCTTCAAGACGGCGGCGGGACTTTCTAGCCACAAGAATAACCACACAAAACCTTACGCTTGTTCTGTTTGTAAGCGCAAGTTCAACACCTCGTTTGCTGAACGTAAGCACAGGCTTTCTCATTCCACGGGGAAAAATATGCTCAAGTATGTGTGTGACCTCTGTGGGGCCTGCTACGCTCGGTCTTTCGGGCTCCGTGACCATATGATTGCTCACAACGAAGAGGCAACGGGTAAGGTGCCCGCCAGAGAAGATGCTACCCCTCAGAACATTAGAGATTCTTTGACGCCTGTAGTCGCCCCTAAAGCTGTGCATTTTGTTGAAATTGAAGAGACAGTGTTGTCTAGTTAATTCCAGGACTGTGGAGTCAGGATCCGAGGTCGTGGAGTCGGAAGCAATTTTGGGAGTAGTTAGTAAAAATGTACAAATTGTATATAAAATTATAACAATTTACGGTAAATATATTATATAAGTTTTATAATCTTTTTATTCCTAAGGACTAATATTTTTAATTACAATTAACATATGTAGTCAAATATAAATCCACAATGCCAAAGAAGCTTCCCATGAAGTCATCTGTAAATATTGAAGCATTTTACTGCTGTAAATTTGTTATTACTAATTAATATACATTCACCATTTCTGAAGGAGTCAGACAGTAGAAAAATAGAGGAGTCTGAATCGAAGGTTTGGTGTACCAACTCCACGGCCTTGGTTAATTCAAAGAAATAGTTTGATGTAATGTGTTTATATTTGTTTATTTTATAGAAAATATTTTACCAATTTAAATACTAAGTAAACTCATTGCTAATCTAGCAACAAATCTGATTGGGGACATATTTACAAATAAAACAAATACACTAAGAGGCTGGATGAACTATCAATGACAAGACCTATACAATCATAAGAACTGCAGGTTATTAATCGGTATTCTCTTGTTCCTGAGGCTCTTGGCATAGTGCCGAGGGCGCATTGGCACTTGCAAGTCACTCTTTGAAACTCGCTTGCTTTAGGGAATATCGAGAGCGCCGAGACGAACCCAGGAGACAGCCATATGTGAGAATATGGTTTCTTGCTCTTCTTTCACACAAACACAGGTACATTTCCTATAAAAATAACCTTCATCCTTAAAACTATTAGCATAATTAGTACACAAGTGTATAACCCAAATGGGTAGTAAAATGCGGTGCTAAAAAAAAAAGTCAAAATAGATATAACTCTTTCAAACAAATTTAATCCAATTTTAAAATTTGTAATTAAAAACACTTTTATTTGTATTTCTAATTGGGAAAAAAAATGTAAATATTATATTATCTAATGTTAGTTTGATTCAGCCAAACTATCCATTTAACATCTCGTAAAGATAATGGAATTGTGAATATGATTTTAGTTGATATGTTTGAAAAAAAAAAGATAAAATTTGTCTCTCATTTATGTTTATGTATATAAACAATATTTTATGCTTAACTAATTGACTATTAAAATGTTATGGCAATAACCTCAATTTCAATTCAAATATATTTAATTTGAGATGTTAGTACTTTCTTGAAGTCTTTAATTTGTAGACGCACCAAAATGAAGTAAATCAGCTTACATGGTTATAATATATAGTTCTATATACCTTATCTCATTAACCATTCTAATGTGGTTATTGATGTCTGTGCGTTGTTAACAGGTGAGATTTTGTTCACACGCTTTAATTATCAAACAGAGAAACAATTAATTTACTATGAGCCTACCTTTGCGAATGGTGACATAGTACCTGGAGTGATGAGATGATGGCTGATACCGTTATACTAAGATAGGCGAGCCCAGAGCCATTAAGAGAGAAGGGTCAATGCAGTGCTGACACCTAGTACTAATGAATATAATTAATTAAAAAAAAATAGAGCACAGCTGACTCACTAGGTATATTTATACTAAACAATGTCACTGTCCCTTTCATATTTAAAGAAATTCACCCTGAATAATATTAATTTAACCCCATCTTCAAAATTATTCAAACAATTAGCTATTAATCAAACAAAACCTAATTCCTGCTATACACTCAATTATCTGGACTACTACAAGTTGATATTTGGAGGCAGAGAGTGAAAAAGCCGACCACCACATGTATGGGGAAAGCACGTTTATGTTTTTTCTTTTTATTTGATTTAGACTGGTTGTGCAAAGTAGGTTAGTTCTCATTTTGGCTGTCACAAATACATCTTCCTAAGCTTTTGACCTTAGTCAGTCATTCCTTATTAGTGCTTACTGGTAAGTGTTCATTGACACTTATGAAATAAAAACATCCTTCCTTGTCGTAAAATCCTGAGAATAAAAATAATAGTACATATCTCAAAAGTAAAATTAAGTTAAAAGTAAGGACATAAAATTCTATCTTAAAACAAATTATAAAAGCCTTGAACCGATAGGAATCTTTATGAACATAAAAATACATCCATTCCAATTCCGGTACTTAACCCTTTTGTTTCTGTTCTGATTCTGGTTCCTTAAAAATAACTATTGATTTCAGTTATTGCTTCTTTTTTCGATTCAGTCTGACTGGAAATTAATGTATGTATATAGCATGAACAATTACTAAGATGAAGTAGTATGATATAAGCCCTTTAAGAACGTTGTTTGTTGTTGTGGAGGTGAAATTGTTGGGTTAATTACGGTATCAAATAATAAAATTTATCTTTCTGAGACAAGAGCTGTCTGCTAGAATAATTTCTTCATGGGTAGATAAAACTATGTATTTTGTGCTTAAAATGTTATTGTGTTTTTGTTATTTTATGGACGTGCAGTTTTTATGGTAAGTACATACCTTTAACTTCATTTCAAACATTTTTACAATTTCATTTTGTTACGTGTTCACTTGAAGTTGCCTTAATATACATTCATTAGCAGTTGCTTGGATAGAGGATGGGATAACACGAAAGTCAACAATCCTGACCTCTCGTGTCAACGGCAAACAAGTTTGTTGTGAGTCTAACGGCTTAGTATGGATGAGCATCGATAGCAAGACGTTGATGTCAACTCTGGCAAAGTCATATCGATATTTGTAAAACATGTCTCTTAATGGATGATGATTCCAACCTAAAATCATTGATGTTTTAATTTTAAACAGACATCAAATGGGTCTGAATAAGAATGTGTTTATAGATTAATGAGGTAATAACGATATTACTAAATTATTATAAAAAATAATGTATTTTAAATAACAAAGATAAAAAGACAGTTTGGTTAAAATGTAATAATATTATTAAAATACATGAATGACAGTCAAATAACCAATTAAAATGATCACACATTTAAATAATGATTTTAAATTGTAGAAAATTAATATTAAATTGCAAATACAGATTATAAAGTAAAAAACACCCAGCAGTCAACAGTTTGAATGTACAAGGGGAATCATCGAGAATACACTAGAACATTGATTGTACAAACATAAGACATTGAAAGAAAAGTATAGACCACCGATATTCATCCTTAGCGCTTAAACACTGATCTGTGTCCAATTGTTAAATACCCATATAAGTTTTAGTGCTTGGTAAAAGAAAAACACCAATAAAAACAAATCTTTGAATCATAATAGAAAATATTATATGTTGTCTGTAAATATATTTTTCATTACATTTGTATTATTAATTGTATATATACCCTATGGTTAATTAAAAGATAAACATTTGTGGTTAATATAGTGACACAAATTATTGCTATTAATGTGGAATATATTATGTTCACGTTTCCGAGAGTGGTTAGTGAGCGCTCAAAAGCCCATTTTGTCCCAGTTTCTCGAGAGTGGTTAGTGAGCGCTCTCAAGCCCATTCTGTCCCAGTTTCTCCAGAGTGGTTAGTGAGCGCTCTCAAGCCCATCCTGTCCCAGTTTCTCCAGAGTGGTTAGTGAGCGCTCTCAAGCCCATCCTGTCCCAGTTTCTCGAGAGTGGTTAGTGAGCGACTCTCAAGCCCACCTTGTCCCAGTTTCTCGAGAGTGGTTAGTGAGCGCTTTCAAGCCCATCCTGTCCCAGTTTCTCGATTGTGGTTAGTGAGCGCTCTCAAGCCCATCCTGTCCAGTGTATCGAGAGTGGTTAGTGAGCGCTCTCTAGCCCATCCTGTCCCAGTTTATCGAGAGTGGTAAGGGAGCTCTTTCCATCACATCCTTGGTCTAACAACTGGTCTCGTCCCACTTAGCTCCATTTCAGAGTATTCTCTTGCCTTCCTTTTGTTGTTCATTCGTTGTAGATATAATATAACAGCCAAAATTAAATACTAAGTTTTTAAAATTGAAAGATGACACCTAGACACAGGAATTGAACCCGGGACCTTTGGATTAATACGCCAATGCTCTAACCATTGGGCTATCCGGTAGTTGTCCCCTGCCAAGGGTTACTCCTCGCTCATTTTTTAAGACAGAGTCTGTGATGTATGTGTGTAAATTGTAAGCTATATGTGAGCGATTGAGATTGCGAGCTATCGGCTAGCCCAGCCACCTTCGTCTCAGGAGCGCGTTATTCTGTCAATAACACAATAACACAATAACACTTGTACAAATGTGCATATTATGATGGAATTAATAGCCAAGGTATTAAAGTTGTCAAGTACGGTTATAACCGCATTTAAATATGTTGTTTATATTGAAAAAATACTAATACAAAGCTCCGGACTTTGTTGCACTGTCCAAGAGTCGTGTTTCAATTTAAATTATTATGATTATTATTAGCACCGTATCTTACTACCCATTCGGGTTATACACACACTAATGTGTAATAGTAGGGTGATTGCGATATGAAATGGAGGACCTACAGTTTAACGTGGAATCCGAACCACGGTGGAGGCCTGGCATTCCACACATTCACAAGTTGTGATTAATACACGTCTTGTCAGAGGTGAAGGAAGGGTTTGGTTTGGCCATCAGATAATTCTGTGCCGGGACCGAGGATTGAACCCTAGACCCTCCCAGCACAGAAGTCCGACACCCCTAGACCGCCAGGTCATCCCTTCATTTTAAAGAATACACGCTAATACGCTCCAAGATGGTTGTAGCGAGCATGGAAATAATATTACGGCTCTAATGAGGCAAAGGGCATAATTTTAATTTGTGCGTCTTCCCATAAATTCGCTCACTTTTACAAAAAGTGTACTAGATGGAATTTACCGTACAAATTCTGGGAACCATACATTCTTACTTACTCCGGTGGATTGGAATACCCACTGTTTAGAACAGACAGACATTAAAGGGGTAATCTGGCTTTTAAGATCACCCTTATCAGATTATGGGTCGTTTTATGACCTTAACTTGTCCTTGGGGATTGTCCCCACTCTACCTATATATCCTATGTTTAGCCTCCAACATTGTTTCCCATTTCACCATGACTCTGAAATCAGTTATAAACAAACCCTTTTCATCAAACAACAAACAACCCGCTTCAATGGCCGCCTGGTCTAACGCGATACTCTAGCAGTAGACTAGACTGCCGATGACTGGGAGATCGAGGTTCGAATCTCGGTAGGGTGTACTGAGGCTGGTTTTTTTCAAAATAGTTTTTCACTCGGCCTCCATGCAAATGAGGATACACTTCATTTAATATTACCTTCATAATCCCTGAAACAGTGCATATGCGTGTAGCCCAAATGGGTAGTAAGGTACGATGCTATAAAAAAATCCCATCAATTTTTAAATTCATAAGGGAAAAATATTAATTTAAATCTTTGAATTTTAATTACAGAGAAATAAATTGTGTCTTAGTAGTAACCAAAACAAAATATGATGTAATATTAATTAAGATATTGTCTGTAAGGTTCTGTGCTCGTAATATTCTGGAAAGAATTTTGAAAAACTAGCCATATTTTACACAACTGGTATTTGAACCTTGGGTTACTATTCTATCGTGAGTTTCTGCAGTTCAAGTCTAGATAATGAGGTAAATTTTTATCTAAAATTAGTATATTATTCATTGAAATTAATTAGTAATACACTATTTCATACCATCAAAGTAGAATGATTTATTTTGAAGTTTGTCTTTAATCTATACTAATATTACAAAGAGGAAAGATTTGATTTTCTGTTTTTTTGTTTGTAATGGATAAACTCAAAAACTACTGGACCGATTTTAAAAATTCTTTCACCAATATAAAGCTACATTATCAGCGAGTAACATAGGCTCTATTTTATTTTGAAAATTTAATTTATTCCTCATAAAAATGTAGATAGTATATTATATAGTCGTTGGAAAAAAAAAGTTGTTGAAGGGAAAGTGAGGTTGGTGAAGGGGGGGGTGGGGTGAGGAAAGAGGAATGAGGTGAAAATAGGAGGGAGGATAAAAAGAGGGAGGGGGCTATACAATGATGGTAGGACTTATTAAAAAAATAAGTACAAAAAAGTTTTGTTTTTATATTGACATGATGGATGATTTGAAGCTTTGTTTTACAGGATTCGTTACAATATTTTTTTACGGGGAAGAGGGCTAGTTGTTCCATATTTATATACTGTTGTTGATTTAATTCAATTAAAACAGTCGATGTGTAAACTAATCTATTATAATGGATTCCTTCCATCTGTTAGTTTTTCTTTCCTCACCCTGTTAATAGAATGAGTACATTCTCGACATAGTTGAGAAAACGGACCGTCGGTTATTCATCAGCTGACCCGTAGTTCCGTATTATTCCGGAGGTTCAGCGAACACCGAGCTCCCGTAAGCCTCTGGAACACATCGCACGCGTCATACACGAGTCTGTCAGATTAGATAGTTAATTAAAGGTCGATACAAAGGGAGCTTTAATCTCGGTATCAACATATCGTCCCCATTCTCTAATTTAACTCACACAAAATAATAAGCGAGCAAATAATTTGTAGCGACCATGAAACCTGCATCATTTAGCAGTGTTGCGATCCTAGGTGACTAGGTCGGGGTTAGAATCCTGGCTTAGCGTACTGAGAGTGATTTTCCCTTCAATATTGTCCCACTTTCCCTTGACACACATGTGGATACATTTCCTTAGAATTCTACCTAACTCATCCATAGTGCACATTTGGGTAGTATGACGCGGTGCGCAACAGTCAAATATCCGGCAAATAGTACTTGGTTTAGTGACTTTGTCTTGCGCTAATATCACTCGTCATTCTGTTTCTATACAATGTTTTAATACCCATGTAATTTCATTAATACCCGCTACGGTGGCCATATGGTCTAAGGCTCAATTCTTGCAATAGACTGTGAATGACAAGGATATCGTGGTTCCATCCCAGCCGGATCTATTGAGGGTAGTTTTCCCTTAATGGTTTCCCCACTGTCCTCCCACGCAAATGTGGGTATATTACCTCTGAAATTCTTCCTTCATCATCCCTACTCTATTAGAGTAATTATCATATATATATAACCTGAACAGGTGGTATGGCGCGGTGATATATAAAAAAAAAGTCAAATATTCAAGAAAGCATTAGTTTCATCGTCAATTTCAAGGAACGAAAACTAATATCAAGGAAAACTCTGAAAATAGGCCTACAATCACATGAACAAATATTCGTTTTAATTGATTATGTTTTCGACTTTCATTATTTATTATTGATAGATTTTCTAAGTTTTTTCTAATCATTTTGAACATATAAATAGGTGATATGAAACATCTTCGAGAGACGTATGTAAAAATAATTTATAATATAGGTAAGGGTGACCTGGTGGTCTAGGGGTAAGGTGTTGGACTTATATGCTGAGGGTCCGAGGTTCAATCCCCGGTCCCGGCACAGATTTTTCTGATTACCAAACCCTTCCTTCACCTCTGACAAGACATCTTGTGAATGTGTGGAATGCCAGGCCTCCACCGTGGTTCGGATTCCACGTTAAACTGTAGGTCCTCCATTTTATCTCACAATCACCCTACCATTACACATTAGCGTAAGTGCGTATAACCCGAACGGGTAGTAAGACGAGGTGCCTTTTCATGGGAACACCATGCACATCATATATTAGATTGTAACTTTAATTGTAATTTCAGGTGTACACTACTTTTGCAAACTAGAACTTGTAGATAAAACTTCTCGAAAAAAATAAAACTAGGGGGCGTTGTTCGTCGGGCTATTGCTGTTCAATTCAAAATATTATTTTCTAAAACTATAAAAAGAGGTACTTTTGGAAGTCCTCTGTTATAAACTGGCCCCACTGGGTGTAATACCTAATATCTGTTCTGTGAGGTAACAAGACATGGCCCCTCTAAAAACGGCTGTCCTGTATAAAAAAAACCCGTATATAGGTCATCCTGGTAATATTATACCAAGAAATTGGTTAATCAAGTTGCGTCACAAACCTATACTCATAAAAATTATTTTTAAGCCCTACCTGACCTGGAAGCGTAATCCCCTAACCACTCAACCACGCAGATGGTCTGTTATCATTTTGATCTTCATTAACTACTAGTACACGGTTTCTCCATATAACCACTAATCAGGCTCTTAAGACAACTTTCACACTTATATAGTCCGCTTACAGGGGTAGAACTGTAAGATTCAACTAAACGCATATTGGTCCGTTTAAAAGTGTTTTTGGCTGCTGAGTTTATGAGTGGGGATGGTGTAGTTCGTGGTTGTAAAAACAACTTTAAACTCTCACGGAAGATTTATTACAAATACATTTTATTAATTAATTCACTGAAGAATGTTCACACCATCAATGAGTTAACTATTTTCCCTGAGTCTATTTTATTGTTTTTGTATAAGAAACATTTGTGAAGAGGCATGAACATAAGACCTTTAATACTAGCTAGTCTGACAAGACGTGTATTAATCACAATTTGTAAATGTGTGGAATGCCAGGCCTCCACCGTGGTTCGTATCCCACGTTAAACTGTAGGTCCTCCATTTCATCTCACAATCACCCTACCGTTACATATTAACGTAAGTGCGTATAACCCGAACGATTAGTAAAGTTTTTACCTTGACAGTTATTTTGATGTTTCCAATATAAATAATCACTTTTTTTTATACAAATAAAAATAATTACCCATTTTTTCTATACATTCCCATCACTCATGTTCATATGTTTTCATTACACAGTAATTGTATAATCTGTAAATATTATATTTGCAGATTAGTATATTTTTTAGTGTTTTTTTATACCATTTATCAGTTAATTAATGTGCTAGTTACTAAAATCCTGTTAGAGTGGAAATTCACTGGGCAAAATACAATTATAAATGAAAATTCATATATTCACAAATAACTCTCTATTAAGAAATAAGATATCCGAACGGAGATTTGAGCTTTTACACGCCGACTGAGTTACCACTTGAGATACCTAGGCTCCCATTCTGGTCAGTGTGGATATGTGAGGTTTAATACCTAGGTCACACACTGATGAATGATAAACCTGGATAGCTCGGGTGGTTAGCGCGTAAAGTTGGAAGGATCAGGCTTCAAATCCTGGTTGTCATTTTTCTGAGTTAACAGAACACAAATATTTTATACTACATTCAGGAAATACAATTATATAATAACCCAGGGGTTTTTAACTGTCCCCATCTCCTCCTGATTAAAAAAAATTGCTAATCAATATTAAATGATAAAACGTAACATAGTTGGTTTTACCGCTCCGCGACTCTGATGGGAAACGAAGCTTGAAGAGCTTATTCAATATAGCGAGATAATTGACAACCACCTGACGGACACACCAAAGATTACAGGAGGGGTGACTCTTGCCGCAGAGTTTGAACCGTGAGGACGTTCGTCACGTCACGTCACGTCTGTCGTCGGAAGGTAAATGTCTCTTTACTTTAATTATTATTATTATTAGCACAGCGTCTTACTACCCGTTCGGGTTGTACGCACTTACGCTAATGTGTAATGGTAGGGTGATTGTGAGATGAAATGAAGGACCTACAGTTTAACATGGGATCCGAACCACGGTGGAGGCCTGGCATTCTCCACATTCACAAGTTGTGATTAATACACGTCTTGTCAGAGGTGAAGGAAGGGTTCAGTAATCGGATAAATCTGTACCGGGACCGAGGATTGAACCCCAGACCCCCAGCACAGAAGTCCGACACCTTACCTCTAGACCACCAGGTCACCTTTTACTTTAATGAATCTTTGTCTTTTAGGAAATGCTAATAAAAGTGAACCCTTAATCATTGGTTTGGTTTGATATAAATATGTTAAGTGGTGTAGGTAGTAAGAAATATAAATTGGTACAAACATAAAGATTTTTCAAATTTCACAAAAAGATGTATATAATAAAAACTCGATATCGTAAGCCTACAAGCGAACTATACCGACTGAGCAGTCGCTGCATTTTGGTGAAAGTGCCGATATTTTAGGATCCAGAGGATATATTGGGCTCAGCAGAACCAAACCTCTGGCCGTTAATCTCGGTTTTCTAGACCGGAGCTGCTACTTTTTTTAAAAAAAAATCCAAGCAGTTCCTCACGTGTACTCACCGAGGCTGAGTTGACTCCGTTCCAGACCCTCTGCTTCACAGAAAAATCTGGCAGTGCCAGAGATCGAACCCAGGACCTCTAGATCTGTAGCCAGAAACTCTAACCACGGAGGCGATCACTATTCCTTTAACTATTCTATTTACTGGTAATGCATTGTTATATTTTCTTGTTTTTACTGTCTTTGAATCTATTGTGGTATGATAACAAGTCTGAAGAGGACAGTAGTTTGATTCCTGACTGAAACATTCCTCCCACATTTATCACTGAAGTGGACTCCTATGTTGCCCGTCGGCTCAAATTCTAGAAATAGACAACCAATTAGGTTCTTGGAGCTGTTTAAATGAGTGATAATTTACATAAATGTTACAGAATCGTAACTATTTTATTAGAATCATAAGTAATTTTACAGAATTTGTTAAGAATCAGCCAGCGAAGATAAATTGGTAAACCTGCAGCCGTCTCGTCTCTTGCATATTGAATGTATTTGTTAAAAATAAATAATTTATTTTTATATTTTGAACTCTAATAACATCTATGACATAAGTATAGATAAATTCACATATGACACTATAAAGTTATACATTGTGCTGTGTTTTCTTTTCTATAAACCTTTCTATTAACCTGAATCCACTAAATGGCTAACCGAAAAGTATAAGTAGTGAGAAATGATAACCACAATAATCCTTATCTTCGACTTTGACTTTTATTAAAATGTTTCAAGCTTCATTTTTTGACTTCTTCACATTTAAATAGTAACTTTCTTACACTCCTATTAATATAAAACATTATAACTTATAGTATATTGTAACCGATTCGGTGGCCGCATATTCTAAGGCGTCATTTTTGCAATAGACTGGACTACCAATGACATGGTTCGATCCTGGTCGGGTGTACAGAGTGTGGTTTTTTTTCTAACTTGTTTTTCACTCCACGTAAATATGGATACACTTCCTCTAAATTCAACCTTTCTCATCCTTAACCCATTAGCATAGTTAGTACATAAGAGTGTAACCCGAATGGGTAGTAAGACGCAATACTGAAACAAATTATTTTAAATAATGTATAAAACTTCCCACAAACAATTTGTTACATAACCAGAGCCCTGCTTTTATGGTGAATAAAAAAGCCCAATTTCGTTTTTAAGTTTCCCAAAAGCGGTGAATAAGCGGTGAATTACAAAAATCCTATTTTTGCGACGAAATTATCGAATTAAGACAAAAGCGTTAAAAAGTGGTTTTTACCAAACTTTCGTGATTAAGGTGACTTTGTTGGGTTAAAACTAGACTTCCAGGACAATGTTTGAAACAGGTAAACTAAACATATTGAAGTGAAAACCAAAAATTACATTTTGTTTGGACAAAACGGTAAAAAACACTAGTCCGCAAAAAAATGTGCTGTCAACTTATTAAAAAAGTAAGATTTAGCGGCAGCTGGTCCGGGAAAAGTATGTACAAGTCACAAAGACAAAATATTACACAAAAATTTATTTTTCAATATCCCAAAATATTAGCGCGAATGCCGAAAATCGCGACTAAATCGCGATTATCGCGGACATCGTTTAAAATCGCGAATATCGCGCTAAAACACCGATTTCGCGAATTATCGCGACAATTCTGAGCATATATTTGCAACCAGGGTAACTTGAAATGTGAACATCTGAAAGAAAAAAATACCATATCTAACATTCGCGAATTATCCCGATCTCCACAAACGCAGGGCTCTGCTCATAACATAACCACCGCTTACACAATTTATTTTCCACTACACCCCCTTCCCCCCACACACACGCTGTGACATGTTGGCAGTACTGTTGTTATGTGCATCGTGAGAGGCCAGTGGTCTGGGTTGACGACATGCCGTCAGGAAGGCGTCTACTCCCCCGTGCAGTATTCCTCGGACCCCGTCTGTAACGGTTCCGTCAACGTCTCGATGTTCACTCGGGAGATGGATGTCCACAACGAGTACCATTTCATCATGAACAGGGAGTTTGACGTGAGTACAAGTTAAAGTGCTCTTACTTTAGTAACATAGATACAGTAAACTTTTCATAGGTACGACTTTTGGAACATGCAAAGAATTTTCTTTTGCGGTAAAAATTGATAACATATAACTATATTACTATTGTTATTTTGTAGGGATTGGTAATTTTTATAAAAAGTCACAGCTGCAGATCACATGACTTGACGTATGAATACGTGAAAGTAGATCTAGTAACTGTTCTAGCTGTCAGATAAGGTCAGATAAGACTACTGATGACTGGGAGATCGAAGCTCGAATTTTAGTTAGGTGTATTGAGGATAGTTTTTTTCCAAAACGGTCCTCCACAATCTCTCCAGGCAAATGCGGGTACACTTTCTAAAATTATATCCTGTCTCTTCTTTAAAACCATTAGAATAATTAGTAAATACACGTAAAACCCAAACGGGTAGTAAGACGCGGTGCTATTTCCTTTTTCCTCTCGCAACTACTAAAGTCTTTTAATTCCTTTTACCAATTTCTTATAATTGCTTTATCATCTCAACGTATTTATAACTGAATTAGAGACAGGCCCGATTTATTGAGATTTTTACGAATTCCTGGAATACCATGGGATTAGAGCGTCCCACCTTTATTATAAATTATAACATTATAACAAACGAGTTTTGAATGTTTACTGGTATGTGTCGTCCGGTCAGGTTGTAACTTGTGGAACCTGTTCATGTCCCCAGTACAACTACAGCAGCATCATGTTCCCCAACATCATCTGGGTGCGGAAAGAGAACTGGGAGATTGCAGTGAAGACTGCGGCAGTGCTCCCGGTGGTCATCATGGGAGTCTTAGGTGAGTCTTCATCAGGGAGAGGCAGAGAGGAGAGAAGGCTGTTTGCTACTATTACATACACGAAGCACAATTGCACCTTTAGCACCCAAGACTCGACAGAAATGTAGCAACTAACTCTGACAGAATCATGGGCCAGGGTTTGGATCCCTGGTGGACGTATTTTGTAATAGTCAGAGCAGGGTATGAGTGGTTCGGAGCCCAGTATTGTTGGGCCGTATGAGGGGTTGCCAGGGGCTGATAACTCAAACATGTCACATTTATGAAAAATATATAAGATAGAATATCGGTGGCGGGTATTCGATGTCACACATCGTCACCGGATGCTTCCAGAACAAGGTGTGGTTCATTGTGCTTCAAGTTGGCTCGGTGAGACAAGATTCAATCTCTAATGACCTGATTCAATGACCAAATAGTCTAAGGCATCACTCTATTGATGGACTTGCCTGCTGAGGTTTGAATTCCGGTAGGGTTTAGGCTACTAAGGGTTGTTTTTCCTAAAAGGTTTCCCCACTCTCATTTCATGCAAATGTGGATACATTTTCTCTAAATACAACCTTCCTTATATCTAAAATATCGGAATAATTAATTAACAAGTGTATGTGATGCTAAAAAAAAATCTAATATGATGCAAAGATTTTTTGTGTTTATTCTACATGTCAGGATTCATCTTCTTGCCAGGTTTATTCTGGTACAGTACATTAAAATTCACCCTCCTCCTCCTTCTGAGTCCTTAGGCCGGGTACACACGAGCGTATTGTGTACGCGCGTGTATTTTAACGCGCGTTGTTTGGACAACACATGAGCATCAGCATTTGAAAGGCTCGTGAAGGTAAGATGGACGCTAGTGAAATTGTACAGTTTGTTTATATAGTAGATAAATATTTAATTTAAAACAGAAAACGCAAAGAGAGCATCTTCATTTGCAGTATTCCATATCAATTCTCTTTTCTCTACTTCACTTATTAATATTTCAGTCTCAAAGTTTTAATGATTCTACAACACACGTCACGTGTGGACATTGTACGCTAGTGTGTCCCCAGCCTAAAGTGTACAAATAGAAGGACCTTGGTGATATATCCAGGTAACGGTGTCCTGCTGAATATAATCGTCCGCAACAAGCAGCTGCACACTCCTACCAACTTCTTGATAGCCAACATGGCGACCGCCGACATGGCCACGGTCCTCATCTGCTCCTGGATGTTGCTGTGTGTCGACTTTTTCCAGAACTACGTCCTGGGGGAGTTTGGTTGCAAGTCGGCCGGCTTCTTCGAGTGTGAGTGCACGCTGTTGAGATAATTACATTAAAAAATATATTATTATCAGCTTTAACACCTGTTGGTCACATGGTCTAACACAGGGGTCGTCAAACATTTGATTGCGAGCTATCGATAGCTGACGCTACACTTCACAAATTACTTACCGTTGAAGTGGGTTCAGGACATGTATGGTTTTAACGGTTCTGGTTCGTGTTGCGCTCTTGAGTGAGGGCGTTATTCTGTCCTACAGTAGCTCCGTGGCTTCTTTGGTGCTGACTGACAGCTCACTTAGTTGACTTCTGTCAGAAGTGACAGCTGCTAAACACAGGTTTTTTGCAGATCATATGGTTCGGCGTAGGGATACATAATTTGGTCTGGTAACTTTTAAAAGCCGTCAGCACTAAAGAAGCCATGGGGCTACTGTACCTATCTTGAGAGACCATTCTAAAGTGAATGTGCTGAAAAACAAAATATATACAGGAGTAGACTCACATATGAACATCTTGATAACTGAATTCGAATGGGATTGTCAAATTACTCAACAAACATTAAACAAATGGCGGGAAAAAAAGTGAATTACATTCTTCTCAGTAAGCTACAAACAATTTTTTTTTAAATATACATTTTGTTTATCATTTAGTTAAAATTAAAAATTGTACTATTTAGAAGTAAAATTATCATTTTGATGCAAAATTTACCAACTTTTGTTATGATGTTTCTATTACAGTTATAAAATCCAAGCCACTTGGACAATTGAACGAAGGTTTGATGACAAATCTTCTGTAAAGTTTACATTATTACCCAATAAGCAATTCGGATTTTTTTAATACTGGTTAACTCGCGTAACAATTTGACATTTAGAAAGTAGCTCTCATATTAATTGAGTTTGGTGACTCCTGGTTTAACGCCTCAAACTCGTGTTGACCCGATTACCGGTGATGAGGAGATCAGGGTTCGAGTCCTGAGTCTAGTATAAGAATTCTATAAAAACTGATAAATTTAAAAGGTTTTACATTTACATACTAACTCTAAAACTTTTTACTTAACTTTACATCCGTGAGTGGTTAGGTCTGTAATATGTTTTATAATATAACTTAAGACTAGGACAGGCACAACATCCATTCCCCAGTTGTCAATTTATCAAAGTGAAAGGATAAAACCCATATTTTCACCAATAATACATTTTTAGACCATGCCGGGAATCGAACCTAGGATATTTTGCTCAGTAGAGAGAAATGCTACCGACTGAGCTAAGGTGTCGGTTCTCTCATTGTATAAAACCAATTTAAATTCAAAATGTGAAGATATTTTTTTTACTGTGTGAATTTAAAAGCTGATATATTTTCGTTAAGAGGTCCTTTGTCTTGTTTAAATGTTCTCTGCTATCTTGTCGCGCCTGGTACGTATGTTTAGGTTTCCTCCTGTTGACGGGGGTTTTGAATCTGATGACCATCACCTACGACCGCCTCACCGCCATAGTTCTCCCGATGGACACCAGGTTACCCGTGCGGGTCTCCAACTACATCATGGCCATCACTTGGGTGGTGGGCGTAGCCCTTGGCGTCCCTCTCCTCTTCTTCAGATCATACCAGGCGAGTTCTACCTTGGGGTGTCCCGCCCTCCAAAAGGACTGAGGTTTATATTTTTAGCACCGCATCTTACTACCTGTTCAGACTATACACATACGTACTAATTACACTAATGAGCTAGCTAGGGATGAGGAAGGTTGAATTTAGAGAAAGTGTACCGGATTTTGCGGAGAGCAAGAGTGAAAAAACCACCCTCAGTTTACTCGACTAGAATTCGAACCTCAATCTTCCTGTCATTGTCAGTCTAGGCTAACACGAGAGTGACGCCTTAGACCATGCGGCCACTGACACAGGTGTACTTAGATTGTTGGACTACTTGTTTGAGAGAGGTCTTACTACCTGTCCGGGTTATACGCTTATGTACTAATTACGTTAATAGTGTTAGAGATTAGGAAGGTTATGTTGAGAGAAAGAGAGAGAGAGTGGAAAACCATTTTGGGAAAAAACTCGGTACGCCCGATTTAAATTTGTACCTAGATCTCTCAGTCATCGGTAGCCTAGTCTACTGAGAGAGTAGCGCCTTAAACCATGCGGCCACTGAAGTGGGTATCTTAGTACCTGTTAAGGTTTATATACATACTTTAATTATGGTTATGGGATAAGGCGAGATAATTAAATAAGTGAAAATTAGTAAGAAAGAAACCCTAGAGGAGTGGAAAAAGTGTGATGAATCCAAACCACTGATGTGATACATTATCACTTTATTCAAATGGAGTAGGCTAGTGCTTTTCTTATTGGTTTTCCTTGATTCTTTTTGATAAAAGCAATAATGCTGAAATACTCTTCACTGGCCGAACGATCTGGAGTGTTACTCTCATGAGTGATCTTGGTTTGAATCCCTGTAGACTTTTTCCTTAAATGGTTTTCCACTCTTAGTCCATACAAATGCGGGTACACATCCTCTAATTTCAACCTTCCTCATCTCTAACACACTAGATTAATATAGTATTTAAGTGTAGAACACGAACGACGATAGTGGGATGTGCTTTTTTTTTAAATAATTAATCTCTCTCCAAAGAATTATTAAAATATTACCTTTTTGTCCTAACAGAGATGTCATTGATATTTCAGGAGCGTCAGTGGAAGAACTTCTTTGAATCATATTGTGCTGAGGACCCTTCAGTATACACTTACTGGTACTTCGTGATCACTCTCATTGTGTGGCTTCCCCTCGCTGTTATGACAGTCTGTTACATTACTATCTTCATCAAGGTGAGATAGTTACATTACTATCTTGATAGTTTTATAACAAATTAAATTCATTTAACATAATATATACTGTAATCTTACATTTATAGTTTATCTTTTTACAGTACTGTAATTATTTCTAGTTACAGGAAAACACATTTTGTTGACTTAAATATGTAAATATTTATTACAAATTTTTACTGTTTCTTACAATTATCTTTAAACTTTTAATATATTAGCCAATAAAACATATTTAATTTGATTTAATTAATCTTTTCCCCCCCGTTTCCCGGAAAGTGTGTCCAGATTATTCCTAGTTTTGGTGTCCTGATGTTTCCAGTTGAAACGCTACGAACAGAAGGTGCTGCGCAGAGAACATCCCATATGTGTCAGTCACAAGACCCGAGTGGCGAGGATGATGTTTGGGATCGTGATAGTGTTCATCTTGTGTCGTGTACCCTTCACGGTGCTCGTGTTCAAGAGGAGTCAGCTGCTCAAGACGGCCAACAAGGACACGGTGAGGACCCTTAGTAAACAAGGACACGGTGAGGAGACACGGTGAGGACCCTTAGTAAACAAGGACACGGTGAGGGCCCTTAGTAAACAAGGACACGGTGAGGGCCCTTAGTAAACAAGGACACGGTGAGGGCCCTATAGTAAACAAGGACATGGTGAGGGCCCTTTTATAAACATGAAGGGACGTTATTTATTCCAGGAATGTACAAGACTTGAGAATATGTTTATAATTAAATGTTTTATCAATTCTAATTAAACTTAAGGCGGTTTCCTCAGTCAGTGAGAAATTATCATTCTTTGTCGGGCACCACGGCGTAAACTACAACAGTATGTGTTGTTTTCTGGAACTTTTATTTTTATCTGTCCTTTGACCCTTCACCTACAACTGCCCTTTGTCATCTCAATAAGAAAAAGAGGAAAGAAGAAAACCCTGTGAAAGTTATCTCAAGTTAAAGAGAAAAGCTCACTGCTGGTTCTCATATATCTTAAAAACTTTCTGTTGTGAGCCCATCAAACAAATACTGTATTTGTTAGAGGAAGGCTAAGATCACGTGACCTTCAAATTGGGTCATATATTAAGTACGTTTTACTTTAAAGGAAGTAGGTATGTTAACTTTTCTTGGTAATTCCATGTAATTTGAATTCTCAACAGTTTGAGATGGTCCCGTCCAACTCTAACTATCGAGCTATGTTGATAACTTGTACACCCCTTGCTGACAGGTGGACCAGACGTTCCTCATCCTGTGGTTCATGTCCAAGTACCTGATGTTGGCCAACGCGGCCATCAACCCTCTGATATACGGGATGACCAACAAGAACTTCAAGCGCGCGTTCAGCGCCTCTTCGATGTCCCGGTGGCTGTTTGGCACGACGAGCAACAACAACACCACCGCCGCTGCTGCTTCGCCCCAACAGCCCCGACACAGGACTCAGGAGAGCGCCCCTTGCCCACAATCTCGACTGCGCCCGGACAAGAGCGAGTCTAAGCATTGGTTCACCGCGCCCAAACATCACAAGACCAAGACAGTCTCTCCCGATTTCTGTTACATGTGAACGATTGAAGACAGTAGGACCACACTCGTACAACGGGTTACAGTAGCCCCGTGGTGTCTTTGGTGCTGACTGACAGCTTTGTAAAGTTACCAGACCAAATTATGTATCTCTATGTCGAACCAAATGATCTGCAAAAACACGTGTTTAGCAGCTGTCACTACTGACAGTCAAAATCTAGGTATATACCTAAATGTTGACTGTCAGAAGTCAGTTGTGGGCTGTCAGTCAGCACCAAAGAAGCCGTGGGCTTACTGTAGGTACCAAAGCCCCACTATAAAGCGAAACCGGGACGTTTTTAGCTTTCAAATGCATATAAAATCCTAATAACATGTTTAAACCAGCGTAATATACGAATATTATGTAAGGCGTGAAAATAAAAACAAGTAATGAAAACTATCTATAGTTAAAATCACTAGATAGTGCCCATCACTACTTTAAACAAACAGAATTATCGACGAAATGGTGGCCAAAGTCGATCACTGCTCATGTCGTGCCAAAAAATGCCAGAAGAGTGAGACACGGGTTGAATATAATGGACATATATATGATTGAAAACTGCTGTAGTAGCAGACCACTGTAAAGTGGGGACCAACTGTACTGCCTTTTGGACTATTCTGAGTAAATTGTTTGCGATATTTTGATACAGTTACAGCCCAATTTTTATTTGAAGGTACTTTTAGAAAATACAAACATATTTTGTTGCGGTCATCATGATAATATTTTAATTTATCATTAGGGTGAGATGCAAGGGTTGTAAATAAAATTAGAAACTTTGACTTGGCTTCGAAAAAAAAATAATTCTGGCTTCGACAATTTATAAAACTTTTGCCAATATAAATGTTGGTATTTTAAATGCATTCAATTATTGCCATTGTGAGCTGTTGCAAATTGATATTCTTTTGAAAAAAAAAAACTTAAGTATAGTGCAATTTTCTTATAAATAACCATTTAGAAGATCTTTTTTCCTACCATAATCCTATCATAGAAAAATAGGCCTTTCAAAAGGCTGATTCTAAGAAAATCTGGCTATAATTGAATTGCATGCTCTAATAATAATTATATTTATAAGATTAAACTAAAATATAACAAAAAAAGTATAATAAAACATTTTATTATTGATTTTAATGCATAAAGCTATAAAATTAAGCATGATATAATATTTTTTCAAGCATAAAACAATTAACAAAAAGTATTCAAACTTTGGCTCAGCTTCGAGAGTATTTTATATATTTGATTCGAATTTGATTCAAATCTAAAAATGGACTTCACTCCTCTAGTGAGATGGTATGGACATGTAGGGAGGATGGAAAAAGGAGAGAATAATCTCCCGACCTAGGTTTCATTCTATCGGAACTCATCAGGAGGGAGTGAACAGGTGAAGCAACTTCTTAAAAGAGGCAACAAAAAAATACAAAAGGAAAAAATGGGGAATTGATAGGACACATAAATAGGACAATATATTATGACGATATGATAGGAATGATTACCATAGAGGACAACCATTGGAAGATTACCATAGAGGACAACCATTGGAAGATTACAGAAAGGTTTTGAAATTATTGTAAATAGCTCTTTAGTTAAAACCTCTTTTGACTCTTCTTCAATTGAACTAAATAATTTCCAGAAAACCAGAAACAAAAAAAAAAAACTTTGCATAAAAGATAAATCGATATTTATTTATCAACCAATAAATACAATTTTAAAATTAATTAATTAAATAATCCTGGTTGTAGGATTGCTTTATTATTCTCATTAAGGTTTCTAAATATTATAATACAATAGTTTGGTCAACGTGAATTGTACTTTGTCATTTTTTTTATGTAAGAAAATGTATATTCAAGCATGAGTAAAATAAAACATCCTTATTATTGTCACCAGTAACTGCCCTCATAGTGTGTCCGACCTCAACCTGTTGGGAGGGGTTCTTACTGGCCAGGTGCACCAATGTAGCCCCGTCCATGGTCGAGATCGTGGCTGTGTTGTGTTTCACAAAACACATCACGTTCAAATGACGAAGTCTCGTGGTCGGACGCATACAGAGCGTTAGTTTGGTTCGAGGTCTGTAGCGAGCGCTACAAGTTTTTGTTCGAGTTGCACCTTCATGTCGGGGTCGGAACGAAGAATCTCCGCGGAACTCTGCAGTAGTGTCATGGCCTCTCCCAACACCTCCTGGAATCATAATTACATTCTAGGTCAGCAGCACATCTCACCACCTTGATAAAAGTATCGAGTTCAATCCTTGGAATTGCTGAAAATTATTATGTTATATATTCATATTTTTTTAGGTCACATTTATTGGCCAGATTCGTTTAGAAAATTGAGAGCTTAACGGCTGTAGGGCTCGTAGGGTTCACCACATGACACCCTCTATCCACAAAGGTTGGCACTATCATCGCTAACGACAGTAGCTGCTTGGTTGGTAGGGTTCATACCATGGAGGTTTTTTTACTTGGAGATATATACATTATTTATAACTGTTTGACATGTTAGGTGTAACTTTCCACCGAAGTAGGTGACCTGGTGGTCCAGGGGTAAGGCGTTGGACTTCTGTGTTGGGGGTCCGGTGTTCCATCCCTGGTCACCTCTGACAAGACGTGTATTAATCACAACTTGTAAATGTGTGGAATGCCAGGCCTCCACCGTGGTTCGGATCCCACGTTAAACTGTAGGTCCTCCATTTCATCTCACAATCACCCTACCATTACACAAACATTAGCGTAAGTGCGTATAACCCGAACGGGTAGTATGACGCGGTGCTAGTATTAATAATAATCCACCTGAGTATTTAAATATTTAGCACAAGACAAATAGCTTCTACCTAACAAGAGACACATTCCTCCAATAGGTATCATTACTTTAAAATAACCCAAGTCTTTCTCTGACCTGCGTCGATCAGCATTCTTTATGCGTGATGCAGACTCTATCATGATAGGCCCTGACTTTCCACCAATCGAGGGGGCTGACCACGGGCAGTGAAAATATTTTATATTTATTTAAATTAGTCGAAATATGACACTTGAACATGGGAATCGAACCAAGGAGCTTTGGCTTAGCGCACCAATGCTCTATCACTGAACTATAAAGAAGGGGTTGGTCCCATAATCAGAGAAGGTCAAAACAATATCTGGTTACCTGCGTTCGTTCCTTGGTTATTTGCCCGGACTCAAACTCTCTCCTCGTGTTGACAATATCTGGTTACCTGCGTTCGTTCCTTGGTTATTCGCTCGGACTCAAACTCTCGCCTCGTGTTGACAATATCTGGTTACCTGCGCTCGTTCCTTGGTTATTTGCTCGGACTCAAACTCTCGCCTCGTGTTGACNCTAGAGTTGTGTAGCAACATTAACTAACTAAACTAGAGTTGTGTAGCAACATTAACTAACTAAACTAGAGTTGTGTAGCAACATTAACTAACTAAACTAGAGTTGTGTAGCAACATTAACTAACTAAACTAGAGTTGTGTAGCAACATTAACTAACTAAACTAGAGTTGTGTAGCAACATTAACTAACTAAACTAGAGTTGTGTAGCAACATTAACTAACTAAACTAGAGTTGTGTAGCAACATTAACTAACTAAACTAGAGTTGTGTAGCAACATTAACTAACTAAACTAGAGTTGTGTAGCAACATTAACTAACTAAACTAGAGTTGTGTAGCAACATTAACTAACTAAACTAGAGTTGTGTAGCAACATTAACTAACTAAACTAGAGTTGTGTAGCAACATTAACTAACTAAACTAGAGTTGTGTAGCAACATTAACTAACTAAACTAGAGTTGTGTAGCAACATTAACTAACTAAACTAGAGTTGTGTAGCAACATTAACTAACTAAACTAGAGTTGTGTAGCAACATTAACTAACTAAACTAGAGTTGTGTAGCAACATTAACTAACTAAACTAGAGTTGTGTAGCAACATTAACTAACTAAACTAGAGTTGTGTAGCAACATTAACTAACTAAACTAGAGTTGTGTAGCAACATTAACTAACTAAACTAGAGTTGTGTAGCAACATTAACTAACTAAACTAGAGTTGTGTAGCAACATTAACTAACTAAACTAGAGTTGTGTAGCAACATTAACTAACTAAACTAGAGTTGTGTAGCAACATTAACTAACTAAACTAGAGTTGTGTAGCAACATTAACTAACTAAACTAGAGTTGTGTAGCAACATTAACTAACTAAACTAGAGTTGTGTAGCAACATTAACTAACTAAACTAGAGTTGTGTAGCAACATTAACTAACTAAACTAGAGTTGTGTAGCAACATTAACTAACTAAACTAGAGTTGTGTAGCAACATTAACTAACTAAACTAGAGTTGTGTAGCAACATTAACTAACTAAACTAGAGTTGTGTAGCAACATTAACTAACTAAACTAGAGTTGTGTAGCAACATTAACTAACTAAACTAGAGTTGTGTAGCAACATTAACTAACTAAACTAGAGTTGTGTAGCAACATTAACTAACTAAACTAGAGTTGTGTAGCAACATTAACTAACTAAACTAGAGTTGTGTAGCAACATTAACTAACTAAACTAGAGTTGTGTAGCAACATTAACTAACTAAACTAGAGTTGTGTAGCAACATTAACTAACTAAACTAGAGTTGTGTAGCAACATTAACTAACTAAACTAGAGTTGTGTAGCAACATTAACTAACTAAACTAGAGTTGTGTAGCAACATTAACTAACTAAACTAGAGTTGTGTAGCAACATTAACTAACTAAACTAGAGTTGTGTAGCAACATTAACTAACTAAACTAGAGTTGTGTAGCAACATTAACTAACTAAACTAGAGTTGTGTAGCAACATTTACTGATCACACCAGAGTTTTGTGTATTTATGGACTCCGTGTTTTTTGAGAAACAGGGGGAGTCAGAGGCATCTTGTAACACTACTTCCAAAGTGAGCTAAAGAATGAACCTCCGCCGGTCTGGTATGGGTAGCTCATGTGAGAGCCTCGGTGAGTTACATCCGACAAGAATTATCTCCCCGTCACTAACAGTCCCATCTATTGCCCCACTGAGGGGGCTCACATAGACTGTCATATCAGCAGACCTGACCTGATAGCACGTGACCCTCCTCGTTGCCGTACAGCCGCGCCAAGACGTACTTCATCTCCAGGATGTGACTGTTGGTGGAGTGCAGCGCTCCGCCGTACTTCTCCAGGAACTCCTCTAGCGCCTCTGACCGCCTCTTGTCCACCGTCTCCATCTCCTGCCTCACGGCGTCGTTACCCCACGCCATCTGCCTCCCGGGGATGCTGTGGGGGCAGCTCTCGCACCTCCACGCTGCCGCCGAGTCCAAGGGGGCGGTCGACAGCACCTTTGAGTCCCTCCCGGACCGCTTGCAAGCGGCGCACGATATGGCCCCTGCGTGTGTCCCCAGTTCGGTGCGGTCCGAGCACCTCGTGCAGGTGCAGTCGAAGCACCTGGCGAGCCTCAGGTTGGCCCTTCGCCCCAAAGTCCCCCAAAGGGTGCGGGTGTACGTCGTGCTGATGACATCACCTTTTCCGATCGGGACGGTGGCCGTCAGGACCAGGCTGAACTCGGGCCCCACGAAGGTGTACTTGGTGTTTGGGGTGCAGTCGTGGGACAGGAAGGACGCCGTGGGGTACACGCCACGAATGTTAACCTCGCCCTCATTCCGGCGCACGTCGAAAGCGTTCGTGTCAAGTATCGCGCACATCCTCAGGATCATCTCCGGGTCGACGTCCGTCAGCTGCAGACCGTCAAGGAGGAACCCTATCATGGTCGTCTTGAAGAGGTTGTACAAGGAGGTGTCCCTGAGGTCTTCCAAGTGAGACTGGAGGTTGAGGAGGGTGCTGAACTTGTCCGCGTGCTTCTCTCTGAGCAGGAGACACCGCAGGGGGGCTATGTTGCAGTACACCGCCTCTTTCTTCTGGGGGCTCTCGAAGGGGATATCTGCCTTGTGCTCGCTCTCTCGCATTAGCCGGCACTCGTCCTGGTGGGGGGCCAACCCCTCGCATTGCGGCCCACACAGGGGCCAGTTGCACCCGGAGCAGACGTGGTACCCCTCGAGGTCAGAGGGGAGACGCCGGTGGCAGCCGAGGCACAGCGGGAAGGTGGCGGTCTTGGGCCCCAGGACCAGAGGGGGCTCTCTGAGGATGAGCTCGCCCTGCTTGATGTCGCGGCTGGCCACCAGGAAAGCGCCCCAGTCTCTCGTCTACCTCCACTCGGTAGGGGGCGCAGCGAGTCTTGTGGTGACGCCAGTGCTGCTTCTGGTGGTCGCGGCTGCAATAGAAGACTGCGCGGCAGCTGGAGCAACATTGGGTGGCGGGCGCCTGACACACTGCGCACCGGCCCGTCATACCGCGAACCTGGTGGTGGGGAACACAACTACATACAACACTGACACGTCATACCGCGAACCTGGTGGTGGGGAACACAACTACATACAACATTGACACGTCATACCGCGAACCTGGTGATGAGGAACACAACTACATACAACACTGACACGTCATACAGCGAACCTGGTGATGAGGAACACGACTACATACAACACTGACACGTCATACAGCGAACCTGGTGATGAGGAACACAACTACATACAACTACATACAACACTGACACGTCATACAGCGAACCTGGTGATGAGGAACACAACTACATACAACACTGACACGTCATACAGCGAACCTGGTGATGAGGAACACAACTACATACAACACTGACACGTCATACCGCGAACCTGGTGATGAGGAACACAACTACATACAACACTGACACGTCATACAGTGAACCTGGTGATGAGGAACACAACTACATACAACACTGACACGTCATACCGCGAACCTGGTGATGAGGAACACAACTACATACAACACTGACACGTCATACCGCGATCCTGGTGATGAGGAACACAACTACATACAACACTGACACGTCATACCGCGAACCTGGTGGTGGGGAACACGACTACATACAACACTGACACGTCATACCGCGAACCTGGTGGTGGGGAACACAACTCTTGGTGTGTTTAGTTATCTCCTAGAGCAGAGGTCCCCAACCATTTTGTACCTTAGAGCACATTCAAAACTAAAGCTAGTGCGGTAAGCACCAATCACTTTTTCAAGATAAGTTTCTAACTCCCGCCAGCCTCAGAGTTCAGCCACACGGCCCGTCAACTGCTGTGTTAGGTTTCCCACAGCGATTGTGACGTTACATGTGGTTATGGGTAATAATCAAGGTGCCATGGGGGGAAAGAAGGGGGGTTCAACTCCCTCCAACTTGACAAAAATTAAATTAAAAAATACTGCTTTATTTACAGTTTTAACAAGACCAAAACAAAGACACAAGAAACTATTTAACTACTCGCCACCATTTTGTTGCTTGGGTACATTTTAAAAATATATATTTATTGTGTGTTTATTCAGGCAACAAAGCTGGGTAGACCCATAACAAGATATTTACAAAGGAAATAGGACGTATTAGAATGGTATTGGTGAGTAGAATGATAGTTCCGAGTAATTAAAAAATACACTTTGAAAATGAACCGGAAAAGAAAGAGGAACGAGAGGGAGGGATTGTAAAGAGGGGGAGGGGAGGGTTCAATCACCAACTTCTTGAGATAAGCACAAACTTTATTTTTGTCGGAAAATTGACAGATTAAAATTATTAGTCAAGAACTTTTCAGCTGTGTTCAAAAAGTGGCGGGTGGATGCCAGAGCGCCCGTGGACATAGGGTTGTGGACCCCTGTCCTGGAGTATAGACCTTTGAACTCTTGTTCGGTCACTCGAATACAACCCATTAAAACTTACCTCGAATTTTAATTGAGGGTCAATTAGTTCAAAAATGACGTACTCAAAATATGATCATTCAAATATAAAACGAGCCCCGTTTGCATGAATACACGTGCGCCCCGTTTTCATGAATACACGTGTATCCATACGTTATCAATTACTACATTACTTCTCACCATTTGTACAAAAATACACACACGAGTAAGTCAACAGTTTAAAAATCCAAGGGGTTGAGTTGGGAGAGAGTAGATAGAGGAAATACACTCGCATTCGCATGAAAGGAGGGTGGGGAAACCACTCCTAACTGCATCTGACCGAGATACTAACCGTGGACATCTTAGTAGTAAGTTTGAAGAGGCACAATGGTCCAACAAACTAGATCACAAAAGAGGTCAACAATGTCTCAATGAATTAATGAATGAATGAATATTAAGTGAAGGCATATGACGTCACTCGACTTTGTTTCAGTGTTACGAGTATCTCAAGTTAGAGCCCGACAGATTGGGCTACAACTTGGTATCTGGGGTTTTCATAAGATCACCTCCCCCCCCCCCCCCCCCCCNCCACCACGAGGGATTTTTGGAATTAGATGTCTAACCTTAAATTTAAGGGTAGTTTACTGAAGGTAAAAAGAGAAAAAAAAATCGAATTTCGAGAAATTTGCTATAACTATTTTGAGTAGATTTTATATCTATACACTGTTTGTTATTATAATAAGCCAGTTGGCAATTTTAATTTTCTCATGAAAATGAACTTTGAGGTTACTTTACACGGAGAAAATTTTCCAATTTGAACCATTTCTCCCAAATATTTGAGATAAGAAATAATTTATAATTGTAAAGTTGTAGTAAGTTAAAGATAAAAAAAATATTTAAATTATATAAATATTTGTTAAAATAGATTCTGAGCTATAAACAAATATATATATATATATACTTTTTAATTCAGGTCTTTATAAAGGAATTTGATTATTATGTTCGTCTGTGGACAAACATGTTTCGCTTTTCTAATTTTTTCTGTAACTGTTAAGTTATTGCATTTATGATATTTGGTATAATGTTTCTACAACACTGTATAGACCTATTATTTCGTTTACCAAATCTTATGAGTTTTTAGTAAATGTCTATTTTAAGATAAAAAACGAGATAATTTCTGAGCGGTGCATCGTAACATTTATTTTACCTTACTAGTACATAAAAAATGCGTTTATCTGCTTTTATTCCCCTCATTAACCGCCCTCAGTACACCCGACCGAGATTCGAACCTTGATCTCCTTGCCATCGGCAGTCAAGTCTGGTGCTAGAGTAGCGCCTTAGACCATGCGGCCACCAATATGGGTTACAATATTATTGTTATTTTATATATATTGATAATATTGATTAAACGTGAAAGCTGAAGAGCACATGACTTGACGTATGACTACGTTAAAGCAAGTCTAATAGCTTGTTTTAAACCGTAATATAAGGTTCTTCCTATGAAAATTGGATTGTATCAACTGGCCCCTGCGTGAAGCCACTGTCCGTGTCGTCATGTGTGGCGCGCGGCCTACTCACAAAGTGTCGCAGGCGCAGTGGTTTGTTTCCTTCATCGGTGTGCGTTAAGTTGAGAGAGAATTATGAGGAGGTGGGATATTGGAGTAAAGTCTGAGTGGGCATTAGCCTGGTTAGAGGACGAGTGATCTGACAGCTAATGGACCCCTGTTAGCTCACCCTGTTTAGATCAAACCCACGGTTGAAACACATTATCCGGGCTTAACAGCGCTTACCGACGTTGTTTTATTTTACACAACTAGTTTTTTAAATTTTATTTAAATCTGTTTGCAATGAACTCTAAACTTACCTTGGAATAAGAATTCTCTTGAAAACTAATATTTCAAACACTTTCATAAATTGTTATTGAAAAAAACACGAGCTAATATTTGAACAAACTTTTCATTATTTTATCTATATTTGGAATATAAAATAAACTGATTTAGATTAACCTTTTTAAATAGGTGTGGATATATCAAATTCGTTTTAATCACACCTAGTATGTTTAGTAAAAAAAATTATGTATTAAATTTAAAAAGCTTAGATTTTTAACTACAAACCAACCGAACTGTTGGGGTGTAGAAAAAAAAAAGGATCACTTCGGTCAGAAACGCTATCTCAACTCGCCCGCACACAAGTGACTAGACCAGGCGCTAAAAAAAAAATATTTAAAAAAAATTGTACAAGAGGTTGAAATTCGCTTGCGAGTGAGAGAGAAATAAAAATAAAAACTCCTTTCGAACAAACTCGTCTATTTCTGTGTGACTACAGATTACTCCCCTTCGTCCCCCCCCTCCCTTCGTGCCATGTCCCAATGTTCTTCACCTACATCTAGTCTTGTTATTATTATTATTATTATTATTACTAACATCGTTCTGGTCTCCATGACACTAACTTCTGTGTTCCACGACTGGTTCACATCTTTGCCGACACGATCGCTGGGAGCAGTGTTTCTAAACCCCTTCCCCTCAACCTAACTTATCTACCCTCTCTCTCTATGTTTACACAATTACCCCGGAGCTACGCAGTCGCCTTGGAAGAGGACAGACACTTTAAGAAAAGCCATCTTACAATTTTTTAAATACATAAAAGAATGTACAGTCATACGCGCAAAAACTTTACGCATTTTTGTTCTTTCAAGACTAGAACGAGATGTTTTAATGGGTGATGGAAACCAAAATTTATTGGTGAGAGACCCGCTTCGGTAGCCACATAGTCTAAGGCATTACTCTCACAGTGGATTAGAGTGTCGATAATGGGGAGATTAAGGTTCGAATCTCGGTCGGGTGTACTGAGGGAGATTTTACCAAAATGGGTTTTCTCTCTCACTCCACGCAAATGCTGGTACACTTCATATAAATATAATATTTCTTATTCCTAAAACCATTAGCGTAAATAATATATAAGCATATAACCCGAACGGGTAGTAAGACGCGGTGCTAAGAAATAAATAAACATTGATCGTGAGAATTGAGAAATGATGTTTTTTCAGAAAAGATATATCAAAACCCAAATTTGGATTTACAGTCATCTTTACATCATGTCGTTGGTAGCAATACATTATGATTACTGCTGCAAGGTACATCGAGGTTCGAATACCAGTTAAGTGTACTGGGCTTTTTTCTATATAGTTTTCCACTCCCCTTACATGAAAAAGTTGGGACATTTCCTCAAAACTTTACCTTTATCATTATTTATTAATAAAACAATGTTTGTTTTTCTGAGTGAATATTAATAATAAGAGTTTGTTTACTGATAACTTTTTTTTAGAAGATTTTGTCACATACTATGATAGAAAAAACGAAGAAATTTGTACGCTTGTGTTGTAACAACATTTGTTTTAGATTAATTTATATTAGTTGAAAAATTACACCCGTACACGCTAATTAGTGACCTGGCGGTATAGGGGTAAGGTGTCGGACTTCTGTGCTGGGGTCCAGGGTTCAATCCTCGGTCCCGGCACAAATTTATCTGACTGCCAAACCCTTCCTTTACCTCTGACAAGACGTGCATTAATCACAGCTTGTGAATGTGGGGAATGCTTGACCTCTACCGTGGTTCGGATCCCACGTTAAACTGTAGGTCCTCCATTTCATCTCACAATCACCCTACCGTTACACATTAGCGCAAGTGCGTATAACCCGAACGGGTAGTAAGACGCAGTGCTAATAATAATAATAATAATAATAATAATAATAATAATAATAATAATAATAATACACGCCAATCGAGCTCAGGACCTTTGGCTTAGACATACGNTATATATATAGATAAATATTATATATAATATAAATGTATTTTAAATATACTTCTCACGCTCTTAATATTATTTAAATCGAAAAGCGTTACTTCAAATATTGATTATATTAATCTTTAAAATGTTCATAAACGATACATTTATATTTATCGTAGATTACAGCGCAGAGAGTTAATTAGGATTATTAAGTTTAGTTAACATCAGAGCTACTATTGACTTAAAAATAGTTCTAGTTTAGTATCCATCCTCGTAAATGTGTTGTTAATTTAACCAAATGAGGTCGCTTTACATTACGTCTTGTCGATTGACAAACCTTGCGGTCGAATATGAAACTTTTTTAAAAGTAATTTTTAAACCGATAGAAAAAACACGTTATCGTGGATATATCTTAACAACTTGTTATTTCGTCCCACGTGAAATATTACATTTTGACCAAACCGGGATTCGAATTAAGTGGAGACTAAAAACCAAAGATGAGACAAAAAAAAGTCATTAATGTGAGATGAGGAAGGGTCCGTATTTTTTTATAACAAATATTTAAACACAATAATTACATCATATTTCTTCAGTAGATACATTTATATTTAATTTCTACCCATTGTAATATAATTTTAAATTAATTAATTATTTGAAGTAATAAATTGACTAATTATATAAGCACACGGCTTGTAAACCAACTTAAATCTAGAACAGACACAACACCCAGACATCCGGCCGTTAATGTATCACTGTGAAAGGGGAAACCCACAGTTCATTAACTATAGTTATTTAAGAAATGTTGAGAATCGAACTCGGTACCACGACTCAATAGACAGACATGCTACCGACTGAGCATCAGGTATTATGAACAGGAGTTTTTCTCTATGTATTATTATTATTATTATTATTATTATTATTATTACTTGCTCCACGTCTTACTACCCGTTTGGGTTATACGAACTTACGCTAATGTGTAATGGTAGGGTGATTGTGAGACGAAATGGAAGACCTACAGTTTAACGTGGATCCGAACCACGGTGGAGGCCAAGTATTCCCCACATTCACAAGTTGTGATTAATACACGTCTTGTCAGAGGTGAAGGAAGGGTTTGGCAATCAGATAAATCTGTGCCGGGACCGAGTATTGAACCCCGGACCCCCAACACAGAAGTCTGACAGCTTACACTTAGACCACCAGGTCACCTATGAGATAACGAAATAAAAACGTAACAACTGTTTTAAGAATCAACTTGTCTATTTCTCGCCGTTAGATAGAATCTGACGCAATAGCTTGTACAGAACTGTCAAGCGGCCAGTATCCTACTCCTTGTTCACAGGATGAGATATGATATACGCCTAACGCTGGAGACTGGCAGGTTGCGTCGAACTGTATTCCACGGCATGGATTTTATACTCCTTTTAGTGCTACGTGTCTTACAGTCAAATTTTCAATAAAAAAAATTTGCCGATGAGTCTTACTAACCGTTCAGGTTGTACGCATATGTAAAAAATACATTAATGTCCCAAGGATGAGGAAGACTGGATTTGAATGACATATATTCGTATTTGCATGGAGAGAGAGTGGAAAACCATTTATGAGGGAAAAACCACCTTCAGTACACCCGTCCTGGATTCAAACCCCAATATCCCCGACATTGTAGATTCAATTTATTGCGAGAGCAACGCCTTGGACCATTTAACCACTGAAGGGGTGGACATTTTCATAAAAAGGGCCTTTTAGAAAATACAAAAAAAAGTTTTAAACGTTGATAGCATTTTATTATTTTGTTATTGTTATTTTATGTGTATTGATAATATATATCAAAAGTAAAAGCTGCAGATCACATGACTTGACGTATGAATAAGTTAAAGACATACATCCTAGCTCAGTCGTTAGCGTGTCTGCCTACTGGAATAAGGGTCCTGGGTTTGATTTAATGCACGGTCGAAATAATTATAAATGCTGAATTGAAGGTTTCTTCTTTCTCAGTGATGAAATTAACGGCAGGGGGGCTGGATTTTGTGTCTGTTGTAGATATAAGCTCATTTACAAGACATGTATCTGGTTTAATCAGTCGGTTTAGAAAGTAACATGTTAAATACCTCAAATAAATAAACAACGTGACGGATGACCCTTCATGTGACAATCGGCCATAGCTCAGACGTTCAAGTGGAGAGGTTTTTGGCCGCCGCAGAAGTCGGTCAGTTCTTGCCAGACGCGAGTGTGTTTTTATTTTGTGTGAGGCTGTGTAAAAATAACCTACCCCCCTCTCTCCCTCTCTCCCTCCACCACCTGACAGAGTGCCAGATCTGCCAGACACTGCCAGATACTGCCAGCACGTTCTCTGGAGCACACATGTACTCCTGTATCTGGTAACAGACCATTACTCGACAAGGTGAGTGAACCGTTTTCACCGTCTTACCGGTTACGGTCATTAGATAAGTTTACTACTGGTTCAGAGTGAGTAACGTACCTTTTATTTATTTTAAAACACGACTTACAAACTTAAATACACCAGCACATACGTCTACACCTCTAACCCTAAGAGCGAGAAAACCTATTATCTGAGCTATAAGCAAAACCCAAATGCTAAGTACTTTTAGACCTATACGAGGTTCGAACTAAGATATCCTAAGGTAGTCGGCCTCCTTAACAACTTGTACATGGGATGTGGGTGGGGGATGGGAGGGGGGCAGTGTGAGTTTAATAATACACTTATACTATCTACATCTCACCCTAAAATTAATTTATGAATACAAACAATAAAATACAGAGAAAAACCCCGTTAAGATGAAACCCCGTACATTTTTTTTAGCACCGCGTCCCCATCTGAGCTAAACGCTCCCAGTACTTTGAAATTCCGGATAATCCAAACTGTTTTTTTTCAAAGGTGGTAGACACACACACACACACACACACACAAAGGAAAAGTAAGTATATTTTATTGGATAACACAGGTTTGTATAATTATATATTGTAAATGTAAAACTACAGTACATGTTAAATATTAAATGTATGTAAAACTTATCAAACTTATTCCAACTGTGATTTAAAATTTGTGAAAATATTCTGCCTTCCCTCTGATACTTCCGGTTTCTCCCACTTAATCAGAATTTTCGTTAATCCGAACAAGCCTAGGTACCAAATAGTTCAAGTTAACGAGATCTCACTGGGGAAAAGAAATACAATAGTAACTCTTCTTCAGTTTGATTATGATGTTGCAACCGTTTCCACGTCATCATCCAATTGGAACACTTTAAAATGTAACTATTATTATTATCATTATTACTATTTTAAAATGGTTTATTTATGTTTTATGTCACTGTGCTTCCCGTGTCACCAATTTTCAGGGCTGTTAAAGTATTTACACTAATGAGGTAGAGATGGATAAGGTAGAATTTAGAGGCAGAATACCTGAATTCGCGTGGAGAGAAAGGGGGAAACCATCGAGAAATAAACCCCCTCAGTGCACTCTGCTTGGATTAGAATTCAATATCTCCTTGTCACTGATAAATATGATTAAACAAGCCTGACACCTCTGTCCACGTGACCCTCGAGTCAAGATTTTATTTAGGTCAGATCTACCATATATTTTATTAATTTATATGTATGCTATTTTTTGTCACTTTTATGTTTATAAAGTTTATTATTTTTACATGTTTAATAATTATTTTTTTTGCTGTCATGGTGGTAGGCGCGATGCCAGACGAGGAAGGCGTCATGGCGTGCGACGTATGTGGCGCGCATGCACCAAACAAATGCAGTGCGTGCAAGCAGGTGGCCTACTGCACCAAGGAACACCAGAAACAAGATTGGAAGAGACACAAGGAAGTCTGCAGACCTTTCGTGGTGGGTTATAGGTCACCGTTTAGGAAGTCCTCTTCGGCTCTCATAACCCCCTCCTTCATCATCGATTTACCATCTTGCTAGGATAAAATAATCTTAAGCCTTCACGCGTGGTCAACGAATATAATCTTTCGAAGACAATATTAGTTCCAGATAGTGCTACTAGATGGCCGCACTACACGGCTACAAAGGGTATCACGTGGTTTACTGTAAATACTCTAGATGGCAGCACTATCTTTGTGGTTATAAACATAGATTAAAGAAGTAGAAACGTTATTTTAATCCCCTACTTTCCTCTTAAAGATCTCGATGAGAGTTTTCCATGATCTGTGGATTCATAAACACAGACATAGTTTTCCGAAAGGATTACACTTTCATATTTCTAAATAAAATTATTTAAAAATTTGATAATTTAATAATATGTTGAGAATTTTGACTATATGGCGTACAGTTGTATGGATTAAAATGTGATAGTTCCTGGTCATGCGTGGATTGATAATACACTACAATAAAGTGTTCAAATATTAAGGTCATATTACATACGCCATTACTATCTAAATATGAATCTACTTAGCTGGTGGCTTTGTCGTGATGATATTGAACGTTCAACAATCCGATGAATAATAGTCAAGTATTTGATCATTTATAGCTCGGAAAATGATTGAAATAAAAACATTCGATTTTACGCACCTAGGCCAGACCAAATGAGCCATCAGGATTTGTCTGCCCATTTGCAATACAACTTATTTAATTATTGATAAACAATCCGCAGTAAAAAATAATTCTAGCCCCAATTGCTTGTACAGACCACTGACGTTTCTCAGCTTTCGGTTATTAATATCATCAAGTTGTTTTTATGGTGCATTGACTTTCGTCCATTTATCTTGGTTGTCTATTGACAGTATGTATAATTTTATTGGTTGTCGATTGATAGTATCATTAATTGATGGTAGATAGCACTGATATATGTATAATTTTCTCGGTTGTCAATTGATAGTATCACTAATTGATGGTTGATAGTACTGATATATGTATAATTTTCTCGGTTGTCAAGCGATAGTACTGCCAATTGCTGATAGAGAGCACTAGCACACGGTTAATTATTCTCAACCGTCTCATGGTTGCAGGTCTGTTCCAGCCCTGAACTGGGCCGACACCTGTTGGCGTCACGCGACCTCACCCCCGGTGACGTCATACTGTCCGAGCTGCCCCTGGTGGTGGGACCCAAGCACCACTCACAGGACGAGACAGTCCTGTGCCTCCTGTGTCATAGACCCGCCAGTCTAGACACGGATTACCGCTGTCCACGCTGTTTGTGGCCCGTGTGTGGACCGGACTGTCCGGGGGACGCCAAGACGCATACGCACGAGTGTGTCGTTCTCAGGTGAGGCCCACACTTAGGACGTCACGGCCATCCATATCCGTAGTTAGACTTTCCCGTGGCTAAACGAATAGTGGGTAAGCTATGGGGTTTCGAAAGTATAAGCAGAAACCTTCTCGTGAAAATAATATTTTTTTAGGGTTTGTTATGTAGATTTTTTCTTTATCCTTAGAACAAGGCCGTAGCCGGGAGGCGGGGGGGAGTGTTGGGGGTTCAAGCCCCTCATGAAATTTTATGAACAAAATATATATGGCTTTATTTATTGTTCAAACAATATCTAAAGTAAGATACAAATACAAATTAGGGGGTTGTGTTACCATATAAAGCACTTCAGAGAGCTTCTAGAGTTGTTAAATGCTTAGAAATTTTCCTAGCCTTCGGTATTTAGGGGGTTATTTTACCATGAGAAAAAAAACATTTCAAAGAACGTCTAGAACTGTTTATCATTTAGAATTTTTTTCTAGCTTCCAGCAATTGAGGGATGTATCCACCAATCACCCTTCCCTCCTGAAATTATTGGCTGGCTACGGCCTTGCCTTAGAGTGTTTGTAATTGTTTGGTAAACATAAATAAAACTTTTGCACTATTCATTATAATTTGCATAAAACTAAAAAAAAAACATAAACTGAGAGCAAATATCACCCTAAAGTCATTTAGTCTAAAAATTAACCTCACAGTAAGTTATTAGCTTCACACTTTATTCAGGCCAACTGACGTGTACGCTTAAGGTCACTCCACTGTCTCCCTATGTTCCTAGAGTTGACCCTCAACAGTCCCGCCGGAACGTGACGTCACAGAGAGGCTATCACTACGAGGCCATCACCCCTCTGAGGTGCCTCTTGCAGCAGAGGCGCAGCCCTCGGAAATGGAGGCAGATCCAGGAGATGGAGGCTCACGAGGGTGACAGAGGGCCTGGGACAGACGCTTACAGGTGCACCCCCTTTGGGGAGGATCCACTGCGTGGGGTGTGGTTACTCACCCTCTTTATAGGCAATGCCGTTTCACTGGCCTTGTATAGGCTCTTCTCTTAGGCCTAGTTGGTAGTCGAACTCTTGTCCTGTAGCTCTAGTGCTATAACTATCAGTCACCAAATAGCCTGATAACAGGGTGAGAAGGGGAGTTTGTCATAAACACACCAACATTCCCTTTAAGAGAGTATTGCCCAAACACAATCCAGTGTCAGAATATACTCACCCACCCGGGAGGTCGAATCTGCCTGAGGTTTCTGATAACCACTGTTCACTATCTTCATCCTGGTCCCTCAAGTTACACAATATAAGTTTCTGATAGTTAGTACTGGTATTAGGACACACGGCCACTGTAGGCGTAACCAACCCCTAATAAAGTGACAATATAACCCTAGTAAAGTGACAATCTCACCCCTAGTAAAGTGACAATATAACCCTAGTAAAGTGACAATCTCACCCCTAGTAAAGTGACAATATAACCCTAGTTAAGTGACAATCTCACCCCTAGTAAAGTGACAATCTCACCCCTAGTAAAGTGACAATCTCATCCCCAGTAAAGTGACAATATCACCCCTAGTAAAGTGACAATATAACCCTAGTTAAGTGACAATCTCACCCCTAGTAAAGTGACAATCTCATCCCCAGTAAAGTGACAATATCACCCCTAGTAAAGTGACAATATCACCCCTAGTAAAGTGACAATCTCACCCCTAATAAAGTGACAATATAACCCTAGTAAAGTGACAATCTCACCCCTAGTAAAGTGACAATCTCATCCCCAGTAAAGTGACAATATCACCCCTAGTAAAGTGACAATCTCACCCCTAGTAAAGTGACAATATAACCCTAGTAAAGTGACAATCTCACCCCCGAGCAGGGAGGTGCGGGAGAGGGTGGTTGGCTACCTCAAGACCAACTTTCTCGACAAGCTCCCGGAATCAGAGGCGGAGCCCTTGTTAGAAGACACCTCCGAGAAGACCTTGCTCCGCCTGTGTGGGGTCCTCGACGTGAACGCTCTGGAGTTGAGTCTGCCGTTCGGCACCGAGATCGTGGCGCTCTACCCCACCACCTACTTACTAGAGCACAGCTGCGTGCCTAACACGAGGCACAGCTTTGAGACAGCCCATGGACCTAGGCAGTACCGTGTCACCGTGACCGCCGCCAGGGGCATCCGCAGGTCAGTTGGAGATGTGGGAACTGTGACCGAGGAGGGAGTTGAAACAGGGACATGCCTGATTGTATGACATGAGGGACTTGTTATGTTTTATAGAGGGGAGCACATCACCACCATGTACACCCACGCGCTGTGGGGAACTCAGGCCCGAAGGGAGCACCTTAAGGCCACCAAATATTTCAGTTGTCGGTGTCAGAGGTGTGCGGATCCTACAGAGCTAGGAACATACATCAGTGCCATGAAGTGCTTGGGGGCTAGCAGGTAATGAAGTGGTTGGGGGCCAGCAGGTAATGAAGGGCTGGGGGCTAGCAGGTAATGAAGTGCTTGGGGGCTAGCAGGTTGTTCACTGTCTAGTTGTTATACTGTTGACAGTGAAGGTACACCCTGTGGAGGTATACAGCTGCCTCTGTCTCCTCTGGAAGAAGACTCTGATTGGAAATGTGACCGCTGTCCCATCACACTGTCTTCATCACAGGTCAATGACCTCGTCACGAGAATAGGAGATGAAGTGGAGAACATTCTAAGGGTAGGTTTATCGAGATACAACACGATGTGTTAAGTTTTAAACTTCCAGATCCACATCAAGTCTTCTTTTTCGATATAATAATTTGCTATATTACACCCTATATCTTATATTAAGATATATTGGAGCTTTTGGCATCTTTTATAATGAGCGGTTCCAGAAGAGAGTTCCAACTTCTTCGGACAGAGGATGTCCTGGGATCGCTAAAAAGAACCGTTAATCTTATTTTTCTAGACTGGAGCCGCTATATTTTCATTTACGTACTTCCTAGTTTGTCCTCAAGAGTTTGAATTGACCGCGTTCACAAAAAAATTGAAAGGAACGGAGGATTGAACCAGGGACTTATGGATCTGTAGCCATAAACTCTTGACCACAGGTTCGTTAACATAATACTATTAAATAATAATCTTGTAAAATGTTATAAAGGTTAGCAGAAATAAAAATGGTTTGTTTTGTCTAAAAGGTCTTTTTTAAGAAAATTTGACTATACTTTAACATTGCATGAAGAATTAAAAAAAAAGGGAAAGTAAAGTCCCCGATCGCAGTGCCAAATCTTGTAATGCAGTACATGATTGATGGCTCTACCGCTTATTACAGGGAGGACCGACGGTGAAGCCGTTAGAGGAACTTCTTGACAAAGTGTCAACCTTCTTGCATCCTAACCACTACCATTGCTCACTTATTATAGGGAGGACCGACGGTGAAGCCGTTAGAGGAACTTCTGGACAAAGTCTCAACCTTCTTGCATCCTAACCACTACCATTGCTACGCCGTCAAACACTCCCTTGTCCAGCTGTACGGCCACCAACATGGATACAAGCCTCAACAACTCACCCTACAACAACTGGACAACAAATATGGTATACACGTTCGCATTCTACTTTGTACTGTGATTAGTTTCTAAAATATAAGAAAGCATTTGTTACTAAAGAGGAAGAAGAATTCAAACACTTCTTTGCTGACCCCTGAATTCTGTGTCACGTATATCTAATATCTCGTCTGAAAGGAAGGTGTGATAGCCACTCGCCTAATCCTGCCGCTGAGTGACAGTTCATAAAAGACTGGAACATCTTCACAGATAGATTTAATCTTATTTTGTCTGATGTTGAACAAAATCTTTATCTTGTGTTACTGACAGAATCCTGCATTGCCCCATCATCTAGCTGGTAGTACAGTTCCTCTGACAAGTGTTCCTCTTGTTTCAGACATGTGCCGGGGTCTGCTGACCACCACGGAGACCCTAGACCCCGGTAACGCCCGTCTGGCCTTGTACTCCTCTGTCCTTCAGTACGAGACGCACAACGCCGTCGTACAGTTGGCCCGCAGGAGGTTGGCCCAGCAGCCACCGGACATCGGCCGCGAGGAACTCGCCTCTAAGGTGAGAGAGGCTCGTCAACTCCTGGTGAGGGCCGGCCAAGCCTTGGCCCCAGAGCCAGAACTGTCAGCAGGAGGCAGGATGCTCTGTCTCGTCGACAAGTCTCTCAAGGAGCTGGATATTTGGGTGAAGGACCTGGGTTTGGCGGACACTGATCGCGGATAAAACTGCCGATCCACACATTCGCCGGAAAAAACCACAATAGCAGAACAGAAACTTAGTCACGAGTCGAGCTCTAAGCCAATCACAAGATTTCAGAGCGATCAGCGTTGTTCGTTCTACATGACTTGAAATGTTTTCAGCTCTCTCAGCTATTAGCAACATCATCTGTTTGAAAAAATATAGTCAAATTTCAAACCTAACCGACTCTGTCAGTGCGCATGCGCCTACAAAATAAGATACAAGCAGACCACTGCCTTTACTATTGTGAGTTTTGAAATTAACTCATTAAATGTAGATCACATGTGTGTGTTTGTTATATATGAATTTGTTTCATGACACGACACAATCATTTGAACGGTACAGGAGAAATAGGGGGAAATCCACATTACTCACACGGCCCAGGATGACTTTTATATCTCAAACCCCATAAAGACCCCAGCAAACACTTGTTAAAATTAATTTATGCATAACCATCATCTAAAGTACATTAGAAAGTTCTCACGATTGTCCAACAGATGGCAGCACTAACTCAATCTGAGGTAAAATTTGATGTTCCCCCATATTTCCCCTGTAGCCTTCACATATAAAAATCCAACCTTGGCGTTAATCTTAAAGAGGTGTTTGTTTATCCACACTAACACAAAACTTGTGGGAAATCAGCTTTGTCTAGTTTGTGTTGCAAAGCATCATGGGTCCAATATACGTTTCCGCTAACGTGGGAATTACTAGACCACCCAAGAAGATTATGCTCGCTACAGTATTCTCGGCGAACGTGGGAATCCTTTACAGACAATTAATTTAAATATTATTTAACTGTTTTATTATATAGGTATTGCAAAAATCATTAGAAAAAAAATGTATATCGCGTATTTCACCACATAATCGTCGCACCTTTTTTATTTTTCAGTCCAAAAATTAGTTTATAAAATTTCGTCACATAATGGTATTTTTTCAACCAAAAATTAGACGTAAAATATACGTAGATCATGTGTGAAATATGGTATATACACACACAAACACTTGTGTGGAGACAACTAGGAACTGTGTAGTAAAAGTTAAACACAAAAAATAATCGACATGTTTATCTTTATCTAAAACTAGACCTAAGACCTTTTATTTCTAATATTTATCTCACACGTTTGGATTATTGAATACAAATTATTTTATAATTAATTTTATGAGTTATATTTATATTATTCTATAGTAGACAGGGTGACCTGGTGGTCTAGGGGTAAGGTGTCGGACTTCTGTACTGGGGGTCCGGGGTTCAATCCTCGGTCCCGGAACAGATTTATCTGATTACCAAACCCTTCCTTCACCTCTGACAAGACATCTTGTGAATGTGGGGAGTGCCAGGCCTCCACCGTGGTTCGGATCCCACGTTAAACTGTAGGTCCTCCATTTCATCTCACAATCACCCTACCATTACACATTAGTGTAAGTGCGTATAACCCGATCGGGTAGTAAGACGCGGGGCTAATAATAATATTAATGTAGTGGACAGCCTGGTGTTGTGGTTCTGGGAGGTATACAATCTTACAATATCCGTTGACGTGGATATTGGCTGAAGTTCGATATGGAATGGTACACGTTGGTCTATATTGATGAGATATCCGTACCACGGATAGTTGTACAGAAAGTAGTGTTTATGAACCTACACGACGGATGGCTAAGGAAGGGGCGAGGAGGGACCTATATTTTGTTCCTGCTGGTAATCTTGTCCTGATTTAAAAATTTATACTCTTTTGTTAATTTTAATTCATTTAATGACAACCAATTAAATTTGTTGCTACAATCTAATCTAAAAGAACAGGGATAAAGAAGGTGAATTTAAAGTAGATGTATCCAAAATTTAGGGGGGGGGGGATGACCTTTAGAACAGCCAATTGGGATCTAAGCCCCAACATCACCTTTAGCACTTGATCCACCCCTATACGGTACTCGTTTAGCTCAAAGATTTTTCTACACATTTTATTACATGTTTCATAATAGATTAACACATTTTTGTACATATTTTATTAAATATTATTTTACAATTTAATCAACACATTTTAAATTCTATGTCTGTACACATTTTACTAAATATTATTTTACAAGTTAACCAACAATTATTAAGTGATTGTTATGTTGTCAGAGTTCTGTACATATTTAACTACAACCATATTTTATGTTAACACTTTTTTTTGTCTTTTAGTCGTCAACGCTTTGCACACATTTGTTTTTGGTTTTATTATAAGTTAATTAATATAAATAAAGTGCTTGTTTAGTCGTAAAAAGTTTTGCACACATTTATTGATATGTTTTACATTTAATTAAGACATTTTAAGTGTTCTTTATGTCGTCAGAGTTTTTGCACACATTTAATTACAACCATGTTTTACGTTAGTTTACACATTTTAAGTGCTCTTTCAATCGTCAGAGATTTTCACACATTTATTTTTAGTTTTACAAGATAATTAACACAAATAAAGTGCTCGTTTAGTCGTCAAGAGTTTTGAAGACATTTGATGACATGTTTTACAGTTAATTAATACATTTTAAGTCCTCGATTAGCTTTACAATCTGTACAAACAAATGTTACACTATTCCACGATTTACCCATATTAAGTGTTTGTTTAAGTGTCAGAGTTTTGAAATTGAATCAAGATGACCAAATAAGTTGTTACCGAACCAGCAATCTGAAAAAAAGATGCAATAATTCAAATAATGTAATACCTTATAGTGTAATTATTAAATTAAGAGAAATAAAAGCTATTGTTGCCTTGAAAATTGATTCTACAATTTTCACTATCTTACCTTGTGATTCACCAAATGTACATAATACAGACAGTATTTGAATGATTAATATGATAAAGTACTATATTTATATAAAATTAATATAATTCCCTTTGATATAATAATAAACAATATATTATATTTGAATTGTAATCAACAAACCAAAATACACATTTAAGGCTTTTATATGCATTCTATAATACATATTGTGCCACAAAACATATGGTTGGAAGCTGTATGGTGGTATTTCTAGTAATATATCAGAAAATGTAAATGTAAACAATAATTTGATCAAATCGATAGGAGTTAAACAAAATACATATTTATTCCATAGTTTAGGATCCGCTAGGATCCGTTTATTGTAATAAATATGGCCTTAAAGAGAGTAATGTTTAATCATTCAAGGAGGGGTTCGAAGTTTTGAAAACTTTGACTTCACTTCAAAAACAAAAATTTCAAGGGTTGGCCAGTAAAAATATTGCCAGCCAATAGATAACTGTTTAATTTGATAAGTTTCTATTGTTGGGTATATGATGAAAGTTTGTGGTAGGTTTACATAAATAACATTTTGTTTGATCAATTATTTTGACAGAAATCTGATCATTCTTGCAATAAAACACTTTAATATAGACTAATACTTATCAGTGTCTGAAGTTTTATATATCTAGGCAATGCGAAATTTTTGAAATATAAAAACATCTCTTATAAAATATATGAAATTTGACTTGGTTTTGAAAATATTGAAAATGTTCGATATGACTTAGCTTCAAGTGGTAAAAGTTAAATTTTCACTTCCCGACTCGTCAAATATATTTAATTTTAAATAAAATATGTTAAGCTAGAGCGCACAAATATTTGCACAACAAACAAATAAAATGTCTAAATAAATTCAAATAATGCTTGTAAATAAACACCAGTCAATACCTTCTGTTCCGAATTGTTTTTATTTAAGTCTTGATAAGGGCTCGGTTCATATAAAATCCTTAGACTGGGTTCATTAAATGGAACAAAATAGTTGCAACGGCGAAACTTTGAGAGCTGTGCGTAAATTAGTACTCTATAAAAGATATTACGCACAGTTAAAGACGCGTCTACTCAACTTTGAAACCACGTCACTTCGATAAGTTAAAATGGCAACGTATTACATATTACTCCAATAATAATTATAAAGGAATTAACATAACATACGTTTTGCGAACACACAATATATTTCAAGTTATAATGTTAACAAAGCTATTACTTGACTGGTATTGTTGCATTTTACATTCATATAACTCCATGAGATTTAGTTTCATTATTTAAAAAAAAAATGTAGAATCTTTCTTTAAATCCATAAAGGTTTTATATTCCACAAAATCCAAAGACATTTCTTCATTAAATATTGCGGGAAGTAATCATTAAAAAATATTTAAATTTCTATAAATGTGTAATCAGTTCAAGGAAATCTCTAAACTTATAGTATAGGTAAGTTATTTAATATTATTGTTTAAAAAGCATCCAGAAATAAGCCAATTCAAATTTAATTGTAAGCTTATATTAAAAAAAATGTTCAGTTACATTGCATTTTCTGCCATTTTAATTAAATACTTTAAATAAAATACCATTGACTTTGGAAGTAATTTTTATAGGAGGATTGGTATAAGAAACCGCGCAAACGATGACCTTATGGTAGCGTCATCGTTTGGATATCGACACCAATTTTCTCCTTATTTAGTGAACAGAGAAAAGGATCTGTATCTAAGTTCATTTCTATAAATGACAACGAAGTGAATTTACTCCTTTTAGTGAATCCACGTCTTGAACTAGTCTGGCATTTCGCGTCCTTCTCCCGCCTGACGGCCGTCACCAATCGATCACCAGTGTTCTCGAAGGTTCTCAGTCTGCACCAGATGTTTCTCCTACTCTGGCAGTAGACACAACGACCGGCCTTACGAAATCCGTGCAGTGATTCATTTCTTCCTACCGACCGTTTACTTAACGATTGTAATAACAGTCGGTTTTAACGGCCGTGTTGTTCAAACCTACGTCCTTCTGTCTGCGAGACAGAGATTTATACCGGAGCCGGTTAACATGTTCCGTACTGTACAGTGAGCTAGGATATCACAGGCCGTGTCTTGAGTTCTCAGCCCAAGGACACTTGGAAGCCAAGTGCACTTAACATTTACCTTAGGAGTTAAAGGGTGGAAGTCATTTTTTATGGTGTCTTAAAGCTATTTCAAGTGTATTTGTAAACCCCTTACAATGCATCTTACTAAAAGGTGGATATACTTAGCCCTTTATCATGCACGTTTAATTAAAAAAAAAATAGCGTTTAAATGGAATAAATACAAGTATTATAGTATTTGTTCTTTTACATGTGTTAGTTGGCTAGGTTTATTTATAGCTTAGCGTGGTCTAACGCGCTACTCTCGCAGTAGAATAAAATGACAATGGCCAAGAGATCGAGGTCTGAATCTAGGTCGGATGTAGAAGGTTTTAAAAATTGTTTTCCACTCTAACTCCCCGTAAATTCGGGTACATTTCCTATAAATATAACCTTCCTAAACCCTAAAATTATTAGTGTAATCATTACATAAGCGTTTTCCCCGAACGGTTAGTAAGACGTGGCGCAAACAAATATTTAAGAATAATGTTTTATTGGTCTGTATAAGTATATTAATAATGGTCTCCCTGCACTTATGGTATCACAGACTAAACACTATCAAAAGTACACGTAGCTTTGAGAAGTTGCCACCAGGTAGCTCTAAGTGTACTGTGATGTCCGAAAAGTACGTCACTATGCAATATGTACACTTGAGTACTAAACATTTGTGCTGAATTAAATTGTACAAGTAAAGTGCACAAATGTTTGGTCTGCCGACTATTTAGACGCAGCCATGGTCTCGATCAGACACAACCAGAATCTAGGAGCATTGTCTTACAACCAGTTCAACTTACCGACACAACCAGAATCTAGGAGCATCGTCTTACAACCAGTTCAACTTACCGACACAACCAGAATCTAGGAGCATTGTCTTACAACCAGTTCAACTTACCGACACAACCAGAATCTAGGAACATTGTCTAACAACCAGTTCAACTTACCGACACAACCAGAATCTAGGAGCATCGTCTTACAACCAGTTCAACTTACCGACACAATCAAAGGGAAGTCTAAAATATAAAGACCGCAGATGGAAAATTCCACTTTTCTGTGCATCAACTGGATGGCGAATATCTCCAACTAAAACAAAATAAATAAATGGTACTAAACAGTACACCATCGTGGACACTTTCTTTTGATTATACTCTATTATAGTTTAGGTCAAAATGTTCAAAAAAAGTTTATCTGTAAATTAACTCAAATAATTTAAACAAAACAAAATAATTAATTAATATCTTATAAAACAATTCACAGATACCGATTTTAAACGAAATTAGTACAAATATATATATATATATGCTTTTATTTAACTACCCTTAATTCAATTTTTACATGTACTGTACAAAAAATTCATGTAAAATTCGATCAAAATATTTGTTTAAAAAAATTGTTGGATTCATTTCCAAAAAAATTCAAATTTTCATCAAAAAAATACTCTTTACTTAAGTGTTGGAATAAAAAAGCACAAATTTTTCTCTACGGTATGATCATATTATGTCTAAATATCAAGTTTGAACAAAATCTGTATAAATGTTTCGGCTGTAGCACCAAAGGAGATACAGACATGGGGTGGGGGGTGAGAGGAGTCTAAGGAGGAGGATAAAATGGTGGGAAAGGGGGAGGGGGCGGACAGAGATAATTTTAAGAACAGCTTTTTTGAGCCCATAGATACAATTACAATACTTTCACTTTATGAGAAAGTAGAGACTATTATTTTCGGGCTTGAAATTCCCATCAACGAATTTAATATATTTTTTTAGAAATTATCTTAGTCACAAACATTAAGTTGTAAAAAAGATAATGTGGGGAATGCCAGGCCTCCACCGTGGTTCGGATTCCACGTTAAACTGTAGGTCCTTCATTTCATCTCACAATCACCCTACCAAATTCCCCATTAGCGTAAGAGCGTATAACCCGAACGGGTAGTAAGACGCGGGGCTAATAATAATAATGTAAAAAAGATAGATTATTTTTTGACAACTACTTGTATATGGTTGTTGGCTTGCTCAATATTTTTTCAGCCCAACACTCTATTAACAGTTTTGACAAGTTCATGGAATGGCTCATTATTTTCTGTCTCAAAAACTTGCATTGTCTTTCATCCGAACTACGGCAGGAACGTTGAAAGTAATCTCCTTCAACGCGGCTATATCTATATAATAACAGTTTGAGTTCAAACCCCCGCGCCATTCAAAGACAAATCTATTAATTGTTTATCAATTCTCGTCAAAGGTAGGTGCCATTAATCAAATATGTCAACACCCGGTGTTTCTTCGGAGAACACCAACAATAATTATATTTACGACGACATTTAATGAGCTGACGTCACATTGGAGGAGGAAATCAATGTGACCTTGAAATATATTAATGGACTATGTGACCGGGGGGAGCGGAAGGGGGGCACGGTGCATAGGCTGCAACTCAAGCCCCCTCCCCAACACTATAGTCACCCTATAGACATAAGTTTTGGCCCCAAGAACCTTTACATAATAATAAGAATATTTCTGAACGAATTCTAAAAAATTATACAAATAATTTTAGTTGTGGGTGTTAAAAAAAACATATAAAATAAAATATACTACTTTAATAAAAACTAATATTAGTGAACTTGTGCACAAATTAATTAAATATATATGAAAAGATGTCGGCTGTTATCACGTCTCAGCTGAAATACTCGTGGAATAAACGCGAGGTATTTTAAAATCGGAAACAACCCGCATCGGTGGTCGAATGGTCTAACGCGTCACACTCGTGTTAGACCGGAGTAATGACGGGTAGATCGGGCTTTCAAGCCACAGTCGGGTGTACTGAAGGTTTTTCCCCTGAGGCACAGATTTATCTGATTACCAAACCCTTCCTTCAACTCTGACAAGACGTGTATTAATCACAACTTGTGAATGTGTGGAATGCCAGGACCTCCACCGTAGTTCGGATCCAACGTTAAACTGTAGGTCCTCCATTTCATCTCACAATCCCCCTACCATTACATATTAGCGTAAGTGCGTACAACCCGAACGGGTAGTAAGACGCAGTGATAATAATAATAATAATTTTCCCCTAAATAGGTTCCCACTCTACCTCCACACTAATGCGGGTACACTTGTTCTTAATTAAACCTTACTCGTCCCTAACATATCAAAGTAATTATTACGTATGCGTATAGCCCGAACGGGTAGTAAGAATTAAACCCCACTTAGGGGGAGGGGGTATATTTGGGTACACCCAGAATAAACTCGAACCCCTGACCATCCCATCACTTGCAAACCCGACCAGTTGAGGCTAACGCCTTAGCCCCCATGACCACCGATGACTTGCCTCTTGAGACAGTATTGCAGCCAACCTCACGTGACTAGTTATCTAAACAAAGTGTGTGTGGCTGAGTTCGAAGGGCGGACCTTTGCTATCGAACATCCTGACCTGCTTTTTAACGCTCGAGTCGAGTTTCCTGTTGAGTAGTCTGGAGACCAGGTTGCCTGTCTTCTCGGCCTGCGAACAGACAGGTCACATGTCAGCAGGCCTCATAACCAGTAACACATTTACAACAAAAGAGATTCTCATCAAATAATTGTATAAATTAAAATAGAGTTGAGTTGGATCTTATATTTCTAGAAACTTAAATCTTATATTTTCTTTAATAATCTCCTCGATGGCGTAGTTGGCTAACGCACTTGTCGTGTTGAGCTCGACTGCTGAGGACGGGGAGATCGAGGTTCGAATCTCGGTCGGGTGAGCTGGGGGTGGTTTTTTCCTAAATTGTTTTCCACTCTCCCTCCACGCAAATGCGGGTTCACTTCCTCTAATTCAACCTTCCCAATTCCTAATCCATTAGCAGTAATTAGTACTTAAAGCGTATAACCCGAATGGGTAGTAAGACGCGGTGCTAAACATAAACATAAACATTTAATAATCTCAAATTCAAATTCGATTCCTTCAATATTTTTAAAAATATACAATTTAATTTAAGGGGAATTTAAAAAAACGGAGTCACCTAAACATGACTCTTTAACATGACCCAAACCAGCTTCGGTGGCCACATGGTCTAACGCGCTACTCTTGGAATAAATTAGACTGCAGATGACGTTGAGATCGATGTTCGAATCTTGGTCGGGTGTATCGAGGCTGTTTTTTTTTCAAACGGGTTTTACACTCTACCTCCACGCAAATACCAGTACACTACACTTCCTCTGAATATAACCTTTCTAATCCCTAAAACCATTAGCGTAATTAGTACTCAAGTGTATAATCCGAATGGGTAGTAAGACGCGGTGCTAAATAAATAAATAAGATGCCCAGGAAACATTTTGTGAATCACTTCCACTAATGTTCGACCTGTCTGACCCCTGCAACGTAAGGGGATGGATACCACCCATATTCTGCCACAAACCCAGGCGGCCGCCGCGGACTTTTCTTCACTGATCTTGTGGGACATGTCAAAGAGATATATTAACACAACTTGACCAAGAACAATCACTTCAATAACGTAAAACAATTCAACAAGAGACGTCACGCAAAGTCATGTCAAGATTTATTATTATTATTATTATTATTATTATTACTATTAATACCGCGTCTTACTACCCGTTAGGGTTATACGCTTTTCGCTAATGTGTAATGGTAGGATGATTGTGAGATGAAATGGAGGACCTACAGTTTAACGTGGAATCCGAACCACGGTGAAGGCATGGCATTCCCCACATTCACAAGATGTCTTGTCAGAGGTGAAGGAAGGGTTTGGTAATCAGATAAATCTGTGTCGGGACCGAGGAATTGAACACCGGCCGCCAGCACAGAAGTCTGACACCTTACACCTAGACCACCAGATCACCTATTCAGTTAATCTAAATTTTAAATTTCATTAATAAATTTCATAAATTGGAGAACAAACTTGGTTAGTGATTTAAGTATTATTTCAGGAATTAATGACCAGGTAGAGTAAAAGTTTCGTAACATGTTTTTGGGAAACGCCATGCGAAGAGGTCGTCAACAATTTCATGCATCACTAAAAAAAAAAATCTTGTACGTTTTTAAAACCGCAAGGTTTATTTATCCAGTAGGTGGGATAATTTAGGAGCATCTTCCCCTTTTCAACACTCTCAGAGCTTCATGGGATCCATTTTACTGTGCGAGTTTTATCATATAGTCATCGTCAAACTAAATAGACACTGACCCCCGACGATTGACTCGGAGAAATGATGGAGAACAAAGCACTTAAATTCATATTTATAATTTAACCGTGTATTTTCCTTTGTGGTGTTCGTATCGCTCAAATTTGTGTGATTACATTTCGTTTTACAGTAAAGATAACACATTATGGCAACTATTAAGACAAATAAATATATAATATTTTGTATTTATGGCAGATTTAAGTGTCGTGCCTACCACGAAATTGATCAAATACGAGGAAATGTATTTTTAAATTTACTTATTTATTTTGATGAGGGAGGGATATATACGTTGGGCAGGACATGCAGTGTAGAAGACCCAATGGGAAGATACCAGTGGGAAGATGCCAGTGGGAAGATATCAGTGGGAAGACCTAGACGCAGCTGGGAGGTAACATTAGAATGGACCTGAAAGAGATATTGTGTAATGAGGTGGACTGGATAGAACTAGCTCAAGATAGGGATAGGGTGTAATGAGGTGGACTGGATAGAACAAGCTCAAGATAGGGATAGGGTGTAATGATGGACTGGATAGAACTAGCTCAAGATAGGTATAGGGTGTGATGAGGTGGACTGGATAGAACTAGATCAAGATAGGGATAGGGTGTAATGAGGTGGACTGAATAGAACTAGCTCAAGATAGGGATAGGGTGTAATGAGGTGGACTGGATAGAACTAGCTCAAGATAGGGATAGGGTGTAATGAGGTGGACTGAATAGAACTAGCTCAAGATAGGGATAGGGTGTAATGAGTTGACCTGGATAGAACCAGCTCAAGATAGGAATCTCAACAATCTCGATGGTCTTGGGGTAAAGTGCTCGCCTCAGAATCCGATGTTTGCAGGTTCAAACCCAGCCAGGGTCGACGGGTTTTTACCGAATGATAAAAATAAATCCGTAGCACAGTTTCATTCGGATGGAAACTGAATCCGTTGGACTCACGTCGATTGTGGAATGTAAAAGATCCCTGAAATGTATATGAGATAACTTTTCAGCAACATTTATAGGTTCTTTATAGCTCACTCGTAGAAATTCAGTGCGGAATGCCACGGGAAACCACCGCACTTTCAAGACTTATCGAGGATATGTGCTTTCTCCCGAATAATGGGTGGGCGTCGCCCATCTACCAATAAACAGGGTGACCGCATACAACACTAGAACCAGGCATCGTATAAATAAACACACACACGCAATTATTTTAACACTGTCGTCAGTGCTCGCATGGTCTAAGGGCGTTTCACTATCGTTTTGGACTGGATTTTTGGAGATACGGAGACCGGGATTCAAATCTCGATAGAGTTTAATGAAGATGTTTTTCACTAAATGGTTTCCCAATCTATTTGTCCACGCAAGCGCCGGTACATTTCCTCTCAAATTATATCTTCCACGTCCCTGACATTTGTCAGAATCTATGTATGTATGTATGTATGTATGTATGTATGTATGTATGTGTATGTATGTATGTGTATGTATGTATGTGTATGTATGTATGTGTATGTATGTATGTGTATGTATGTATGTGTATGTATGTATGTCAGACTGACCTGTTTCTGCGTGGCGGAGCAGGGCTGCACCAGCAACACCAGCTGAAGGGCGTGGGTCACCGTCCAGGCCACCTGAAGGATGAGGAACGCCGGGTCCGTCGTGCCGTAGGTGGTAGGATAGAGCAGGTCCAGCAGGAAGAAGTAGGGGGTGACGGTGAGATGTAGCAAGATGCTGAGGATGTGCACCAGCAATTGCGGGCCCCAGCCGGTGTTGGCGTGTTGCACAGCCTCGCACAGGTCAGCGTGCAACTCACTCAACCCTTCCAGTCGCTTGGCCCTGTCCCTGGTGGTCACGCTATCCGCGGTCCCTGGACACCCACAACACTACTTCAACCCTGATGGTCATGGGGCTTAAGGCGTCAGTCTCACTACATAAGGTATTGTCAAGGTTCGAATCTAGGCCTGATATACTGGGGATGGTATCTACATGTTCCTTATCACTATGGTTTTACCATTACATCTTCACGCAAATGTGGGTGCATTTACAATAATATATCTTCTCTATCTCCTACTCACTGTGTCTCACCACCTGTTTGAGTTATACGCAGATATATAACTACGCTAATGGGCCAGATATGAGGAAGGTTGAACTTAGAGAATGTGTACCCGCATTTTCGTGAGGGGAGAGTGGAAAATAACTATGGGAAAATCATCCTCAATACACACAACCGGTATTCTAACAATTACCTCCCTGTCACCTACAAATCATAATAAATGAGCCCAACTTACAGACCACGCGCCCACTGATGTGGGTAAGCTAATACCGATATTGGTGTGAAACAAAACAATTAAAAAAACAAAATTAAATCACCATAAAGTGATGTTGCATCGGTGGACATGAGGTATAAGACGTCAAACTAATATGGTCTGATGCAACGGTGTTAGTGAGGTTGTGATTACAATACCAACTCTGTGAACTGAATGTTTTTTATTTTTCAAAATTGTTTCTCCCACCTTTTGTAAGCAAATGTAGGTACATTTTCTTTAAAATATACCTCACTCATCGCTACCCTATTAGGAATATTCTTGTTGGTAAATAAGACGTGAAGAAAAAGGATGATGATGATGATGATAATAATAATAATAATAATAAATATCTGGCTGTTAGTGGTTTAAATTTGCTGAATAATTATGATTTTCCAGGAAAATTAAAATTTTTAAATGAAAATTTAATTTATTTTACAAAAAATGTTATCTACTACAAAAAAACTTGATATTATTTACAATTTTATTCAAACTAGAAATGGGACACTCGGATTCTAAATTCCTCAAATCCCCCAAATCCCCCAAATCCCCCAAATCCCATGTGGTCCGAGACATCTCGTATACAATAATTACTATGAAGACCATGACTTTAAATAACAACTTTAACCAAATTGGTAAACGGATATATTTAGACTTGTTAATTTGGTAGGTTAACAAAAACACAAAAAAATTACAAAATTATAATATTATAACTAATTTACATAATTTAAATACATTACATGACGTAATCGACATGACAAAAAAAATAACATGGGTCGGTGGAGACAAGCCCTAAACAAATGTTTTTTAAATTTAATTTTAAATATTTTCAATTGAACTAAAATTGTATTTACAAAAAATATATCAGGAGACTCAGATTGTATTTGAGATTTTTTTTAAATAATTAAGATTTGAATTCGACAAATATAGGATTTTACTCTTCTATAGTTTAGTTAAAACATTTATAAAAATCACAAAAAAGAAAAATATAAATTAGTTAAAGAACAAGCTTCGAACCATAGGGTTGTAACAACATATAGATGCACAAAAATAATTTTTTTAATAACAAAACAAATTTCTTGGATACCCTTTGGTTATAAACTTTAAATTAATCCTATAATCCCCACCCTTACCCCTCCCCCAAATAGAAACCAGTTCAAGAAATAGAATAGCAATGAACTTGAGGTTCTCTTTATAGATTTTTATCCACGTGTCAACGACTTGTTTTTTTACAGAATTACCCTCAAATTATTGGCTGACCAAACGTCTTTCAAATTTGTGGGCTGAGCCCTTGTTTATGGGATTTTACATAGAATTTTACCAAAACTGCTTTCAAAACATCGCCAGTTCTGAGAAATCTTTCTCGGGAGAATTCAAAACAGTGTTAAGCTTGGTTCATACTTTAAATAAAATTAAGTGTCAAGACGTTTGTCGTGTGCGAGGCTATTTTCTAATCCTAAGATTGCCAATTCAAACTTAAGAGCCCGTCTCACCCCACAGATAACACCTAACTTAGGTAGGTAATACAGCTAGAACCAGACGTCTTAAGAGCCCGTCTCACTCCATAGATAACACCTGACTTAGGTAGGTAATACAGCTAGAATCAGACGTCTTAAGAGCCCATCTCACCCCACAGATAACACCTAACTTAGGTAGGTAATACAGCTAGAACCAGACGTCTTAAGAGCCCATCTCACCCCACAGATAACACCTAACTTAGGTAGGTAATACAGCTAGAACCAGACGTCTTAAGTGCCTGTCTCACCCCACAGATAACACCTAGACCTAGCGGTCTAGGGGTAAGGTGTCGGGCTTCTGTGCTGGGGGTCCGAGGTTCAATCCTTGGTCCCGGCACAGATTTATCTGATTGCCAAACCCTTCCTTCAACTCTGACAAGACGTGTATTAATCACGATTTGTGAATGTGTGGAATGCCAGGCCTCCACCGTGGTTCGGATCCCACGTTGAACTGTAGGTCCTCCATTTTATCTCACAATCCCCCTACCATTACACATTAGTGTAAGTGCGTATAACCTGAACAGGTAGTAAGACGCGGTGCTAATAATAATAATGATAATAATTATAACACCTAACTTAGGAAGGTAATACAACTTGAACTAGACGTCACATCAGGGTGTCATTTCTGTGTTATGTTAAAAAAAATATTGGTTTGAGACCAGTAAAACCGTTATTTAAAGTAATACAAGACAATTAAAATATAATTATTTTAAAATGAAAAAAAAAAACTATGTAATTGGCTCAAATTTCGTTGTTGTTAAGTGAAAAATGCAAGAAACTTCACTTGAATGATAAGATTTCTAGTTCGAAAGCAATCGTATATGTAGTATCCCGGTTAATAGGGTGTAAGATACTCTAAAGTAACTGTTACTACGTACAAATCGAATATGAACTGATGATTAAAAAAGCATTGATTATATTCCTATACAATCTTCTTAACACACACGTTGGTTCTTAATTTTTCGACCATGAATTAAGCCTTAGTTTCCGACTGTAAAGTTATATAAAAGTAAGCGGCGTCTCCAGTGAAGTTTCCTGGTTTCAAGTCAAGACTTCTCAATGATTTATAGTGTGTATAACGTCCACCCGGAGCGCCAGTAAACTTAATCTTGTCACAGCCTCGGACAGCTGTCCAGAATCCAAGAGGATCAAAGTATAAATAATTGCGGCAAATAAAACCTAAGAGGTCGCTGGCAGACTTATGAGAACTGTTTGCCTGGGAAAATGAAATATTCCAGTATCATTATTATTATTATTAGCACCGCGTCTTACTACCCATTCGGGTTATACGCACTTACACTAATGTGTAATGGTAGGGTGATTGTGAGATGAAATGAAGGACCTACAGTTTAACGTGGAATCCGAGCCACGGTGGAGGCCTGGCATTCCCCACATTCACAAGATGTCTTGTCAGAGGTGAAGGAAGGGTTTGGAAATCAGATAAATCTGTACCGGGACCGAGGATTGAACCCCGGACCCTCAGCACAGAAGTCTGACACCTTACCCCTAGACCACCAGGTCACCCTATTCCAGTATCGATGCCATGCGCTCATTTAGGTTAAATCGCGATCCAATAGGCGATATTAACTTGGACTTAGCACCATTATTTATTTATTTATTAACTTATGACTACAGTCCAATTTACATAGGAAGGGTCTTTTAGACCACAGGTTCTTAGAATATTTTTATTCGTGACCGCTTTTTCATAAGAAAAAAATTATTAACGACTCCAGGCATTAATGGTTCAGTCAAGTTGAGCTTATTTAGATTCTAATGTCAGTTTTTGAGCAGTTTTAAGATAAAATGAGAGAAAGAAATTGCATATTTATGACAAAAACAGTGATGGCCTATATTCAATTATATTTTACATTAGAAAGAATTAATACAAACTTAACATATATATAAATATATAAACAAATAAATAAGAACATTAGAAAAGGTTAGTGTTTAAAATAATTAATAATGAGTATAAATATAATATTTAATGATATAGATGAGCTTTCTTGTTTTGACACCATTATTGGTTTAATACTAGATAGTGAAGGTTTCATGGTTATTTCTACGTCGTTTTGGTTTTATTGTAATAATATTAATGTTTAAACTGCTGACTCACACTAATATGTGGTTTTATTGTAATAATATTAATGTTTAAACTGCTGACTCGCACTAATATGTGGTTTTATTGTAATAATATTAATGTTTAAACTGCTGACTCGCACTAATATGTGGTTTTATTGTAATCATATTAATGTTTAAACTGTTGACTCACACTAATATGTGGATTTATTGTAATAATATTAATGTTTAAACTGCTGACTCGCACTAATATGTGGTTTTATTGTAATCATATTAATGTTTAAACTGCTGACTCACACTAATATGTGGATTTATTGTAATAATATTAATGTTTAAACTGCTGACTCGCACTAATAGGTGGTTTCAAATTGGTTTGTTAGGGTATGCTGCGACCCAAATATTAAGAACTTTTGTTTTAGACAACACAGCGTGTTTGTTTGCTGTCAACAATGAAAACTTTTATTATTTTAGTAGATTTATTTTAAAGGTATTGATAATGTATATCAAAAGTGACAGACGCAGAACCAAAGACTTGACGTATGAATATGTAAAAAGAAACCTTGTAACTTTTCTAGTTTTCAGTTAAGGTTATTACTATGAAAGTAGATCCAGTAACTGTTTTACCTGTCAGATAAGGTTCTTACTATGAAAGTAGATCTAGTAACTGTTTTACCTGTCAGATAAGGTTCTTACTATGAAAGTAGATCTAGTAACTGTTCTAGCTGTTAGATAAGGTTCTTCCTATGAATATTGGAGCGTACCACAACAAGACTCACCTCTGCGCTCGACGCAGAAATCCGACACTTTCCTCCGGGCGGAGGAACAGCCGAGGAACACGGACGGCATCCTGACGCCGGGCGTCAGGAAGAGAGGCGTGTCGATGTTACCGACGGCTAACGCCAAAGGACTCTCGTCTAGTACACTCCTGATCTCCTGGTTGAGTTGCTCGAAGCTCGAGTGCAGACACCAGGCGAGGACTATGAACTGCAGCTCGAACATTGTGACGATGAAATAGAGAGCATACAGGGGCAAGTAGTTGAGGTTGATCCTGACTCTACCCGTCATGTTGTACCAGCACCACACGTCGTACGACATCAAAAGGATCATGTGGGCCAGCTTCCCTACCATCAACCACATCGTGAAGTTCTTCAACTTCTTGCGCTTCGTCAGGATATTACAGACTATCGAGGACGACTCTCTCAAGACTGTCTCGTCCACGTTGTGGGTCTTCCTAAGCAGCAGCTCGATCTGTCGGCACTGCCTCGTGGAGGACAGCACGGCGACGGCGGCCGTCAGAGTCACGGAGAGTACGTCGCTGAAAGTCACTACGGCCGACGTCGTGTTCTTGATACGGATGTTCTTCGTCTTGGTCTTCAGGTTGAAGAAGTCTTGCAGCGTGCCCATCAGCATCAGTGGTACGGCGACGAACAAGAGGACCAGACCGTAGACGTAGGTCAGCGCGGAGAGCCGTACCTTCCATTTACCTGGCGAGGTCCTCTTTACGGTCATCGGGGCGACACCAAAGATTCTCGACAGGTAGAGGACCGGTCGGTAGATGGCGTAGATGTCATAATTCTCCGTGGGAAGTTTATTGGAGGGGATCTTATGGCTGCTCTTATCTTTCCCTTGCATCGTATTCCTATTGTTCCCTTTCACAATGCGGGATATCACGCCATGACCTTTCTAATACACATACAACTAGGACGTAAGAGCTTTTCTAATGTAAATATCACCAAACGTGGTGATTAAATGACAGTTGATGACTGAGCCTTAAAGACAAGACAACCGACAATAAAACCACTTGGGGTTCTTTGTCGTAAGCCAAACAAGTTGATTGGACGGTGTCCTTTTGTTATTTGTGTGAGGAACAAAAACAAAATTGTTATCTTTATCGCCCTGCGATTGTAAACACTTCCCAGAGGCTCGACCTCCGAAACATGAAAGGTCGGCAATTAATTACTTTTGTTTACCTCACTTGGCTTTGCACGTCGATAGTTATTTCTCATCGCGTGTCTCTCTCTCTCGGTGATGAAATAATGTCGTCCAAGGCCCCGTCCACACTATTCCGGCGGCATGGCCAATGCGGCACTGCGGCTTTGGTGTGGGCGGTCGTGTATGTCTGTGCCGGCGGCACGCCATCAGGAAACCGACGATTGTCGGTGCGGTTCAAAGGAAGCCTTGCTGGCATCTGTAGTGTGGACTTTTCATTCGGCAACTTCTGCGCAGTCTCCACTGATTCAGTTATCTTTTGTCTTTCAACCCGTGAACACGGAGTGGTCGAATGACAAAAGTTAGTAATTTAATTGAGCTATATCTTGCTCACCCTGTTTTGTGGGATTGTAAGCCGAAGGGATATAAATACCGTCAAAAGAATCACACTGATTGAGTTTGGGTGTTGAGAAGGAAGACATTAGAAGAAAAAAATTTGACTAGCCATTTATTACGCGAGTTTAAATAAAAGGACAACTTGAAGTCCGATGCAGGAATGACTAAATAAAATATGGAGAGTGTAAGCTGCGGCTGTTTGCCAATCCTTGTGTGGACGAAGAGCATTTTCAGCGGCTTTGCCAACGGCAGAGCGCGGTATAGTGTGGGCGAGGCTTTAAAGTCCTTAGAGCAATAAACAAAATAAACATCAAATCGACCGATGTCTGTCCTGCTTCGACATTGGCAAGTTTTTTACTCTAAGATTGAATAATATTTTTTTTATTCTTTACTTAAAGCGCACTAGAATAATACCAGAACGCTGATCTAAGTTTTTAAAACTAATTAGAAATTGTATTTAAAAAAATCACCACGTATCATCCACAAAAGCCCTGAAGGGTGCGAATTGCTATCAAGGGGTCATCCATAAACCACTAGCTCTTTTTTCTGACCTTTTTGGCTCACTTAACCCCCCTCCTTATTTAACTTTCCACATCGAGAGTGAACGTCATTATTTCATAGCGAAGCATTCGTGACACTAAAAGAAGTCTATCGGAAGTTATCTATGTTTGTTTACTTACCGTGAAAACATAACATTATTTTTTCAAAATTAGAATTTAATCAAAAGATCTCCATTACGAGAATATGTGATATACCCATCTCCCCCATGTAACACCAAGTAGACATTAAAACTGCCCCTTGTAACACCAAATAGACATTAGAGCTCCCCCTTGTAACACCAAATAGACATTAGAGATAAAACTGCCCCTTATAACACCAAGTAGACATTAAAGCTGCCCCTTGTAACACCAAGTAGACATTAAAACTGCCCCTTGTAACACCAAATAGACATTAGAGCTCCCCCTTGTAACACCAAGTAGACATTAGAGCTCCCCCTTGTAACACCAAGTAGACATTAAAACTGCCCCTTATAATACCAAGTAGACATTAAAGCTGCCCCTTATAACACCAAGTAGACATTAGAGATCCCTCTTGTAACACCAAGTAAACATTAGATCTTTCCCCATTCAACATAATTACGTGGTTTATGGATGACCTATACGGGAATCAAACACAACAACAAAAGGTTTTACATCTCCGGCACTTAAAATCATCCTTGGTGCGTTTTAAATTTTAAAACGAAGTTTTATGATCCCCAGACGATTTAAATAAGATCTAAAGATACCTATATATAACTGTCCGTCTGTAGAAGATGTAGTCCTAAATCAACCATTCTCCTCCGTGTACATGGACAGCTTTGCTTGAGTTGATTGCTCGATGTCTGAAATATCGTGGGAAACAGACCAATAAATATATTATTATTTTTAAAGACCATCACCTGTGATACAACCAAGATCTCTCCGTTGATGACCCTAACCACTGAACCACGGGCATTACATGACTTGTTATTATTATTATTATTATTATTATTAGCACCGCGTCTTACTACCCGTTCGGGTTATACGCACTTACGCTAATGTGTAATGGTAGGGTGATTGTGAGATGAAATGAAGGACCTACAGTTTAACGTGGAATCCGAACCACGGTGGTGGCCTGGCATTCCCCACATTCACAAGATGTCTTGTCAGAGGTGAAGGAAGGGTTTGGTAATCAGATAAATCTTTGCCGGTACCGAGGATTGAACCCCGGCCGCCAGCATAGAAGTCCGACACCTTACCCCTAGACCGCCAGGTCACCCACTACATGACTTGTTGATGGAGCCAAAGTTATGTTGATATTTTGAGCAGATGTTTCGCTTTTCCTACAGATAAGATTAAAGCGATAATGTATGTAACTAGGTCGGCTTCTGTACAAAGGATTTACTGATGGCCTTTCTCCCATATTATCACAACCTGAACTATATATATGTAGTTCCAAGTAGCTGAGGCTTCCTGACTGCCGAGAACTCGAGAACTCTGAAACACTCTTGGATATCACCACCTTAAGGGGTCTGCCTACACCCAATATCATTTCTGAGAGTACTGCAGCTCCTATGGATAAAAGCTTTATTTTGGCTCTCTCTCAGTGTTGCCAATTATCCTCGCTCTCAGTTATGTCGGAAGGTGTAGTGCTGGGGTAAGAAGGAGCTACTGGCAACATTGACTGACCAGTGTTGCGAAACATCTTATTTCTCAAGAGATTTGACCACACAAAAACGAGAGAATGACAACACTGTTTCCTCATAGTAGCCATTGTAGCCAACGTGTATATTGCCAATCAGATGTTGCGTTTAAGTTAAATATTGACTAAAACTTTAACAGTACATGAGTTTGGCGTTTACTGGAACTAACTAACTTAAAATTATTACCTATAACCCTATAAACATAAACCTGTAAACATAGGTTAAAAGTTGAAATTTTCCACTCTAAAAAGTTAAAAATAAATCATGTTTTAGTTGATCATGTCCCGGAAACAGCAGAGTAAAATGGATATTTGTGAGTCAATTGATATAGTTTAATAGGAATGTCACAAGAAAATTGAATTGTCACTTGTATTTTCCTCCTCCTCTGTTTGTTCTCCTACTGACGGACAGTTCCATTCAAGAACATTATAAGACCCACTTGAATTCTGGGTGATAAGTAAAGTCTGCTAGATTAGTCTCGGGCCCTAATGCTCTTAGATATAACTTGGCCTGTAACTTCGTCCTAATTTCTCTCCGTTAATGTGTCGGTCGGACTAATATTAGTAAGAGCTCCCTATAAATTAACAAGCCTCTTGCCCCAGTCTTCCTTCATCTCGAGAGCATGCGCTAAAAATAAGGTCGATGGACGACGGAAACTCTTGAATGGAGTAAATAAAGGACACCATACAAACTGTTAGATAACAAACTGGCTAAAGGACAAACTGCTAGACAACAAACTGGCCGACACCAGAGGACCCACTGATTGACAATAAACTGGCTGACACCAAAGGACAAACTGCTATACAATAAACTGGCCGACACCAGAGGACAAACTGCTAGACAACAAACTGGCCGACACCAGAGGACCAACTGATTGACAATAAACTGGCTGACACCAAAGGACAAACTGCTAGACAATAAACTGGCTGACACCAGATGACAAACTGCTATACAATAAACTGGCCGACACCAGAGGACAAACTGCTAGACAACAAACTGGCTGACACCAGAGGACCAACTGATTGACAATAAACTGTCCGACAAGCTATAAAACAATATCTGCAATGCTGGGTGAATCAAGTAGCCGACACGACTTGGAGCAACTGGTAGACAAACTTCAAGAAGGATAATATTTGCCCCTCCCCTTACCCCCTAGATTTGATGAACCCCTAAAAGGATGGGTTTCACTTATACATATAAAAAATCAAATAAACTATTGTTTTTTTAAATATTAATATTTACCTACACGTTGCATTCCTCAATACTTATTGCATTAAAGTCACGATTATCCGGTCTAAAGTGGCGGTATTCCGGGTCGGGTAACGGAAAAGCCGGATAATACGAAATCCGAGTGTAAATAATTTTAATAATGGGTTCGCCTAATTTTTTTAATTTTCACAGAACATTTAGCTTTGTTTTAATAGAATCTGTCCATTTTATGATTGCGATGTTAAACAGGAATACAGTAATTGTAGAGGGACAGAAAATGTTAAACAAGAAATAATTCTTTAAAATCTTTACTATACAGTACTTAATTTTGTAAATGAAACATTGGCTACAAAACAAGAACAACAAGCGTATCGTGGAGTGTTGCCAGGGTAAGCAGAGCTTGTTAATACTGTACTTGTCAGTGTGGTATCGTGGGGTGTTACCAGAGTAAGCAAAGCTTGTTAATACTGTACAAGGTTAAGGAAAGTAGAATTTAGAGGAAACTAGATAAACCTACCTCAGTACGCCTAGCCGGGATTCGAGTACTGACCTCATTACTGCCAAACCATACCAAATGATCCTAACGGCTTAGCCTGCGTGACCACTGAATCGTGGTAGTGAGGCAATTGGATGAGAGAGGGAAACTTTCATGAAACAGCGCCATCATTCGCCAGGACTTGGAGAAGAGGAAACTAAAGCTGAGGGAGGGGGATAAAGAATTCAGACGGTCGGGATCGTAATGAGTCAGGAGTGTTGACCGCTCTTCTAGTCCTAAAGGAAAACAAGGTCCTGCGCGTGCTACGGGAGAGAA
>CABFVZ010000054.1:545985-589364 GCA_902151445.1 Timema monikensis
AGGTGACCTGGTGGTCTAGGGGTAAGGTGTCAGACTTCTGTGCTGGCGGCCGGGGTTCAATCCTCGGTCCCGGCACAGATTTATCTGATTACCAAACCCTTCCTTCACCTCTGACAAGACATCTTGTGAATGTGGGGAATGTCAGGCCTCCACCGTGGTTCGGATCCTACGTTAAACTGTAGGTCCTTCATTTCATCTCACAATCACCCTACCACTACACATTAGCGTAAGTGCGTATAACCCAAACGGGTAGTAAGACGCGGTGCTAATAATAATAATTGAATCCCAGTTGATTCTACTGAAGGTGGTTTTTTTCCTAAATGTGTTTTCTACTCTCCTTCCACGCGAATTCGGGTAGATTACTTCTAAAATACTTCCTTGCTCATTCCTTCCCAATTATAATAACTATCATATATCCGTATAACCTGAACAGGTAGTAAGACGTGGTATTTTTTTCAAGCCCTGTCGATGTTGATGTTGCTCTTAACACGATTGGCTGACTAGACGAACACGTAGTATTTTTTTTTTAACTTGACGTCCACGTAATGTGTAAAGTTCTCCCTGGGACAAACAACTCTTACGTTAAGTGAATAGCATCATGAATGACTTCCATTTCAAAACTTGAGAACCTTTACGTTACGTAAACATTACGTGAACGTTAAGTTTATCGTGAGCACAGTATTTCGGCTCTCTCCATACATCGTACAAAACACGAGTGCATTGTTGACCATGTTAATGTGTCCTTGTGCCGTTCCTAAAAAAAGCCTTTTTTATTTTAATTTTTTTAATTTTTAATTTTTTTATTTAACATGCACTTTACCCGCCTCGGTGGCGTATCTGGCTAACGCGCTTGGGGTTGAGCCCGACTGCTGAGGACGGGGAGATCGAGGTTCGAATCTCGGTCGGGTGAACTAGGGGAGGTTTTTCCAAAATGGTTTTCCACTCTCCCTTCACGCAAATGCGGGTTCACTTCCTTTAATTCAACCTTCCCAATTCCTAATCCATTAGCGTAATTAGTACGTAAAGCGTATAACCTGAACGGGTAGTAAGACGCGGTGCTAAATATAAATAAATAAATATAAATAAAATAACATGCACTTTATGAACCGATTGATTATATAAGCACACGAGAATTTCTATGAGCGTGAGCGAAAGGGTCTACCAATTATTTTTTTCCCCGGGAATGGTATTTTCACCTAACTTCCAGGGTTGTTTTACATGATACAATACACACCGAAGAAAGTTGTGCTACGGATTTTTATTGCTTAAGAAAAATGTGTCGCCCCCTCCTGAATATCTGGTGAGGCGAGCACTTTACCCCAAGAATACCAAGGTCACTCCCTCCTTACACCAGATTAGGGTCTACCAATCGTAATGGAGGAGGTCCATTTCAAAATAAACTCTCCCCAATCCATACGCCCGGGTTAATTAATGTAAACACGAGTAAAGAACATGTTAGAAAAACAAAGATGGCCGTGGGTAGAACACGGAAGGAAATGGACGGATCTTTAAGAAAATAAACAAAATAAACATGGTGGAGAGACGAGGGGGAGGGGGGATATTTTTATGATGAGATTAATGGTTTTGCCAGATGAAGTGCGAAGTGGATCGAGAAATAAAAATGAGAAACTTCAAGTTGGCTATCAAAACAAATTTGGGATCAACTTGGAACTTTTAAGCGGTCATATATTTTTATTATTATTTCAAGGGCGATCTATGTTCCTGTATTGATGTCCGATGTTGGATATTTTTGGACACTTTTATAAATTGAGTAAATAGTATAAAAATAATAACTCCCGGTAATTTTTTTTTAATTTCTCGTATGGGGAATATTTTGTAATTCTAAGTATTTTATTTGCATAAGACTACGATAAATATCGACGTTTCTATGTGACCCAGAGCTAGGAAAAAAATTGTTTTTACAGTTATGTTTGTATTTACCTGGGGTTTCAAACAAAATAGTTTTTCATTCAAAATTTATATTTAGATGTTGTTATGTATGGCCATTCCTATGAAGCCAAATCGTGTTTATTTTTGAAAATTTGAAATGTTACGAAAAATACTCTACAATTTTGTTCAAAAAAAAAATATATATACATAGTTGCTGAAAGTTTTATATTATAAATAATAAGGTATTTTCTTTTCTAAAAAAAATCAATTGAGGTTAGTTTACTCATTTTTGAAAATGTAATTAAAAATTAATTTTAAATGCTTTGTCTAGAATTATATGATTATATTATTAAAATAATTCCAAGGAAAATGATTTAAGGTTAGTTTAATGATTGATTTTTTAAAGTTTTGTTTCTAATTGCCTTAAACTGTATGAGAAAGTAAGACAGTGTAGTACCATTTATTAATTAATACGTTATAGTGTTTGGATTATTTATCGGTGGCTGCGCAGTCTAAGGATTTTGGCTCACAGCACACCAACTCCTTGTTGACATAACTTTTAGCACCGCGTATCACTACGCTTTGAGGGTGGTTTTCCATCAACCCTCCCTTAAATGTGGATGTATTTTCCCTATAGTACTCTCATAATCCTTATCTCTTGGATTAAGCCTTTTATAACCCGTGTGTTTTACGGAATAATAATAGTAACATATTTTTAATTTCATTTTTCTTTATTGAAGATGAGTTACATAATATGATAAATTTATAAATAATTAACATATAAATGACAATTGGATACCAGAGGTTATGAATTGTTCCACTATGACACATCTTATAAGATGGTGCCATAGTGTAGCCGTCTTTCAAGATGAATAGAGTGTATAATAAAGTGCGTCATGTGTACCGGGCTTAAGGGCATCTTTACAATACAGCCTTCTTGCTCTAAGGCATTAGCCACTCTAAAATTCATTGCCGCACTTACAAAAGTACGCCACCTATCCCTATCTTGAGCTGGTTATATCCAGTTCACCTCATTACACCCTATCTCTATCTTGAGTTAGTTCTATCCAGTTCACCTCATCATACCCTATCCCTATTCAGAACTAGTTCTATCCAGTTCACCTCATCATACCCTATCCCTATTCAGAGCTAGTTCTATCCAGTCCACCTCATTACACCCTATCCCTATCCAGAGCTAGTTCTATTCAGTCCACCTCATTACATCCTCCCTATCTCTTTCAGGTTCATTCCAATGTTATCCTTCTTTCTGCGTCTAGGTCTTTCCAATGGTCTCTTCCCATTGGGTTTATCAGTCAATACCCTGAACATAGTTATAGATTCTCCCATTCGCGCTGCATGTCCTGCCCACCGTAATCTACGAGACTTGATTATCCTAACAATGTCTTGTGGTGATTACAGGGTATGTAACTCATAATTATGTAACCTCCTCCACTCCCCAATATTTTAATTCCTTTTGGACTTATATCTTCCTAATCACCTCTTTTTCAAACATCCTAAATTTATTTTCGTCATTTAAGGTAAGATATCATGTTTCACATTAATTCGTTCAGGCGTAAGGATAAAGGGTAGTAAACTAATTAATAACCTATCACCAAAAAAAGGAAGTTTAAGGTTATTTATAAAACTGAATAATTTTGTTTCTTTCAGATAAAACATGTGATATCCGTTAACCGGAGAAAATAGATTATTACGTCACCCTTCACATCCATTGTTATTTTTGGAGTTTTAAAGATCCTAAAGAAAAGCATTGCATCTTTCAAGAGACCGACCGATTGTGTTAGTGTGTTAGTGTGTACGCGCCAAAGAATGACTGTGTACGTGTGTGTTTGTGTGTGTGTGTGTGCTAGTAGCATCAGTCCAGTCCTTGAACTCCTGCCAATTCCTGATCCTCTGCCGACATTTCCCACGTTTCGCGAAGTGCCGGTTGAGGTTATGTGAAGGAAGCTTTTTAGAGGGCGCCAAACGCGTCACTGGGTCCGCCTCAACGTTGAATTCCACCGCCTGCTAAACTTCAACTGTTTACTCTCCGCTTGTCACGTGGACAATAAAGAGCCTATTAACGCTCAGTTTTATAAACTGTCGAATGGAAAGAGAAGAAGAAGAAGAAGGGAAAAGGTGGGGAGCTGTGATACAAAGAGGAAGCGTGTTGCTATTAAGAAACGCAACAATGCTCGGTTGTTACACTTTGTTTACAAACGCCGACTCTCTCTTTTTTAGGGAAAAAAAAATATATTGGAAGAGTTAAACTAGTAGCAGAGTTTCCTTACACACTTCGTATAAACGTTTGAGTAGTTTTATTTTCCTAATAATACCGATTCTACTACATGAAGATGCTTGACTTTCTTAACTTTGAAAGAAGACATAATTATAAATTTTCCCTTCACTAATCACTACTTATTAAAACATAATTAGACTTTAGTCCTTCACTACCCTAGATATACTTAGATTTATACTTAAAACAGTATGTTTCAGCCGAACATCAATATAAAACTCAAGAATTCCATTGCAACCAAGATTCAAGTAGGTCTAACACTTTTCCCAACAATGCGTTCAATATATGATAAAAGGATATACCTACTTACAAGAATGTGATTCATTATACTTGATTTTAATTGAAAATTGACTTCACCAAACCCTTTCCTTCTTTTTTCATTAATCATATAATTATGAAAACTTGAATATCATAACTATTCTGATTTTGTCCAAAATATAGTTGTTTCTCAAAGGTAACAAAGATAGTTAACTAATAATTTTACCTTTCAGGATAATCTCGCAATTGTAGCGAGTTCAAAATCAGATGAGCAAACCATTCTGTATAAAATATACCGTATCATTTTATTAATATATTATATAAAATAAATAACAAATCATGTTTGATAAAATATAAAAAATGCAACCTTCCATCAACCTAGAGCAGTATAAAACGCACGTAAGAGCAGACAGGTGAAACTCGACATGTGGACGTGCTATCTCCATCTCACACGAAAACAAGACGATCTTTCAAACCCCAAGAGATACGTTCGAGTTTCCTCGTCTCGGGAATAAATTCCGTGCTTAAAAATAAGCTGCAGATGTGAATCTTATAAGGACTATGGTGACCTTGACTTGATGCTAGAGGGAAGTTAATCAGAATCGCGGGAACAAGTGTCGGGAGACTCGACATCTTGGGTCCTAGAAGGTCGTTACGCTCTGTCTTGGCGAGTCTTGGCAACACTTCACAGCGGTCGGTAAATGTTCGTCGGAACATATTCCAAGATTAATGATATGTGGGTTCATTTACCAGGGATATCAACACTATCCAAAGTACAACATTAAGGCAGATTGAATAAAGGTACACACCCGCATGGGTTAAGGCGTCACTCTCGCAAGAGAGCGGAGTCCCAATGACGGAGAGTTCAATGCTAAAGTACTGGTTGGGTGTAATGAGGTTTTTTTCCCCTGAATGGTTTTACCCTCACCCTCAAGGCCATAGCCAGCTAATAATTTCAAGAGAGGTTTGGTGAGCACATCCCCAATAATTTGTTGGAGGCTTGAATACATTATAAATGATAAACAATTCTAGAAACTATCTGAAATGTTTTTATGGCACCCCAAACTGCCAAAGGCTTAGGGCAAATTCTAAATATTAAACAACTCTAGAAGCTATCTGAAGATTTTTTTATGGCAACATAACCCTCTAACTGCCAAAAGCTAGGAAATATTCTAAATTTTAAATAACTCTAGAAGCTATCTGAAGATTTTTTATGGCAACATAACCCTCTAACTGCCAAAAGCTAGGAAATATTCTAAATTTTAAATAACTCTAGAAGCTATCTGAAGTGGTTTTTTTTATGGAAACATAACCCTCTAACTGCCAAAAGCTAGGGAAAATTCCAAATTTTAAACACCTCTAGAAGCTCTCTGAAGTGCTTTTTATGGTAACACAGCCCCCTAATTTGTACTTTTATATTAATTTTGATATTGTTTGAACCATAAATAAAGCCATACATATATATTGTTTATAAAATTTCAATGAGGAGGGGGGTTGAGCTTCAATAACACCCCCTTCCCCTGCTACGGCCTTGCTCACCCTCCACGTAAATTCTGGTACACTTACTCTAAATTCAACCTTCTTCGTCACTATCACTTTAGCGTAATAAATACATAGGCGTATAAGCCGAACGGATACTTATTAAAACGAGGTGTTTGAAAAAGAAAATGTTTACTACATTTACTCTGAAAGGTAAGAAGAGTCTTACCTTGACTAATTACACCATGGCCCTATCTTATAAGCTACACCATAGTGGAACCAACTAGGGTAGGAGTCTCACCTTGATGGATTACACCATGGCCCTATCTTATAAGCTACACCATAGTGGAATAAAGCAAGGTAAGCTTGCTACCTTAACGAAAGGTACTTATCAAAAATATCCTATTTTAAATTCTAGCAAATTACTCTTTCTTTTTTCCAATAAGAATTCATAAATAATCGAATAAAAGCACTGGTTCGTATTGGTCGTAGTTCTCAATAGGAGATTGTCTCTAATTTCTTAACGCCATCAGTGACGCCGTGGGGCTGCACCTTGGTGTGTCCTATTGCGCTTGACATTGACCTCAGAGACCGGAGTTCAAATCTTGAGCGAAAGCACTAGGACCAGTTTTTAAAAATTATTTATAAACCATTCGCTTTTACATACTTTATAAATTCTGATGCATCTAATTAAATCTCAAAGAAATATTTGTTTCCTTATCCATAAGTTTAAGTCATATATATATATATATGGTACTAGAGCCATTGTCGTGTCGTGTAGTGTTTGCTAGGGTAAGCTGAGCATATTATTATTATTATTATTATTATTATTATTATTTAGCACTGCGTCTTACTACCTGTTCAGGTTTTATACATATCTAGTAATTACTCTAGTGTGTTAAGGATGAGTAAGGTTGCATTTAAAGAAGTGTACTCGCATTTGCGAGGGGGGACGTGGCAAACCATTTAGGAAGAGCTACCTTGAGCACATCCGACTGAGATTCAAACCCCGATCTCCATGTCATCGGCAGTCTATTTTATTGCGAGAGTGACGCCTTAGACCATGCGGCCGCTGAACTAGGTGGTAGCTTGCTATCCCTCCCTCTGTCTCCATTTGACCACTAATTTGTAGGTTCTGTTTTACGTATCATACGGATAGTAATATTTTGACAAGAAGAAACATTTAGGAAATACAAACTTTTTTATTTGCTGTGAACATATTATTATTATTATTATTATTATTATTATCATTACTATTAGCACCGCCTCTTACTACCCGTTCGAGTTATACGCACTTACGCTAATGTGTAATGGTAGGGTGATTGTGAGATGAAATGGAGGACCTATAGTTTAACGTGGAATCCGAACCACGGTGGAGGCCTGGCATTCCCCACATTCACAAGATGTCTTGTCAGAGGTGAAGGAAGGGTTTGGTAATCAGATAAATCTGTGCCGGGACCGAGGATTGAACCCCGGACCCTCAGCACAGAAGTCCGACACCTTTCCCCTAGACCTCCAAGTCACCCTATCAACATGATAGTATTATTAGTATGGATCAAGATCTGTTAAGTGTTAAAAAAATAAAGCCACTGACAGGAAATACGCGCCATTAGGCCGGGAGCCTGGCCATATCTTCCTTCAACCAACATCCATTAGTAGTGGACCAAGGGGTTCCCAAGATGTGGCCCGTGAGTCTCTCGTGTGCGGCGAGTTTATTTTAGTAAAATAAATTGTTTATATTTGAGAGCAGCGCAAATATTATAATATCCCCAAGCTATAAATAAAACTAACTAACAGTTAGCCTTTAAATCACTGAATGTTTCAAGTGTGCACGACAAATAGTTAACCTCAAAGCTCATTGAACTTAAGCTATTTAGCCCGTTGACGTATCAAGCGTCAATTTTGCAATGACCCACTTCGGTGGTTCCATGGTCTAAGGCGCTACTTTTGCAGTATACTAGACTGCCGATAGCGAGGAGATCAAGGTTCGAATCTCGGTCATTTATACTGAGGTTTTTTCCAAAATGGTTTCACCTCTCTTCCTACACGCTAATAAGGGTACACTTCATCTAAAATAACCTTACTAATCCCACTAGTGTAACTTGTAAATAAGCGTATAAGCCGAACGGGTAGAGGTAGTAAGACGCGGTACTAAAATAATCGCCAAAATAAGTATTAACTGTAGCCCTTAGGGTTTATAAAATGCGAACAGGAGATTATAAAAACAGATCATTCCCACAAGCTTTCATTTAAAAAATATAAAATTTTATATCGGTTCAGTATAAATGTGGGAACCGTTTTTTTAAATTGCTTTTTCCCCACCAAATTATTTCTTAAATATGAAATTTTTAGGAAAATCTTCGATGAACAGTATATGCTTCAATTATTTTATATATATATATATATATATGTGTGTGTGTGTGTGTTTGTTTGATGACATTCCGGGAATAACTGTTGAACTGAATCACTTTTTATTTTTAAATAGATAGATGTATGGTTTTATAAAAGAAAAAAAGAAGACATATCTACGCTTAAATACAAAAATATGTGTTTTGCAGCCCACCAATTATGTTTAGTTTAAAAATGGGCACATCGACCTACAACTTTGGGAGACCCCGTTTTCTAGACCAACTGTGACGCATGAAGTGATCATGTATTTTGCCTCCAAATTGCCCCGAGAATAGTCATATTTTAGGTTAAGATGTTCCCAATTCTTTTAAAATAATCACAGTTACGGAATGGAAGCATGACATATTACAATGTGTGACGTCAGCACTGTTAACATTATTTTACAGTAATTTATTAATGAACGTAGTTAATAATTTATTTGAACAAATTTCTTGGGAAGAAAGAATAATAATGGCGTGTCTCTATTAGAACAAACTGTAGCCCAGTTGGTGAAAATATTAACCCGTACTAATGTACCGTTGCACAGGGAACACTCGAGTGTACTAATAGTACATCCTTTCCGTGGAGGCTCATTCCAATACATGTCTTGATGAAGATCTTAAACCTAATGTAAACCTAACTTACCAAACCATGGTGACCATGGTAATTATTCCCCTTTCGATAAAAATTCCCCTATACCAGCCAGAGATCGAACCTGTGACCTTTAAATCAGCAATCAGGGGCTCTGACCACTATACCATGAAATCTGTTTGGATAGTGAGGGTTCAAGTACGAGATACATTACACCATATAACTATGCAAAGACCCCACAGCCATTAGTACAAACCATGCTCACTAGAGCACTCTGATAAAACTGTCGGTGACTTTGGTAGAAGATTACTCTGAGGACAGCCCACAGTTCTTGTCAAGCAATATTTCGGTTAATTCATAAGCGTTTAATGAAGTGCAAAAATATATTTAAAAAGTGTGCCTGTGCAGTGATTCAAACCCATTTTCCTACTCTTGAACCACCACTACTTTACAATGTACTGTAATTGTCCACTGGAGATCCACACTCACCCTCTCTTTTGCCTACAACAAGAGATCCATAATAACCTTCTCGTTTGCCTACAGCAAAAGATCCATAATCACTTTTTCGTTTGCCTACAGCAAGAGATCCATAACCATCTTCTCGTTTGTCCACAGCATGAGATTCATTATCATCTCGTTTGCCTACAGCAAAAGATCCATAATCACTTTCTCGTTTGCCTACAGCAAAAGATCCTTAATCACTTTCTCGTTTGCCTACAGCAAGCGATCCATAACCATCTTCTCGTTTGTCCACAGAAAGATATTCATTAACATCTTCTCGTTTGTCCAGAGCAGGAGATTCATTATCATCTTCTCGTTAGTCCAGAGCAGGAGATTCATTATCATCTCGTTTGCCCACAGCAGGAGAGTGTTGATGATGAACTCGAGCAAGGAAGACGATGGATGGCTCCGAGAGGGCGTCATCTGGAGCGACTGCTCTTACAACCTGACATCGTCACAGGACATGGAAGATCCCAGTTCTAGTCAACAGTTCATGGACGAGTCCAGGTTCTGGATACAGAGGGTCATGGTTCCCCTAGTTGTTGGCGTTGGAGTACTCGGGAACGTGGTCACAATGGTGGTGCTGACCCGGCGTCGCATGCGCAGTTCCACCAACGTGTACCTGACTGCTCTGGCAGCCTCAGACCTTCTGTACCTGATCCTGGTGTTCACCCTGTCTTTGGATCACTACCCCAACATTCACGATGCAACTTACTATATATACTGGCAGTACCTCAGATTCGGATACTGGCTTGCGGACGCTGCAAGTAAGTGCCTCCTTCACGTAAAGTAACTACTACAGTAGCACCTAAGTTGGGTTAAACTGAAGAAAGGGCGTTCTTCCATCATGGATTGGAACCGCTATAAATACATTAATGGCACTTAATCTCTTTAATCTCAAAACGTGTAGTTTACTGATTAATTTTAAATAATATTGGTTAAACATCATAATATGATTCCTAGCATGTCAATGAAATACCTCACAAAATAATGCATTTAACATTGTCCATGGAATATACGATTAGTAAATTCTTGAAATTGCAAGTCTTTACACTTGCAAACTTTTATAAGCAAATGAACAGTTACAAATCGTCCATATATTACCGAACATTTCTTCTTAAAAATGTTTACACACACTTTAGTTCCAGAAGGCACTAGTAAATGCAAATAGTTTATTGAAAAATAGTTTAAAAACGCATAGCCAAGTAAAATGACTTCGTAATGCATTATAATTAATTTAATAACTTTCAAAGACGTAATCAAAGACCTTATAAGTCGTGGATAGATTATTAGCCTTGATAATAAATAATAGAGGGGGGAAATGTCACATATTATCTGAGTGGTTAGCCATCGCATCCTCTCTATTTACCTTGAAATCTGGAAAGCTTTACTTGCTTAGTTCATCTATCTGAAGGGTACAGTTGATAAAAAGAGGTAAGTCAAATTTTTTTAAACAAATTTAGTTAGTGTTTCCATCTCTTAGACAATCATGAAACCTTTATGAGGTAATTAAGATTATATTTAAAAGAGGTCTCTGTCTTAGTTAAATTCATTTAAAAAAAACTTTTTTTGGGGTCCTTACAGGGCTTGAGATATAAAAGTTGTTGTCCTGGAAAGTGTGTTTGTGTGGGTTTGTATTGTGACTAAACACCTTTTTACCCTTTGTATCCTTCATAAGAATCGCTTACAATCTAGGGCCATAGTGGAACCAATCAAGGTTATACTGATACTGTCCAGGCTAAATGGACTGTACACTTCTTTTACCATGAAAGGTATCAAGATTATCTGCATGAGTTCATTAGGGCGCAACTTATAAGATAGGGTCATAGTGTAGTCCATCAAGGTAGGAATGCCAACTTTCAGTGGAAGAGGAATGTGCTTACAGCAATAATACAGTAGGAAGTTATTTTTAATTCAAAATTCTACTACATAAACTTTAATGTATTCACACGTCTAGAGTCGTAACTTCTGACAACTAGCACCAAATCTGATAACATAATAATATAGTTGCATTTTATTTTCCTGTGATCACACCACATAAATGTATAGTTTTTATGGGCAAGGAAGGCGTGAGTTTATAAGAAAATTATTGTTGCTTTAAATATAAGTACACTTTCACTTACAATTGCCCCAGAAAATTCATCATGGGCTTTAAAGAATTTTCCCTTCATAAAGTCCTTTATTCTAGATTAATTATTTCTATATATTGTACTGTTTTGTCAGGTAACACGTCCATCTGGCTCACGGTCTCTTTCACTGTCGAGAGGTACATAGCCGTGTGTCACCCCATGAGGGGTAAGATGCTCTGCACAGAGTCTCGGGCCAGGAAGGTCATCCTAGTGGTGTACCTCGCGTGTTTCCTCAGCACCGTCACCACCTCCTTCGAGTGGACCATCTGCCAGAGGTACAACGGTACCTCGGTGATCCACTACTATATGGACTCCACCAAGCTGGCCGTGAACGAGACGTACCGAACGGCGTTCTATTGGTTCACCAGCGTCACCTTCATATTCTTGCCCCTCACAGCGCTGGGCGTGTTTAACTCTATCCTCATATACATCGTCCACAAGAGCCGGCGACAGAGGTACCAGATGACGCAGGTTGGTTTGCTGAATCTTTTCTCTCATCAGGCTGGGTGTATTCAGCTGCTTAAGCCAACATGAATTGGTAACGGAGTCAGTGACGCACCCAGGATTATGGTTTGAAAAGGGTTGGGGAGTATTTTAAACCATACTTGGAGGAGGAATTACATATACAAGTACAAAATTTAACGAATATTAATTTGAACAGACTATAGACTCAACTTATTGAATAGACGAGAGTTTGTAGTGACACCCACCTTTTACTAACTAAAGAACAAATAGATCACCAACAAATTCACGATCTCAACTAGTCCTTTTACAGTTCAATAAACCTCTTGATCTACGCCCTTTGACGGAGTGATCCTTTATATAGAGCCCAAGAATTCTCTTGAAAGATCCAGAAGTCAACGCAAGAAACCGCATCGTGATTGTTCACCTGTGGGGAAGTCTTAAAAAGCACTGACCGCGATGAATGTCCGGGGGACGTGGGCGCGTCGAATAAGAGAGCCACAAAACTTCAAATTTTCCCAAAAGTTCCATTTAAAAAACAAATAAAAGGATGTTATAAAGAATTAATTCCCATTTCTAGAGCTATTTAAAAAGTAAATTGTTTCAACGTTCACTTTACACAATAATAACATCAGACCCGTCAGTGCGTTAGTAGTTTTCTCTCATTCTTTCTCTTTCTTGGGGGCTTGAGTCCCCTTTTACCCTTTCGCTGTGTGTGTGCCACTGATCGGAGGTATAATATGTCAGACATATGTTTGATGTATTTATGCTTCAAATAAAGTAAATTCATTCGTAGAATATTACGAAGCTGTAAAGTACCTGGATTAACATTAAATGAGTAAGGAGCTTCCTAGACCTAGTATACAACTGTGCGGCAAGGTAAACTATATGATGATAACATCATAGAGGAATAAGGTGCAGCCAGAGTCGTAGCCCTAAGAAAGCGTAGTAAAATTAATCAAAGATACCCCATAGTTAGCTGGATAATTCCCTTCATATCTCTGAATGGTGTTGAATGAAGAAAAAATAAGAGCTTGGCGAGTCTTTTAAGTATAGATCCCGTCACTCTCCTGAAGTGTAGCAAGTGGATATTATTATACTGCGTTTCAAACTGCACTAGGATTGTGGTCAGCGCAGCCGGAGTGGGGGGAGTTGAGGCTCGTTGCACACTCGACCAATCCGTGAAGGGTAGTTGTCATAGCAACCGATGCACGTTGCCAGATTTCTTGACAGTCACTGAGTATGCTTGCATAGTAGTAACGCGCAAACTCCCGCTATGTGGCAGCTATGTCCCCAAGCCTACCCACCACGTGAATCCTAAGGCAGTTTGAATCGCTAAAATAATGGAATACCAAACCTTCCCATGAATTTTGTGATTACCTAGGCGAGGGAATATTCCAGTCAATCACGTAGTACGTCGATATGTGTCCCATATATACATATCTTAAATATGGTATTATGATGCTGAAAACCAGTAAATTATGAGAGTGAACGTTTGCTCATACCACCGTTTTGGTTTGAAAATTTAAAACAAAATTTAAAAGTTCAAGAAAATTGCCCGCTAAAGGAAATATGTTGAATAATATTTAAATATTACATTGTTGTAAATACTTATACATTTTTTTAAAAATTAAGCGTTGTGTCTTGCTACACGTCTGGACTAGCCATATATTTACACTAATGGGGTAAGGGATGAGCACAGTATAACTATAGGAAATGCACCAATATTTGCTAGGTGGGAGAATAGCTAACTATTTTACACAATATATTATATAGATATTGTTGGCTGTATCAAATAAATGGCTCTCACCCAAAAGTAAAGTAATTGTTGTATATTTGCAGATAGATCAAGCCGACAATTCCCAGAGCCAAGAGAACAAGATCACGGTCACCCTGATCGCCGTGGTCGTCCTCTTCATGTTCTGTCAGATTCCGACAGCCCTAATCCTGCTCTACACCTCCTTCCAAGAGCCTCTTCGAGGTTCCGCCGAGGACAACGTCCTCAGAGGTCTGGGTAACATCTTCAACTTCCTGAACGCCGTGAACGCGGCTTGCAACTTCATCCTCTACTGCGCCTTCAGCGACAAGTACCGCAGGACTTTCCTCGTAACCTTCTTCGGGCGGTGGTATCGAGCTCCGAGTCGCTATTACTCTCAGAAGAGTAGAAGCACCCAGAGCTCCAAGAAGACCTCTGTGGACAGGTTGTCAACGTCGTCCGCGGTTCGTCTAAGCGTGCGTGCGCCCTCGGCCAAGATGTTGACGGTTGGTGAGCGGAATGTCCACAGGATGGAGCCGCCTGTCGAGAAAGATAACTCCGTCAAACGCACATCTAACAGCATCTACATCCCCCTTTTCGAGTCGGTGAAGTTCCAGTTTCTAATCCACGGGTTACCTGCCCCTCAACGACTGGATCAAATCAGCAGCTCCGTTGTGACCAAACCTAGAAAGTTTGATAAAGATTGTACTTGACGACATCATGTATCGGTACAAGAGATTCAACTCACTGGTTTCCAACACTCCAACTTGTGAAACTGTGGCAGGAAACCAAGTCTATTCGCTCAAACACGTCCACTGTAAAGTGTTAACCAGAGTATTTGTTTTTTTTATTGAGTATTACCACCCATCCTGGCTACACGCGTTTTAATTGTAAGGTAGGGAGGGATAAATAAGATAGAATTTTCAAACTGTACCTGCAATTGTGCGAAGACCGGAAGAGAATGGTAAATCATTTAGTGAAAACTGACCTTAGTACGCCATGGTTCTAACTATGACCTTTCCGTCACTATCAAACCAAACTATACATGCCAGACATTTAGTTTGTTTGCCCACCGATGCTCTAGTCCAATTTTTCTAGGAAGGTTCTTTTTGAAAATACAAGATTAATTTGTTGTTAGCTTTGATAACATTTTACTGTAGGTATTGTTATTGTTATGTTATATGTAATGATAATGTTTAACAAAAGTGACAGCTACAGATTATATGACTTGACGTATGAATATTTTAAAGTAGATCTGTTAGTTTTTTTAGCTGCCAGATCAGGCCTCTACTGTGAAACTTGAACTATATCCGAGTGTATTAGATTATATACATAAATGGCCATATGGCCAGTAATAGTGTTATTAAGGCTCGTTGAGCACATGTTCTGTGTGAGAAAGTAATTCATTAACCAAACCATGTGATGCAGTGAAATATAGTTAGTAATAAAATATAAATGGTAAAATGATGTTACATGCTTGTGCAGGCGTTTGTTTCAAAGGCCTTAAACTACAACATTTAATTATTTGTTTAACTTAAATATCCAGATCTGTTTATCTTGTCATCATCCCCTTACATCAAAAGATGTCTTACTCTTATGTCTTGATAGTAGCCTTAAATCGTGATAATAGCCTTAAATCTTGATAGTACTCTTAAATCTTAATAGTTGTCAGTTGTGTGAGATATTTGCACACATCAAGATCTCCAGCTTGGAGGTCGTTATTGATGTCAACCATAGATAATAAAGGTATATAATGGTAGCTCTCTGTAGAATGACTAGAACAGGAATTTTAGCGCTAGGTGGATGTCAGATGAACTAATGCTATTAGCTTAGTGCAAAACTTTAATAAGTACCAAAGTGCAAAACTGTACCAAGTACATTTGTAATTGTTATATCTTGTATACATGATTGCATTAGCTCTAATTTTAGATCCCGGAGCCTAATGCTCAATAGCAATAGAGAGAAACAGAAGTATGAGGATATATACACTTCTTTTTGAAGTAAATGTAGGTTAATGTAGGCTAAGCCACTAAACTTTTATTTCAAATACTCTTATTTATATAGCTTGAGTAGGTAATAAATTCACATTAACTAACAAGTCTACTAAATATTTTAATAGGTATTCAAAATAACTATTACAAATGTTTGGTTCATGCCATTATTATGACTTATTTGTGTTACGAACATTCTAAAAACGCACAATAGGTTCAAAGATAAATAAATATTTGTCAGCCAAAGTTTAACCTAACTTATGCTTTTAACGTTTTCCATTGGTGATAGTGATACAGGCTAGGGACAAATTTATAAATACACATTTTAAGAGCTATCAAACTTCATATTAAATAAAACAAACTCATAAAAGTAACAGTGGCATATTTTAAATTTCAACTTTCATGGTTTTAAAGCAACAAACTCATAAACATAATAATGGGTTATTTTAAATTTCAATTTTTACTATTTTAAAGCAAATAGAAATAAAGACGAATGCAAATCAATCGAGATTTTAAATATCAAAAATTAAAGAAAACAACATAGTATTTCTTCGACAGTAGCGCTAATGCATTTAATGGAGAAGTTAACACTGTTTCCCCTTACCCCTATAAAGATCCCATACCATGATGTCAACTGGCAGCATAATGATAAAATAGCAGCAATGATATTATTTAATAGTAATTAAATACCATGTAAGTCTTATTCACTTTCGTCCAATATTAAAACTATAAGGTTATTTAAGAAATTCTATAATATTTACATCTGATCCGTATACACAAGCAGAGTAATTTTTTTTTAAATACTGGGTTTTATGTTTAAAATTCTTTTAACATTTTAATTTGTGGATAAACTAAATTTTAATTTTTGTAAACTTGTTTTCACAAAATTATTGTATGGTACATAAATATTTTGAAGAAATATTTGAATTTTTTTCAGGAAACTGCTCAATACTTGAAAAATATTATCAAAATAAACTTCAATAATATGAGAATTACCAGGCACAACTGCTAATATTTTAGTTCTTAAATTGACCCTATTCCTTACCAAAATGTAGGGTTGTTCTAAAATCATTCCCTGCTCTTATCCACATCAAATTTTAAAAAGAGATAAAAACTTTAGCCTTTCAAGAGCATCTGTGTGAGCGTCCATCATAAGTCATAGGTCATATACGGTACAAAATATTTACATGGCGTTTGTAAATAGAAAAGATAAAAATTTAAACAAGTTGTTGTGAAATAAGTAGAATAGCTGAACAAAATATTGTATTAGACTTTTGAAATAGGTAATTACTTTTGTTTTATGTGATTTATTGTAAATATGTAAAAACAAGTTGTAATAAATATTTTACTGTATTTTCTTTTTTATCTGTCTGAAAGAGGAAGAAAGGGAAAATTATTTTGGTTCCTCACTTATGAATGTACCACATACGGCGAAAGCTTACAATCTTACCTTGACTGGTTTAACTATGGCCTTATCAAATAAGCTGCAGCATGGGGGAAACAAACAAGTTTAAGCTTGTTACCTCCCAGTGTAAACTAAGTGTACTTTTGAGTGCCTCACAGATTGATGAAAACGATTCACAGGTACTGTTTAAACCAACATTTTGTGTTCTTAGATAAATCAGTGTGATAGGTTTACATACGGTAACTAGCCTGAATAATAATTATTGATTTTATATAAATGCTAAATGTTAGAAGATGAATTGTTGTAGTTAAAAAAAATGTTTATTTGACACTCTATTTCAAATATAGCTGAGAATATATTTATAATATTTGTACCATATACTAATCCTACACTAAATTATTATACATTATACAACATGCTTTTGTACAGTTAGTGGCTACTCATAATATAAATTATATATTATAAAGTGATATAATAATTTGTGGACCAGTATTCCCAAGCCAACTTTTGTTTCAAAATGTTCCTAATTGGAAAAAAAAAAACTAGCCAAATCTAATCTTTATGTAGGCCTATTTATATTTTGTCTCTGAATAGTTTTTGAAATCGTAAAGAAATAATCGATTTATGAATCAGATCGAGACATTTAAATCGATATAAAAATCTATTAATTGGGATTAAAGAATAAATATTCTTAACGATCGCGTAGCCTTACTTGGAATGTCAAGTTCTGCACGTAGTTTGAACTGTGTGACAGCGTCATAAGAATTCAATTACGGGTCTTTGGGGATTATTTGTTGAGCAATTGTCTACAGCTCTTCAAGATAAGCGGATTACGTTGACCTGCTCTTGCACATCAAGTGGTTGACAGTTGTGACTAATTATCAACACATATCTTATGAACTAAAGTCTTGGTTGGGTTCTAATAGAATATATAAAAAAAAGGTAAAGGAGAATGTCTTTTTAAACTAACTATATAATTATAATGTAATATAATATATTATATAGTAAAATTGATGTGTGCGGGATTTGAACTATATTTGGTGGGCATTCTAGGGTGGGTATCCTAGTGATTACGCAAACCATTCTTTGCGGTATGTCCAATGAAGGGTATGCTATTGTTCAATACACCTATCATCTGCCGTAATTCCACCGTAGAGAATGTCAATTTTTGAAATGTTTCTAGCCATCTAGAGCCAAGATGAAGATTTAAAAAAACAAATTAAGAAAAGGTTGATTGTTGTAAAATTAAAAATGAACTAAGTTTTTTCCTTTGCATGTGATCCCAGCCACTTTTAAAACAGTAATATTGTTTTCTACACCCGATGGAATGTAAGTACGTACTACCCTAAAAGTTCTGCGGCAGTTTCTGTTTCAACTATAGATGGAAGTATATTTTTTCAACACTAACTTACAAGCCCTAAAAATGTATCCTCCAAGTTTTCTTTCACCTCACAATTTTAGTAATTATTTTAAAACAAAGCTTGAACTCAAGAATTTAAGTATAATTTTTTTTCATGTACACCAGATATTGAATGATAATAAATATAGGCCTATGTAATTTTATCAACTTAAAATATATTGCTATAATAATAGTATTGAACAACACATATATTTAATTTTAATAATATTTTGAATGTCAATTAAATTTAAGCATTGTTGATGATTATGTTTTTAAGTTTTATCCTGTATCTAGCTCAGATTCATTACTTGAATATTTTTGTTTAAGTTACCGTACAAATCAAATTTAGCCATAGTTTATTTTAGATTAAATGGAGGGGTGTGGGGACACAGAATTTCTGAATAGCAATTTTGTTTAATGAATTATGTTCAAAATCGGGAAGTAGTTGTTTTGTAACATCAATGGCAGCGTAGAAATAGTATCCTTTGATAATAGGCATCTGTAGGCTGGAAAGTTGGTTTACATACAATCGTAGACAGCAAGTCTTCTCCCAAGCCACAGATTAGTCCAATATTAATAATATTAGCCTTTTCTGTCATAATTTTCTTTGCCATTCTTATTTTTAGTTGTTTCCCAGAAGCAATCTACCGGTTGACTAACAAAGTGTTTGTCAAAAAACAGTATGCTGAATAAAACTATCAAGTGATTTGGAATGAAGTTAAATTATGAATTTAAAAGTATCTTAATAGCTAGAAGTTTTTTTGTTGAAAAAAATAGTTATCTATTAAACATGGCTTTTAGAGGGTGTTTAAAACTATTTTCTGTGAGCCAAGGCTATGCTTACTTTTTATATTTTTAGTGTTAGTGACTAGTTTAAAAAATGTTAAACCCAAATCCACAATTACAATTTAGAAAACCTTTGAGACAGCTTATTGAGGTATATATAGTTCGAAAATTTTCTCGCCCCCACCGGTAAACCCCCAAAGTTTTAGGTGTAGGGGTTGAGTAAATTATAAATATCCCTCTCCCCCTGATTTATGGTACAGTTTTTTAATCCAGACGTACACAGCTCAGCTATAATTGCACTAGAATGTATGTTCTGTTCAAAGCTCTATTGAAATTATAATCATATCTTGGTTTTTATTGGAAGAATAATTAGTAAATACAGATTATTTTGTGGTAAATATATATAACATCTCATTATATTATTTATATTATCTTACAAGTATTGATAGTATCTATCAACTTTATGGTTGTAGATAATATGAATTGACGTATGAATATATTCAAATTGTTCTAGAATTAACACAAATAATGTTAGTCTGCGGAAACAGTTAAACTTGTAAGGCATCCGGTTTCTCCTGTGTGGAAACACTGGAAGCTTCATAATCATCATAATGGATCATTCTTGGGATAATTCTTTTAGATGCACAGATTTTAGAATATACGTACTGATATTTTCAAACCAACATGGCTGCTATCTCTTAACTTGTTTTATAGCTGACCCTTCCACTTGACTTGTACTACTAGTGCTCAACGTTGATTTTATCTAAATAATGTTTATAATTTAAAAAAGTAGTTTTGAACTTTAGTTTAGTAACTTTAGTTGCTTTAGCCGTCCGAACTAGGGAATTATTCAGACTGTCTATTTAATTTGTTTTCTGAACCTACCCACCGTATGGAGTAGATCCGTCAGAAGAGGGGATTGTTTTGAGGTGTAATTACGTTTCTTAGCAAATTATTCGAAATTGTTTTGTTATTTTTTCAGCCAGTTATGTGATTGATTTTACACATGTAAGAAAATAAATAAACCTAAGATGGAGTTGTTTTGGTTCAAATTGCATGTATGACAATAAACTAACGGCTTAGGAAAATATAAGCAAAACCAAAACTAGAGCCTACACACCCTTCAAATATTTTGTTCTTCACTTTACAGGTATTTATGCATTTATCTAAATATCTTTATATTATAATTAGTTGAAAAATATTTGATGTTGGGTCATTGAGGCGTTTACTTTACGCTCTCCACCCTCTTTATTAATCAAGTATATACTTCATTATGCGATGTCATAGGACAATGTACTACACCTTTGATATGTGAATGAATGACCTTCGCAATTCTGTCATTTTCAACAGTTGAAGGTTGTCTTTGTTATAAGCAGTGTTATCATTGATATAGTTTGTTGTGATGCAAAGATGTTTACATGCGAAATCCGTTAAAGTAATTATTCTGTCTTTTAAAGGGTATCTAAAATATATATAAAAAAAATAATTGTGAGTTCATTATCTAAAGGGCTCACTTAGAAGACTATAAACGTTATTTAAGATAGCTTAGTTTACATTTTTAAGCTTTAATGATGTAGATGATAACTGTAATAACATTAATTATAATTTAATTTAAATAATTAAAGTCTGTCATAGTGAAGACAAGAAAATAAAACAAATATTTCCTATTTTTAAATTAATGAATCACTATGTAAGAGTTAAAAATGTAACTTTGCTTGTATTTGAAATCAAAGAGTATTTGAGAATAGTATGCAAGAGTGCAGAATTATTTAATTTCTTTCTATGATATTTTATGAGAAACTAAATATCTTTGACCATCTATACAAACAGAAATATATATATATATCCATTGCTAACTAATTAATTCGAAAACGTTCAGCCATATTGCATAACAATTCACAGAACTACTCAATTTTATGTTTGTCCACACAAAACTATGATTGTGTTTGAAACAAACCTAACTATTCTAGTAGTTAAATGAAACTCAAGTCTATTATTATTTTAATCAGTTTGTAACTTAGGCTACATTTCTTCTAATGAAAGTACCTGATGTATAGCATACTGTCACACATTTCACTCAAAATTGGAGGCTATCTCATTGGCGTTGGAGATGTCTAGGCGCGTAATAATAAGTAGGTATTTATTTGTACAACATTTAAAATGTTTATAATTAAAACTATCCCAGACTTGCTTAACCTAGCCTTTAATGTGTGAATAAATAAACATTTTGATGAACTAAATGGTTTTTAAAATATCTTTATGAGAAGGAATTGAAAAGGACCTAGAACCTTATAGAATAGGACCGTGCATCAAAATTTTGTGTCAATGAATACGGAAAATTGGTTTTGATACCTGAAAATGTAGGTTTTATTCATTTGGGATCATTTATAACAATAAAAATGTAAAGCTACTGTGGATTAAAATACTTTTGATGCCATGTTATGACATTCTTTTCAATATTTACATTTGATATCATATATTAACATTCTACTGTGAATTAGGTTAGTTTTCTTAAAAAAATATTATTTAACCAAAACTTAGGGCCTATATTGAATTGGGTTATTTTAGAGTATTAATTTTGTTATAATTGTAAATTTGGTTTTGTTGTGTGTATAATTGGTTTAAAACGTTAAATTTCTCATAATATGACAATGAAACAAAAGAATTCTTCCCTCCACGCATTGAGAGTGTTACCAAATGGTTTGTTTCCATGATTCGCACAATACAAGAGGCTATGTTTTTTGTTTTTTCAACACATTTAATATCTTGCTTGTATTATCTCACTAGATTTTGAGTTTATAATTTGTGCATAACCCGAACGGTTAGTAAGACGCTGTGCTAAACATAATGATACCGTAGTTTATAATTCTTAATGCATTAAAAAAAGTAGGCTATAATTATGATGGTTGGCTTCGACTAAGACGTCCCTATTTTTCTACAGTTATACTCAAGATTCCTTCATAAATTGATACTGTATATCAATAAGTACTGTAGGAGCCTACTGTGGTAAAATGTTCAATACAGTTTACTTAATGGGAAACTTATTTGGAGCTGTGAATCTATATTTGAATAAATTTCTCAGTCGATATTACAAATATTGGTCCAAAATAATAAATATTCATACATATATCCCTAATAACATTGTTCTCTTACAGGATAAGAAAGAAACTGTGAATATAGCTCAAAAAACAACTCCATACTTATACATCCTTAATCCCTCCTCGCTAACTTTCTCCACACTTCCCTATCCTTACATACTCCCTTCTCTTCAACAACATCCTTATACCGGGTCATATGTGCTTTTATTCTTAAAACTCTTAATGTTTCTCTTTTTCACACGTTCGTTTACAACATTTAGCCACGTCTTACACGACCTATCCCTTCCTTTGATCCACACACTCTACCTTCATATATTTTTAGTAAAAAAGTATAAAATTAAAATGATATATTAACCATATATTATTATAATATTATAAGTTCTTATTTTGAAACCGTAGTCGAAGTCGAAACATTTTTACCGACTGCAACTATATCCAAAATTTCTTTAGACTCTACAGCACTGATTAGTTACCTGTAAATACATGGTACAATTAAAATAAGTCCAAATGCATTAATTAAATCAAAAAGACTGTTTTCATCTCTCTAGATTTTGTAGGCCACTCAAGAGGTCCCCTTCCCCCTCAAATTTTCTCTTTCTCCATTCCTCTGTAGCAAGTCACTAATAGCCAACACATTGCGCTATATCTTATTGTATTATCAATAATATAAACCTAAAGTGAAGACCTTGATAGTAAAAGTATCTAGTGTGTGGTAAACTAGTTTTATTAAGGTGTTGACCCTGGTGATCCACCTTACTCTTCCCCAATATAATCCGTACGATCATTGTTCCAAAATAATTGTTAAGGTATTTTGTATTAGGTACAAGTTTTGGTAAAGAGTCATTTTTGAAACGGTTAAATCTGAAATCTAAATGAATGGGGGAAGACGATTGTATACACACCCTCTTCTCCCTCCCCACCTCCTTGTGAGCCCCTTAACATCCCCCTCCCCATCTCACCCTCTAAATAAAAACTACCTTTGAGCATCCACGAGCACACAAACATCAAATGTGTTATTTCTGATGAAAGAGAAGTTTGAGGTTCAAATTCTCTTCGGGTATAAAGAAATGTCTATTTCCTAGTTGGTTTCCCACCCTCCCTCCACTCACTCACTCACACACACACAGACACACACACACAGATACATTTCTTCTAAGGTTCTACCTTATTTTTTTTCCATACAGCATTAGGTTAAATGTGTAACCTGGAGGGATATAAAGATTCACTTCACAGCAGTTAAAAAAATTTCTCTTTGCTTTGGTGATGAAACATTGCTTATTACTGCTTTTGGGGCCGAATGGTCTAACACGTTACTCTCGAAATAGCTTATACTGCCAATCACAGGAAGATTGGGGTTTGTCCCGGCCTTTCTATTTTTTTCTAAATGGTTTACCACACTCTATTCAACTGCAGGTCTATTTCATTTAAATTCAACCCTACTCATCCACGACCCATTAGCGTAATTAGTACCATATAACCAGAATGGATAGTAAAACGTGGTGATAAATAAAGTTGCTAATTTTTTTTCATCACCGTAAACCTTTTAAATTAAAAAAAAAAACTCCGACCCTGTTGTAATATCACCATATTCATTTTTCATCATAAAATCAAAAATTTCACGTCATTAAAAAATTAGTACACACACTATATATAAAGTGTGGATAACTTGTCCTGGATGAATATTTCTATTTATGATTTATTTCTTCCTAAGTTCCTACAGTTTTGTTTTTTTCCTCCCAACACTATAAACAGGTTTTATTGCAAAGCTTAGGAATTTTTTTATTTTAGTTTAAGAACTTGAAGTTGATAAAGGGCATGATCAAAACTTACTAAACAACTTATATTTTTTCAAACTTGATTAGTCATTCTCATGGTCGAATCTATTATATAACTCATCTCAAACCAGTCTAGCAACTACAGCCAATGTTATCTGTACCAGTTGTTGTATAGTAGAGACACTCAAACAAACAACATTTCATAGGTCAGACCATTCTACTCCTTATCAGTCAGGATCATAGAAAACGTGAGATGTCTAAATGTGTTTCTGGGACACATTATTTAGACGTGCTTCTCTTTTCACCACCAAACCAGGCTATCCGAATATTTTCACCAATAGGGTAGATAGGGAAAGGTTGAATTTAGAGCAAATGTACCTACTTTTGCATGAAGAAAGAGTGAGGAAAATTTCAGAAAAAAAAACCTCCCCCCTCATTACACCCGGCCAGGATTTGAACCCTTAACCCATCATCGGCATACCATAAAAGACAAGACTCAACATATTTGTCGGGTTGTCTACCAGTGCTGGCTGCAGGTGAGATAAGGGAACCATGTTCACAAATTTATATAACTTGAAAGGTGTTGAGAAATGTTGTTATTTTGAGGGTCGCCACTATACTCACCTGAAACTTGTGCTCACTGGGGAAAAGGTTGTACTAATAAACATTGCCGTGTGTAAGTAAGTATGAAGTAGTCGGATAGCATTCTCCGGGATGGCTGTTTGTCAAGGCTGTCTTGTGTTCTTTGTGGAGATAATTGGGTTTCAGTTGTCTGGTTGTTCCCAGGAAGTTCTGTCAGCTCTGTGTGCAGAGGAGCTGGATTAATGACCTTGGGCCACCTCCAATCATTCTCAGGTCTCACCACTTGTTTCTTGGGGGAGTGATATAATTATTTAAAAAATATTATATTGTGCTTATCAATTTTGAAAATTAAATAGATCTAATTTGTACCATATGTACCGGTACCTTCACTTTTTTTGGTTAAATAGGTAACTATTTAATTTCTTTTGCAGGCATGATCACCATCTTGATCTATTATGTTGGCATATATCTATATTATAACAATAAAATTATCCCATAAGGTGTTTATAAGATTTTGTAACTAATGCGACAGATGTTTGCATTATCCCATTAACTGGCGGATGGGTTTTCATACAACATGGCTCATTAGATTCACCAGGTTGTTTACAGGTTTTCATACAACATGGCTCATTAGATTCACCAGGTTGTTTACAGGTTTTCATACAACATGGCTCATTAGATTCACCAGGTTGTTTACAGGTTTTCATACAACAAGGCTCATTAAATTCACAAGGTTATTTACAGGTTTTCATACAACATGGCTCATTAGATTCACCAGGTTGTTTACAGGTTTTCATACAACATGGCTCATTAGATTCACAAGGTTTTTTACAGGTTTTCATACAACATGGCTCATTAGATTCACCAGATTATTAACAGGTTTTCATACAACATGGCTCATTAGATTCACCAGTTTGTTTACAGGTTTTCATACAACAAGGCTCATTAAATTCACAAGGTTATTTACAGGTTTTCATACAACATGGCTCATTAAATTCACAAGGTTGTTTACAGGTTCGGAAAACATAAACTTGACAACATTCCTAGTGATTAGATATAAAGAATTCAATCAATACAGGTTATAATTACATGAACGATTATTCCTTTGATGCTCTTTTCACTTCTTGAGGTATATTTTGTTACACATGAAAGAAGGAGAAACTGTTAATTGTACCTACCTTCTACCATATATACCACAAATTAATTATAATTATTGAAATAAAATGAGCATTTAACTCAGAGCTGCCATAAGCTTGGAAAATACAGTGATTTCTTTGTGTCTGCTCGACAACAAAAAATTTGCATAAATTGGTAGAAATTCTAGAATATTTGTTAATTTTGCACATTTAACTTAAAGTTTAAGGGAGTAAATCTTTGGATAGACAAAAAAGTGACCTGAAGAATTAAGCACACGGATTCATTACCCCTTAAACAAGGTTTGTGAAGCGACAAAAGATGTAGTTTGCCAGCAATATTAAATAATCTTGTTTTTTAAAACATAAGTTACACGATTTATCACTTGGCAAGTTTGATGGAAGTAATATTACTGGTACTCTTTTGTTCATTATAAACTGCTGGGAAAAATGGGAGTTCCTTCCAGAAAACACATGACATTTAGTAGTAAGAAAATATTGAAACTCTGGTTGAATGTCGGTGTGCTAGATAAATATTCTGTTACCTAATAACCTGGTGTAAAGTAGACTTACCTTTATACAAAACAGTTTTGTCGACCTCGAGGGTCATTGTAGAGGGCTTGTCACAGGACCCAATGTTTGTGGGCTCATACCCAGCCCAGGTCAACAGATTTTTCTTGAGCAATAAAAATTTGGAGCACAACTTTGTTCAGAGGGGAAGTAAAGTCGGCCAGTCTCATGTCGATTGTGGACATGTAAAATAACTTTGAAAGGTATATGAACATAGCTTTCCCGGCTAAATTGATAGTCCCTTTCGCTCTTGCTCATAGAAATTCTCATGTCCTGATATACTCAGTTGTTTCAGAAAATGCACGTTAAATACTTCAAATAAATATAAATAAAATAAATGTGTACAAAAATAAGAAATCTCCTTGGTAAATAAGTGAGTTTTGGTGCTTATTGAACGAGTGCTTGACTACAAGATTATTGAAAAGTAGTCCAAACATTTGTGAGTATAAAAGAATGTAGGCCTACTTAAAAATCCAACCAACCCAAGTTTGGGCAACATGTCAATCATGCAACAATCTTTGGTTGACTGTAAGAAATCTAGATCGGCATTAAAGGTCGACTTTTGAGTCTTAAACTCATAAATATATCAAGTACTTATAATATTTGAGTAACCAAAATAAGCTTGATCGGTCATCAATAATATTATAAGAAAATCAAATATTTTAATATAGATTTTATTTATTATATATATTTTTTTTTCTAATAGGGAAGAGGACATAAGTATTTGAAGAAAGATTGATTTCAAGGAATAAATATAGGTTGTAGACCAAAAAGAAAGCAAAAGTTGAGCAAAGAAACTATGAGTGATTGTGATATCTTTGATAAGTTGAAAAGTAGGTTTGTCACCAATAAGGCACCCCACGGTCCTAACTATCTACATCAGAGGGCACCAATCACTTTTTCAAGGCAAATTTATAGCTGAACATAATACATAATGCAAATAACACACACAAAAATATTAATTATTTAAGAGAATTGTGAGTTTAAAATTTAACTGGGTAGACCCATGTCAAGATATTTACAAAGGAAATAGAAGTTTTAGCATGGTATTAGTTAGTAAAATGATAGTTCCGAGTAATAAAGACCACTTTGTGAATGAGCTGGTAAAGAAAGAGGAATGAGAGGGAGGGATTGGAAAAAGGGGTGGGGGGAGGGCGGGCTTTCAATTACCAACTTATTGAGAACAGCATACTTGAAGGTAAGCACACACTTGATTTTTGTGGGGAAAAGTGACGGGCAAGCGCAAAAGGCTCGGTGGGTGCCATGGCGCCCGCGGGCATAGGATTGGGGACCCCTGATCTGCATTATACAAAGAGCTTTAACTCCCCAAGAAGACTATAAATTCATACAGGGTGACCTGGAAAACATTGAAATTTCAGGGAATTTTATCAGATTTTTGAAATTTTTATATATTCACTCAAAAGGTTTGCAACTTTTAATTACAATATTCGAAATAACATTGTTCTTACAGTTAACACATATCTTAAATCAGTTTGAGCACGCTAGTCCAGGTAGTATTTCCACCCCTATACCATGTGTGTGCATATCCAGCCAAAGTTGGGTCATGGCTATGTTCATGCGCAAGAGTTTGATTATGGTAAAAAAGAAAATATGTTACAACAATTTTGAAATTTACTGGTGTAAGATTATCATTTAATAGATCGATACGATCTCACCAAAATATAACTTAAATCACACTACCCAATATTCCATTTTTAAGGCTATAGACTTAACACAGTTTTATACTGTGCACGTGTCTAAAAATAAGTTCCGACTAAGTTGTGATCTTGATAAAATGATATTTATAATATATTTAATATTTATATAATAGTGGCTGGGCAAACATATTGCAATGTTCTCCTCAGGGACTTTCGAATAGGCTTGATTTTATTCGCCACCTGTCTAAAATAAATGTTTGCTGCACAAATCAACAAATATTGATAATTATTCCACTGCCACCGCCTGGCTACTTAAGTATGCAACCTACCTGGAGAAATTTCTGGGAAGAAAACTATTGGTCCTGGAAAACCTGAAAAAGTCAGGGAATTTAAATATTCAGTTTGTCTGGACACCCCGTTATAAATGCATTTTATATATATTAAATACCAAGTTATTATAATTAAAATTCTACAAACATTTGTTAGGTATGAATTATAATATTTTGTTTATTGGAGATAACTTTAAACTGTCTCTAGAAGCCGGGAAAGCTGAGAAAGTTTAAAATAATATTAAATCAACCTTGTATTATTTTGATAAAAAGTATAATAAATTGTACCTAATTTGGGGAGTATCTTTATTTACCGAGTGCGACGTTACAGATGCGGTTTGCTGGCATGGACGATCCCCGGGATGGATAGTCTCCAGGTGGCTCAGTCAGAGAGTAGCAAGTCTTCGAGTCGCAGCACGTCTCCCTGCCGCCCGTTTGCGGGCTCTCACAGTAGCCACCACCTAACCACCACCACCAGCACCACCGCTGTTGTAACGTCTGCACCACACACTCCCCACATCACTGCACCGCAGAATGTTTCCATCGCACAGTAAGTGGGATACGCATGTGCGAGGCTGGGCTCGAGAGAATTCTGTCGGTGCTTGGACTCACCACAGCAGTCATTGAAAGGAGACACTTTTTCACCTTTTGGAAATTTCATTATGTATTAATGAGCCAAGCTATTAAATTTGTTAATTTTACGTTTATAGCCTCATCTAAATCTCATATTCTTTAAATTGGAAAATAACACCAAAGCACAGGAATCGAACTTGGGACTTTCGCTTAGTACGCCATTTCTCTAACCACTGAGCTATCCAGGAGTCGTCCCGTGCCCAGGGTAGTTTTTTACCCATATTTTAAGGCAGTCTCTGTGATGGACGTGTGGAAATGAAATAAAAAAAATACGGCAAAGAATGACTTTGTCCACGGGAAGACTCCTGGATAGCTCAGTGGTTATAGCATTGGCATACTAAGCCAAAGGTCCCGAGTTCGATTCCCGTGTCCAGGTGTCATTTTTCAATTTAAAAAATATTTTATGAATTCCTCGCTGGACCCTTTGTTTACCCTGAAGGGTAGCAAGAGTATCTCACAATATTCCACCATGGCATAGTCATAGTTTAGTCCGTCAAAGTAAACGGAGTGTAAAACACACTTCTTCTGGCCCATTTAACAGTAAAATGTCACCTTAAACTCGTTACTGCTTTAAATGCAATTTTTATTCAATCAAGAATTAAGTTAAAATAGCAAATGGCTGCAAAATTATTTTAAGGCCGGAATCAGTGGTTGATTGGTCTACATCCTAATGCTTCATTCTTGCAATAGACCAGACTGCCGATGACTGGGATATTGGGGTTTGTATCCCGCTCGGGTGTACTGAACATGGTTTTCCACTCTTCCTCCATGCAAACACGGGTACGTTGCTTCAAAATTTACCTTCCTCAACCCTACTCAATTGGCGTAATTAATTTATCTGTATTACCTAAATGGGTACTAAAACTGTGTGAAATAAATGTCCATCATTAAACAAACCATTCCACAGAGAAATTCTAGGAAGGTGTTAATATATCCACACGCATGTATATAGGTATTGTACGTATGTGCTCACATAATTACGTTAGTTATTCCTTATCGGAACCTGTTTTTTTCATTATAATGATTCTTTTCAATGACACGGCAGTTTCTAGCCTAACCAGTCGATTTGATTCTTGTACTGCCCTCGTCTTTGTGTACACGCATGTCTTCGGTGACTCAGACAGTTGATGCTCAGCTCTCAAGTGGAGGGTTTGCATTTTGTAACGTGGTTTATAGAGCTATAGGCGTTAATCTGTAAGTATTGCCAACCTAAGCTTTTTTTATGCCTCACAAAGTAGTGTTGGAATAATGTCAAGATACAAACCTTTTCCTTTTATTATTGTAATTTTGCTTTTTAATGTAACTGCAACTACTGTGATTCTCCCCCCCCTCCCCTCCCCCCTCCTTTGGTTGTTCAATTGACCATTATTTGTGTGTGTAGTTAAAGTGTCAGATTATATCCGAGGCAGAGTCGTACCAAGAACAGTAACGCTCAACACATTAACTATCCAAGATTAGCATTAAGAATCATTCTTGATATTTTAAACAAAACAAAGGTTATGAAAATAAAATTACTTTTGGCATCGCCTAGGTCTGAACAGGGTCGTCTAGATCTGAAGCCTGATTTATTAACCACTCGTCTAGTGTGACAGGTAACTATGGGATGGTAACTCCTTTTCAGTTGTGTCAATTCAAAAAGAGATAAATTATATGACTTATTATTAAAACAGTTCTTAAACATGTTAGTTTTTATCTCATATCAGTGGCATATGTGATTGTACACATGCTTGACTCTACTTGTATGTTGGGCGGTTGTTATCACACGTGTCAATTTGTGTTGTCATTAGCTCTATATCAGGGCTTATCAGATACCCCTGGACAACAATACTCTGAGCAGATTAGCACTATCACTATATTCCTGGTTCTATACTTTCCATTACGTATTACGTTCCCTTCCTGGAACGTATGGCCCTTACCGAAAGCTGTACATTGATTGGCTCATTCTCTAGTGGCATTCGAGTGCGAAAGACAACCAGATAGTGTTTCGGAAGTTGATCTCAGGTGGACACAAGTCCGTGGTGGGTGGGGGGTGAACCTAGAAAATTCAGAGAATTTAAAACTTCAAAAAAAAAAATAGGAGAAAAATTGATTGATTAATAATGGCAGAGATAAATGTCTTAATTGCATCTCAGTCAAACACTGTTTTTTTATCAAAATTTATGAATATTTATTTTTGAGCCATTAAAAAAACTTAATAAGACTATAAAAATTAAGTAGTTTTTTTATTTATTTTTAATGTCCTTATAAATTCTGATATGGGTTTTATTCAGGGAAATTTGGATTCGGAAAAAGTCAGGGGAGTTTTTTTTTATCTGGCGGGCAACCTGTTAACATTAATTAATACTAGAACTGCACAAGCATCAGCCTGGAAGGAGTTATGAAATAACACTCACTGCCACTATTTGGTATTGACCAGAGCGCTGCAGGTTCGTAGTCAGGTACGCTATCCATGCAGCCAGTTCTTGCTCTCTATGGGTCAAACGCTCCCGGAGTATCTCTGCGTGTAGTTTGTGAGTACAGTTGCCATGAATAAGAAATAACATACACAGACAAGTGAATGCTTTAGTGTGTATCGAGCTTTGGACTTGGAATTATGCAACGGAACATTTTGTGTCTGTGCATGCATTTTACTTTGCTACGGCGCCATTGTTAGTTTCACCACGTTAAATAGTAAATGAGGGGTTTTTTTTTTCTATTTATCGGATCAATACGTTTTGAAGGACACTCAGCATTCTTGATGAGTTTAAAATATTGACACAGCCATTAAGAATTTATTTGTGCTACAGTAACAATGGGGTAGGAAGAACACTTATGGAAATACTAGCTTTTTTTTTTTTTTTCCAGAAAATATTGATAGTATTTTCCTACTATTCCATAGATATTAATATAATCTATAGAAAGTGAAAGCTGATGGATGTGTTATCTTATAAAAGTTGTTTTAATATCCTTTTCAACTGTCGAATACCGTTCTTCATACACATTTCCATTATAATTTTGTAGGTATGAACCTGTTTGGATTTCACCTTTTTTTTTTAGCACCACATAGTACCCTTTCAGGTTATATGCCTATGTACTAATCACACTAATGTGCTAAGGAATAGGAATGTAGAATTCAGAGGAAGTGCACTCACATTAGTGTGGAGGAAGAGTGGAAGACCATTTGGTCAGTAGACCCGAAAGGATATAGACTCATGATCTGCCTTTATTTTGGCAGTCTAGTCTATTACCACAGAGTAGTGCCTTAGACTATGTGGCCACATGTCACCTGGAAATATATATTATATTGGCCATTCGAGGGTCTTTTATTAATCATAAATATTCTCTGATTCTTTGTCAGATAAGGTTCTTCCTATGAAAGTAGATCTAGTAGCTTTTCTTGCTGTCATATCTGTCCATTTGTAGGAAAATTGGGGTATAGTTGTTACTAACTGATATATTTGTAGCCAGTACAATTTTGTGTTCTGAGTACTAGTTCATTAAAAGGATCTGTTAGCAAGTGCCCTTCACAACGTTATCCTGACCGATGCCTCATTAGACGAAGTGGGGGGGGGAGGGGGGGCGACTGTTTCATTTGATAAACTTGTTCAAATGTATACATATGGAACTCTCAGTCCCAACCAGTAATGTATGTTTTTATAGCATCACTTTTAGACTGTAGATGTGACTAGTTATATATTTTATCTTACGGCTTATTTATATATTTTTTTTCTACAATTGGAACCCTTGTCATTCAGATGTATTTGATTAAAAAGGTAACCGATAGTCATTTTATTAAACTGAAAACCTTGTTTGAAAATAATATCCTAACCCTCTCTCTCTCTCTTTCTTCGTTTTCACACATTCACGAGTTTTGTTAGCGAGGAGAAATGACGCAAGGTAACTGTGCAGTATACTTGTCAATTGACGGATGGCAACACGTTCGAACTCGCGTTTTTTTTATGGAAAGATGTCCGCCCACACTTTCGCCGGAATCATCCAACCTTGAGTAGCACTATGCTTTTTATGAACAAGTATGGATAATACAAACATTACAGCTTTGGATTTTGTAAGATTTGATTTATTACCTAATAAACAAGGCAAACATTATTACTATCATTGTAATAATTAAGGTTTAGCTAAAACTTACCGAGTTAATTGGAACATAGCCCTTATTTGTACATGTTAAGAGACTCTTGTTTCACACGTACTGGGGTGATCACTTGGGAACACACATGTTGTGTATATCAGAGACTGCTTGTATACTATAACAGTTTAATATAAGAATAATTATCTGTTTTGTGGCGCTGGAACCTTAAATATTTAATATCCGAACTAACTTATCAGCTAGAGCGCTGTAATTACCCTTATCAGTCTACTGCTCTAGGATCACGTAAATGGCCAACATTTGACTTGTCTCCTTCACACGTGCGTCCCTCTCAGGGTCAGCAGACTTTGGACCTTGGCGAGATTGGCACTTTCATTACGAGCGTTTGTGACACTTGTGCTCTGAGTTTCCCGTTGGCGATACCTTGATACACGAGTTTATAGTTTAGCTGCACATGTATTGGTTTTATTTAATTCCCCGCACACACATACGTAAGCTACTACCCCTCCCTCAAAGCCCCCTATACATTCGACACCCTTATAATCTCGACCATAATTAGAAAATTGTTGCAATTCGTGAATTTGTTGTGATTTGTTCTAAATCCTGAGCTGGTCTAGTCATCTTGTTGTCACCCTAACTTATTTTAAACTGCCATCAGTCTTGACTACTACTGTAGGCACATAAATGTGGAAACCATTCCTTTAAATTCTCTTTTCCTCATTTTTACATAATTAGTATAGATGCAAATATACCAGAAGGGTAGTAAGACATGATGATAAAACTATGGATTACATGAATCTACTATAGCAACCATCCTCCTCTCCCCCATTTTACTCTGACCTCGGCCAAGACGGCGACAAGCGAGCGCATCTGTTTGACAAGGGTTCAGTTCCAACGCAGTGTGGTAAAGTGGCTGTAACGCGCACTGGGTGTTCTTGCAGTAGTCCCCTGTTGAATGCTCCCCGGTCTCGCTAGATGTCGCTAGTGTCGCCTTACAATGATTCATCGCGGACCAGTACCGGCATGGTCTCTGGGAAGACCAATAGGTAACTGTACTCGCTCGCTTACTTAGTCTTAGTGCCGAGGGTTCCTCAACCTTCAGTTGTTTATCAACGCTACTAACACGATATAAATATGACTTGACTTCCCAATTATTGGTTTTTATATCCTCAGACCCTATATCAGTGGTCTAACGCGTTACTCTCTTTTAGACTGAATCGTCGTTGATGACCGGTAGATCGAGGTTTGAATCTCGGTCAGGTTTATTAAGGGTGGAGTTAGGCAAACACTTGTACAATTAATTTACATTAATAGCGAAGCTTAGAAGATGGAACTGATGTTTGAGTTACGGTTTTAGCTGTATCGAGTATCATATTCGTAACCCGCCTCGGTGGCCACATGGTCTAAGGTGCTACTCTCGCAAAGACTAGACTGCTGTGGTTCGATCCCTGTCGGGTGTACTGAACGTGGATTTTCCTCCATGGTTTTACACTTGCTCCACTTAAATGCTTGTACACTTACTCTTAATTCAACCTTCTTCATCCCAAGCCTAATAGTTTAATTAGTACTTAAGTGTATAACCCGAATGGGTAGTAAGACACAGTGCTAATAAAAAAATTAATATTCCTAAATTGGAGAAATGACACCTGGAGACGGGAATCAACCCTGTAATTCTTGGCTTAGTATGCCACTGCTCTAACCACTGAGATATCCAGGAATCGTCCCTTTATTAGGGTCATTCTTCAATCATATTTTTAAGACAGAGTCTGTTATGGATGTGTGGAAATCTTCTATTACTATGCCCTATCATTGACACCACTGTCAGCGGCGACTCAGCTAGTCGGCTTCATGTTGCTGTTAGTACAATGAAATTAGTACAAATGTTTTCCTACTTTCTCCCTCTTGTAAATGCGGATATATTTTTTCATAAAAAGACAGTAGTATAGGAGAAAAATGGTCGGTGTGACGCCAGGTTGAGGAACCACGCATGTGTGATCTTGCCGTTTGTGAGGATTTCAATGTACGTTCCATTTACCCTGGATGGTAGCAGTCTTACCTTGACAGATTACACCATGGCTATTTAAAGCTGTACTGTAGTGGAGTCATGCAAGGTAGGTAAGGCTGCTACCTTGCGCGGTAAACAGAGTGTACCTTGTGTTGAGTGTAACTTTGCTCAATAATTGTTAGTTAAGCTTTTTATTGAATTGCTGGCTGAAACTTTTTTTGTGCTCTGTATAGACAGAAAGTTGCCACTCTTTGATAATTATTGTTTTATGCAAGTCCCTAACTAAGCTGTTCTTTACCTTAAAAAATAATTTAGTAATTTATTGATTCATTTTTCAGTTCTCAGTCAAAAACAGGTAATTTATCTTTGTTAGATTGTATTGTCTCAATTTTTTTAATAAAATTGTCATATTAAACAATTTGGTCCATAAAGCTACAAATAAACACATAACAAGCTCCTTAAGTCAATAACAGTATTAATATTAATCATTGAAGCCAGGGATTGAACTCAATCCTCTTGGATCAAAATCAAGAGCTTGAATCATTTTGTCAACCCTACTAGTTATAGGATATCCAGCATAGGATTGGTCGTAACTGACAAACTGACAGCTAGCAATATCCAACGTAGGGGTAGTGATAACTGACAGCAAAAGTTCCCAGATCTATTTCCATGTATCCATTCGCCAAGCCTGCCATCACTTTTGACAGTAAAAACATTCAAAACAAACTATTTTTTATTTTTATTTTAATTGTACTATTGAAACATGAACTTAAGTAAATAACCATTTGGAAGGTTCTTTTTTGGTGGAAGCAGCATCTTTAGGCCACTTAAAAATTGTTTTGCAAACGTGTGCTCCTTAAAGGCTGCCTTCTCTTCAAAAATTAAGATGGTGAACCAGCTTAAATTAGCACAGTTAACTATGTCATACAAACTGTATTTGGTTGTGTTCATGTGAATGTGCTTACAAAATAAAAATGTTTTATTTTTGAAACTAATATTTCTTATGACTTTTTCTCTAAGTTTTAAAAAACATTTAGGATAATAAATATATATATATATATATATATATATATTATCATTTATGGTGGCCAGCTGTAAGAAGAAAGTGTGAATATAATGCTTTTTAATTTATTATTTCATCCACATGCCAAAACCGAGAAACAAAAGACATGATTTTATTAATAATTTTTGTTATTTAAATTAGTTATAAAAAAAAGCCAATTATAACGCAATCTTCATGGAATTATTATTAGAATCTTTTGATAACACTTTTGATTGATAATATATTATTACTAACCAAATAATACAAATTTTGACACTAGGGACTTTAAACCAATATTTGCAATAGAAAAATCTTCTGCAAGTTGTCAGCTTTAACTAAACAGTTTATCTGTATTGTTTACCAGAGCAACTGATTATATAAATGTCTATCTGGTTATCTGCTTATTATCTCTTACATAGATGTGTTTCTCAGGAGGTTAGACCTACAATAAAAGTAAATTGTTGTTATTATTGGTAATCAGACCTAGTGTTGTTTTATGTATTCTTGTGAGCCCATCCGCCCAGACGCTGATAAGGCATCACAATCACGCGGTTATAATAATATATTACATGGGAGTGTTGATTAGACTCTGCTGCAAAGTGGTCCTTCGTCGTCGGGAAGTTGTGGTCGTTTAATGACTGCCTATAGTGATCACGTTATGGCGCGGTCGAATAGGACTTTGTTTAGGTAGGTCATAGCTTTCTAGTGAACATCTATTTTGGGGCTTCAACCATAGCCATAATTGTTTTCAAGGGGCTGTGCTTTAGGTTGTCATTCCCCCCGCTCTGTTTATTTGGGGTATTTAACTTGCACTTTCTGAACCAACTGACTATATCAATTACATGACTTACTAAGCTAACTTAGATCTAGAACAAACACAACATCCAGCCCCCAGCTGTTAATTCGTCACTGTGAAAGGAGAAACCTAAATTTCATCAATGATCAATTTTCCGGCCATGCCAATAATTGAACCAAGGACACACACACACTACCAACTGAGCTAAGTTTTCAGGCTTTAAATTAATTAGACTATATGTTTAGGGACCTTTATTTTGTACTATTTTTCATCAGTTTAGTTTTTAATTACATCTTTCAGTTTGAAATCTAACATTTCACCTTTTTGTCACTTTGTTGATAAAACAATAATTTAGCTTGGTTTTTAAATCTAAAGGTTTTTATCTGGAGATAATATTTTAACTTTGTAAAAATTGTTTTTAAACAATTTTTTTTTTTTTTTCAATTATAGAATCATTCATTGGGTCTAGTAACTGTTTCAAAATATATTTAAAAAGACTAAAGTTAAATTATTCATCATTTCCATTGATCTAATGCTACTAATGAACAGCGTATTGTCGAGACCTTCTAACATCCAAAGTTCCTCCGTTTTCCTCATCGAGACATTATTGATTGGTTTGTTTTCTGCAGAGCACACTTAAAATGCCGTTGTATAACTACTTTATTTGAGTAACACCTGTAGCAAATGTTTCCCTAATTTGTAATTAACATGCACGATATAATACCCCAAAAAAAATCATAGGAAGGGTCTTATCTAACAGCTAGAAAAACTACTAGATCTACTTTCACATATTTATATGTCAATTCTTGTTATTTGCTGCTGTCATTTTTGATATATATTATCAATGCCTATAAAATAACAATTAATAATATAGTAAAATTAAATCAATGTTGAGAGAAGAAAATATGTTTGTATTTTACTACAAAAGGCCCTTCCTATAAAAATTGGTCTGTATGTATACCACTCTATGCTTAAGTTAGCATTAGAACTAATCTCAGAGAATTAGTGCATGTCGTACTAGTACCACAATATTTGGTTTTTTATTTGAAGTATTTAATGTTGACTTTCTGGACCAACTGATTATATCAATTACGTGACTTACTAAGCTAACTTAGATCTAGAACAGACACAACACCCAGACCCCCGGCCGCTAATTCATCACTGTGAAAGGGTAGCCAAGCCGGGAATATAACCATAGAGTTCAGTGAGCATACACTGCTACCAACTGAGCCAAGGTGTTTATCAGTCCCGCAATAGTTTTTAGATGTCGGGAATGGTTTCTATAGTCCCAGGATGTGTTTAAAAGGGGGTACACTCCTAAGAGATGGTCTATAAAGTTACTTGTCGTGCAGACAATCGTCGGGCGATGGTGGCAGCAGTGGTAGCGGGAGCAGCCTCGCAATGAGCGGGCCTTCCAAACACCGCCACAAGTCGCCCGGGACGACTCGCGGGGACCGGGAGAAGGGGACCTCGGATGGGGGGACCCCGCACCTGCCCCGGATGGAGCCGATCTACAACCACGGCTCCCAAGAGGAGGGAGTCACCACCCACAGCGGAACCGACGAGGATGTGGTCAGTCTGCTTGAGTTTTAACTGCTTTTTGAGGGGTGGGGAGCCCGTACCCCCTCAAGGGTCTTGAATGAATTTTGGTTGCACTTGAAGCATACTTGGTCTGACTATGAAACTTGCCCTAAGGCTCACTGGATACGAGATGGATGGCTCAGTGGAGCACAAAGCCAGAGTCTACTGGTTCGATTCTTGTGTCCAGGTTGTAATTTCTCACTTAATTGAATACCGTCCAGATGGTTGCTCTATCAGTGCTGTCTGGTTCCAGGACATATTCCTGCCGTCGTCATCCTTTCTGTCCAATGGTTCGTCGGAGCACGTGATGGCCGGCGACGATGTGGATGGTCACCTGAACAGTTCCTCCGACCTCCACCGGACCCGAGCCGCCATCGAGCACATGCAGAACAAGATAGGTCGGACCAAGGAACAAATCCGGGACGAGCAGACCACCCGCGACGGTGAGTGTTTCCGGTCACTCTATTTTGTTTGTCATCAGCCGTTAAAATGCTAGGAGTACCGAGTTCGTTTCGTAAAAGTAATGCAGTAACACTGAGAGCGTGGCCATTTCTTGTTGATCAACTGGTATAAAACACATTTTTGAGTATCAATGGGGTGTTTGACCATCTTACCATTTGAAGGGTACATGGAAAAAATGGGGAAAGTCAAATTTAAACTCTAATTGAGTTAGTGCTATCATCTGTTAGACAATCATTGAATTAGTGCTACCATCTTTTAGAACATCGTGAGACCTTTCTAATGCACGTTCTACAATGGTTAAATGAGGTAACTGTCATCTTTAAATTAATCCCCCCAAAAAAATGTGTTTTATAGGGTCCTTGCGGTTTTTGAGATATAAAAGTTGTTGTCTAGGAAAATGTGAGTAATGTGACCTTCCCCCTATTTCCCTTGTATTCTTCATTTGGGAGAGAAAGGCACTCAATTAGTCTGGTTTACCGGTGACAAGTCCTGAATCCTGGCTGAGCGCACGTCCAGATGGGCAGTAAGACATGTTATACCAAAAACAAATTTCAGTGTGGTTTGAGTAAATATTTGATTCTGTTAGTTCAATAAAAATTAATGTTGGTGTAAAAAAAATCAGAAATTATATTTTATAGTATTAACTTAATTTATCATTTTAAGACAAAATATATTAATTATATTTATAATATAGTATTCTGTATAATAATTCCAACTTTTATTCGGCTTCGAGAATATCTCCTACTATTGTATTAGAATTTAAAAAGCGGACCCCATACACCGCAAAAATCAACTATAACAGACCCAACATTGCACATTAATTATTATTTTTAATTTTTGTGTCGTTAGCTATGAACTCCTTTCATTTTGTTAAATATTCATGTCAAGTACTAAAATTAACATCATTTTGCTTACCCGCGTCAGTGGTCTCGTGGTCTTAGAGCGTTACTCTCGTGTTGGGGGGAATTATAGGTGACAATTAGATCGGGGCTTGAATTGCGGTCTCGTAGTTTCTCCTAAAAAAATTTTACTCTCTCTCTAGATGCAAATTCTGGTATATTTCATCTAAAACTCTAGATTTCTCATCCCTATTCCATTAGCGTTATTAATGTGTACATACAACCCAAAGGGGTACAAAGACTTGTTGAAAAAAACAAAACCATATTACATTTTATCGTTGGATTCGGTGGTCTTGATATAAAGTGCTCACCTTAGGATCTGATGTCATTGGGTTCAAACCCAGTCAAAGTCAATGGATTCTTCTTGAGTGATAAAAACCTCTTTCGGAGGGAAAGTAAATCCGCCGGTCCTATGTCTATTGGGGCATTTAAAAGAACCCTGGAAGGTATGTGAAAATACCTTTCCCGGCAAAATTGCTAGGTCCTTTTTCTCTCGCTCATAGAAATTCTTGGTTGCTGAGACAATCAGTCGATTCAGAAAGTGCGTGTTAAATTTCTTAAATAAATTAATAAAAATACATTTTATCTGTCGGTTCACTGGCCGCTGATCGAACATCAATCCTCGTTCTCAGACAACGTGAACGAGTATCTAAAGCTGGCGGCTAACGCGGACAAACAGCAGCTGCAGAGGATCAAGGCCGTGTTCGAGAAGAAGAACCAGAAGTCGGCCCAGACCATCTCCCAGCTCCAGAAGAAGTTGGAGAGTTACAACAAGAGGTTGCGAGAGCTGGTCACCCACGGTCTTACAGTCAGTCACCACCGCCAGCCCCGCGAGGTGCTTCGAGACATGGGGCAAGGGCTCAAGTAGGTCAACTTTCTCTTATCCACCATCACTTTTCATTTAAGCCGCACATACGTTTTTTGGGGCAAAATTATTGTGGTCTTAGAATATCTTGTGACTTGCTTCAGTGGTAGAATGGTCTAAGGCGTCGCTCTCAAAATAGGTTGGACTGCCGATAATGGGGAGATTGAGGTTCGAATCTCAGTCGGTGTACTGAGGGTGTTTTATCCTTAATGGCTTTGTACTCTTCTTTCATGCAAATGCAGATGCACTCCTTATAAATTCAAGCCTACACATCCTTAACACATTAGCATAATTAACACATATGCATACAACCCAAATGGATAGTAAGACACGGTGGCAAAAGTTAATATATTTTTTAACTAAGGAATGTTTGAAATTTTAAATAGGACTAATATATTTAAAAAACAATAAAACAGCTTTGAATTTACAATAACTTTAATAGTTTCACAATGGGAAAAAACATCAAATATACATTTTACAACCAGCATCCAGACGAGTAGAGAGAATTGTAAACAATGGATAATCCAACAGAACACACCGTACTTAATGATGGTGATCCAATTTGTTATGCGCTACAGCGTGAAAGAGATAATGGCTTCCTCTTACAGAAAATTGATTGCTACCACCCATTCTCCGACTTAGGTTTGCTCCTATTGGAACTCATCAGGAGAGGGTGTGAAATGCAAAACGCAACTTCATAAAAGAGGAAACCAAAAAACACGAAAGAGAGAAAAAAGAAAAATGTATTTTACATGTTCCTATCATTTTGGACAAGAGCAGAAAACTGTAGAGGAGGATTTTGTTTCTCTCCTTCTTTCTTTTTATAAAAGATAATAATTGTCTTGTTACCTATATTTCGCTTTTATTTGTAAACTAACTGATCTAGGTTGTGGGTTTTTGTGCTTCTTACTAGAACTAAATTTATACTTGTTAGCTGTGTATTACATTGCTGTTGTTTTTAATTATTGTGTGGTGCAGGGAGTTAAACACTAAGGGAAATTAAGTAAAAATTGAATTAGTCATATATAATTGAGACATGCTAATAACAAATATTGACTTATATAATATTTTTTTTTAAATTCGTTTTGATTTATGAACTTGAGCCTATATTATCCTACAGATCGCAAACAACGTTAAACCAGGACAGTCATGTTTCTCAACGCCAAGATCAAGCTACTGTACGGAATGGCATTTAATATCCAAAGCGACCTTGAGAATATTAATGATTACGTTCCCACCTTTGTAAAGAATACCTCCCTTCACTCAGGAATGCAAAGATAACTACCACAGATCCGCTTGTAGCAGCCTCACTTCATTCACCTCCTTAAATGTAAGGCTTGCCTTGGCGGCCATAGGGTCTAACCCGTGGGCCACTTGCGGCCCTCTGGCTCATGAAAAATATAAGATTATTTCAAGAGAAATACCCACCTCGGTGGCGTAGTTGGCTAACGCGCTTGTCATGTTGAGCTCGACTGCTGAGGACAGGGAGATCGAGGTTCGAATCTCGGTCGGGTGAATTGGGGGTGGTTTTTCCTAAATGGTTTTCCACTCTTCCTCCATGCAAATGCGGATTCACTTCCTCTAATTCAACCTTCCCAATTCCTAAGCCATTAGCTTAATTAGTACGTAAAGCGTATAACCCGAACGGGTAGTAAGATGCGGTGCTAAATAATAAAAAATTCAAGAGAAAAAATGACAAACACAGATTTATGTTTTATATTATTAAATTATAAAATACATCTTTTAAGGTATTTTATAAACTTTTTTTGTTTTTCATACGTGAATAAATATATCACAGTTTTATAAAAATGTACCTTGAACCGGAAATGACTTCTCTCATATACAAGGGAAGGAGTAATATTTCGAGAGTGTTTGAACATAGTCGGGGGTGTTTGTGTTCACTCCTCATCGCTGAGACTCTCGGGATAGAGAAATAAATATAACGTATTTAGTGTTCAATCCTAATATTGTCGATACAGTGTTGCGAACCAACAAGGGTCATACGATTTGGCCCTCAGGCTTTAAAAGGTTGAGGACCGCTGGTTTAAGGCGTGAGATTCGGCAGAATTGAAGGAACGGTTTGAATCTATGCTAAATACACACAGGATTTACGAGTGGTTTTATTATTCAGGGGGTAGCGCGAAGCTCGTGTTGTGTGCTTTCTAGGGCTTGTGACCGAGTGTATTCCCTTGTGGCACTACACAGAGGTCCTCCTGACTGACTCGCCCAAAATATCTACAGGTTGTCTCCATGTCTGTGGAGGAGTTTATTATCCTGTATCTGTGCTAATGTGGGTACATCTTCTCTAAACAGCCCTACATATTCTATTTACTAAACTGTTAATAGTAGTAATGTGTGAGACCTGAAAATATCTCAAAAGTTAAAAAATTAATCTCACTCATCTCGAAAGTTAAAAAATTAATCTCTAAAATTCGAGATCAAAAAGAAAGAAATTAAAAAATCAAACCGGGTATTTCCTATTTCCAATAACACCATAATAACCTAAAAATAGGCCGCATCCCCCCCCCCCCCCCCACCC
>CABFVZ010000054.1:589690-642093 GCA_902151445.1 Timema monikensis
AAGATTTTTTTCTTGTTTATTTGTGGTGTAAATTCTGTATAATCTGAAAGGTAGCAGTCTCACCTTGACTGATTACGCTATGACATATCTTATAAGTTACACCATAGTGGAATCAAGTAAGGTAGCAGTCTTACCTTGACTGACTATTCTTTTGCCCTATCTTACAAAATACAGCATAGTGTAACCGAACACGGTAAGATTGCTCCAACTATTTTAATGACTGTATAACAACAGACTCTGAGTCATAGAACAAGAATGTGTATGACATGTTCTTTGGGATCTCGTCGCCGGTGGCGTGATGTGAGTCACTTGAGTCATGTTTCTGAAGGCTATCAGTGAATAGACTAACTGGTCAGCTGATACAAGTCACTAAACAACCTTGGGCTAAGTCCGTATTGATAAGCTATCAGAAAGGAAATGTATACACACTTTTTATTTTATTTTTTACATTTTAAATTTATACCGATAACTTAACGTGTTACAAATTTTAGCTTTTTAAATTATTAAAATAATCTTAAACGACCGTTGGCAAAAAACAGTAATGTATGAACTACCTGCTTCGGTGGCCACATGGTCTAAGGCGCTACTCTCACAATAGACTAGACTGCCGAAGACAGGGTTAGATCCCGGCGGGTGTACTAAGGGTAATTTTACATCTCCACGCAAATGTGGGTACACACCCTCTAAAGTCAACCTTGCTAATTCTCAACACATAAGTGTAATTAGTACTTTAGAAATGTTATAGCAAAAAAACCTTTTTGAACAAAATAATTAAATAGTAATAATAATAATATTTAGCACCGCGTCTTACTACCCGTTCGGGTTACACGCTTTAAGTACTAATTACGCTAATGGATTAGGAATTGGGAAGGTTGAATTAGAGGAAGTGAACCCGCATTTGGGTGGAGGGAGAGTGGAAAACCATTTTAGGAAAAACCACCCCCAGTTTACCCGACCGAGATTCGAACCTCGATCTCCCTGTCCTCAGCAGTCGAGCTCAACACGACAAGCGCGTTAGCCAACTACGCCATCGAGGCGGGTAAAATAATTAAAATATCTCTCCGGTAAATATGTTTAGTTTGATTCTCTAAACAGTTCTTGAACATCTGTCATGAACACTTGAACAAAAAAAAAAAATTAAATCTAAAGAAAAAAAGGCTTGTTCAAATTTTGTGATGCTTATGACAGAGATTTCCATGTGGAGGAAATTAAACAAAACTTATTTACTGGAGCTATATTTTAAATATTTTGTTCAATATTATTTAAACTGGGAACATATTTCCCTTAACTTCCATTTCATCTTAAGAAAAAGATTCCTTCAAATTCTTGGTAAAAACAAATGAGTAAACTACACGCCTTCTACCACATTTGGTTCTAAACCAGTTCCTTGGTGGATAAAGTGTGCTTTACCTGTGTGTTTGTCTGATCAGTGTTGCCAATGGGCTTGTGTTTCTTTGCAGAAATGTTGGTGGCAATATCCGAGATGGCATCACTGGTTTCTCCGGGTATGTAACTGTCTCTTCTTGTTTGTGCGTTCCTATGTTTATCGTGATTTGCTTGCTTGCATTTTGGGATGACCTTAAACCTCGTTTAGAATAAAGATGATTGAACTTAACTCAGCTTAAATTTGTCTGGTGGAGAACAAGTTTCTAAGAAATTGTGTCTTATGTTGTTTGTAATCTCTAAATTGTACCAGACAACGTTTGCTAACATGGCGGCTACAGACAGGGAAATGTCAGCGAATTTAACTAAAAATAAGGAAAAGTCAAGAAATTAAAAAATATGTCAAAAATATCCCATTAATTTTGCAACTAAACACTAAAACAAAAGTTAATAATAGGCCTACCTGAATAAAATAACATTTTAATTTTCAAAATAACTGATAAAACTGTTTATGTTTAGTAAATACATTTTTTTTTAAATATGTGATCAATAATAAATAAAACTAAAGTAATTATCCATCATTAAAACTGGAAAAAAGTAGTTGGGGGAAAATTGAAAAATGTTGCCTGGAAAAATTGGGGAATTTTGTAAAATATGTTTTGTAGCCACCGTGGGTAAGAAGGGAAGCTACCACCAGCTACAACCTTAGTTTTCATGCCTGGTGGTTCATGTCTCTATTTTCAGGACTGTGATGTCAAAACCCAGGGAGTTTGCACATCTGATCAAGAACAAATTTGGAAGTGCTGACAACATAAACACAATGTCGAGTGAGTTGATTTTGGGTTTTACCGGCACTCTCTTAGCCATCTTTTAAATCTTTGCCAGTGGGGAATGCCAGGCCTCCACTGTGGTTCGGATTCCACGTTAAACTGTAGGTCCTTCATTTCATCTCACAATCACCCTACCATTACAACATTACACATTAGCGTAAGTGCGTATAACCCGAACGGGTAGTAAGACGTGGTGCTAATAATAATAATAATAATAATAATAATAATCATCATCCTCATCATCATCATCATCATCATCTTTGCCAGTGGGCATGTGTAAAAAGGTGTCAGTCTCATTTGGTCTTGTTTTCCTCTGACGGGTAGGTAGGAGTTTGAATAGTGCGCTCATGTGTAGTCAGGTGGTTTTGTCCAAATACAGATACACCCCCTCTTCATCCCTACTATAATAGTTTTAATGTACCCACATTGATGACCACACAGTCTAAAGTGTCACACTCGCTATGAACTGAACTACCACCGATAAGGAAGTTGGGGTTTGAATCTTGTCAAGGTGCCTACATAAAGGTTATTTTTCCTAAATTAGTTTTAGACTCCTCCTTTACACAAATGTAGGCACTCTTCCTCTAAATTCAACTTTACATCCACTATTGTTTTCAGCTTGTGGTCAGTTTTTTTATTCAAACCATATATAACTCATATTGTGAAACCCCAATTAGCATTAAAAATCACTATTTCTACTTTTACGCACTGCGATACCTAAATTTTGATAGATCACTTATTTGTGTTCAGTTTTTAAAATATTTCACGCTAGGTCCAAGCAAGGACATTAATATATATGGACCTTGCTACAGGCGGTCATGTTTGGCAAAAATATATATCTTCTTAATTTTTATTCCCTTCTCCTTATTTGATAGTAGTTTAGTCTTTTTGGTGACATGTTTCAGTGTTATTATTATTGTTTGGTCTAAACCTAAGTTGATAATCGATTATTTTGATATTGCTATTCGTAGGACTTGAAGATACTGATAGTGATATATCGAGCTTGATATTACTAAGCCTGAAATTTGTGCATATTAATATATGATTTTTTTTTCTGAATATGTTAATAAATAGTTAAATACACAAAATGAAAGAAAAATTTAGACAGTTTTATCCTGGGTTTTTTTCTTTTCACAAATACTAATTTGACTTGTATTCACATAAATAATATTGCTTTCAGCTTAAAATAGCATCGCTTTTTGAGAAAAATAACATATAAATTTAGAATATGGTAATTATTAAGAATCGCTAACTCGACACTTTAGCTCAGTTGGTAACATGTCTGCCTACTCAGCTAAGGGTTCTCGGCATGGCCGAAAAATTTATCATTGATAAAATAGGGGTTTACACTTTCAAAGTGATATATTAATGGCCGGGGACTGGATGTTGTGCCTGTCCTAGTCTTAAGTTATATTATAAGGCATATGTAGCTATGACAGGCCTAGCAAGCCAGTAGTGGAAAACATATGGCTTGAGTAAAAACTGACCTGGACCACAGGCTGGAAACAGTAGTGGATGTAAAAAGTATTAATAACTCTCCCTAATAAATTAAAATATAGATTAGAAAATTCAAGGAACTATTTTGCCGGGCCTCCCCTTGTTAAAAAGTAGTATCCCCAGGAAACGGTGATGGGGGATCCGTGGAAGACGAGAAGGCGCACCATGGTAGCGCCACGCTCCCTGGAAACTGCAGTCTGGGCGGGGGAGGAGGCTCGGCACACGCGTCGTCCAGCGCCGGCGCTATAAAGCTGGCGTCGGACGAGGGCTCCGTCTGCAGCTCTGTGACCAGCGGGAGTGTCCCCCACCAGGTGTCCCCTCATCACAACAACAACAACAACAACAGTCAGGGGAACCAGCATCACGGAGGGTACCACCTGACCTCCGCCACTTTCAACCTGGAGCCCATCTTCGTGGAGCTGCAGGACCGCCGGGAAGAGCTGGAGAGATTGCGGGAGGAGATGGAGGGGGTGAAGGTAATGGAAGGGCTCCTCTTGAATACCTCTGTTTCCTTCTTTTCATCGGCCAAACAAATTATTCCCTTACCTTCTTCGGTGGCTGCATGGTCTAAGGCGCTCCTCTCGCAATAGACTAGACTGCCACTGATGGAGCGAGCGAGGTTCGAATCCTGGTCGTATGTTCTGAGGTTAGTTTTTCCTAAATGGTCTTCCACTCTTTTTCCATTTGAATGTGGGTGCACCTCCTCTCAAATTATACCTCCCTCATCCTTATCCTAACATCAGAATGAATGAGTGTTTGTAGACATCAAATAATAACAAACCACCAAATCTCAAGTTGTGTTTCTAGGTTGCCAGTATTAATCCTAGGGTGTAGTAATACAAAAAACTTAATAAAGTCAGTGTGTTGACAAATCTTGTGTCGATCTGTACGAGGTGGGTTTGTGTCCGAGCAGCAGGCCTTGCAGCGAGAGGTCACGTTCATGAACCAGACGCTGCAGGAGGAGCGTTTCCGCAGTGAGCGCCTGGAGGAGCAGGTGAACGACCTGACTGAACTGCACCAGAACGAGGTAGAGAACCTGAAGCAGAACATCAGTGACATGGAGGAGAAGGTTCAGTACCAGAGCGAAGAGAGACTGCGAGACATTCACGAGATGCTGGAGTGCTGTCAGACCAAGGTGAGAGACTGCGAGACATTCACGAGATGCTGGAGTGCTGTCAGACCAAGGTGAGAGACTGTGAGACATTCACGAGATGCTGGAGTGCTGTCAGACCAAGGTGAGAGACTGTGAGACATTCACGAGATGCTGGAGTGCTGTCAGACCAAGGTGAGGGACTGTGACCTAGGATTGAATGATAAGGGTCAATTTCCTTAGAGAAGAACCCATTATTTCTCTGTCCAGCAGCAGCAGTGGAGTGTGGGAACTTTTTTAAAAATGAATTGCATTATTACTTCAATGTTGTGTCTGTCAGATCTCCAAGATGGAACACCAGCAACAGCAACACCAGCAGTATGTCACTCTGGAGGGTATTGACAACTCCAACGCTCGAGCGCTGGTGGTGAAGCTGATCAACGTAGTGTTGACTGTCCTTCAGGTGGTGTTGCTACTGGTGGCCACTGCTGCAGGCATCGTCATGCCCTTCCTGCGCACTCGGTTAGTACCGGTCAACCCACATCGTCATGCCCTTCCTTCGCACTCGGTTAGTACCCGTCAACCCTCATTGTCATGCCCTTCCTTCACACTCAGTTAGTTACCGTCAACCTGCATTATGTCACACACGTTACACTCAACTGCCATTGATGGTGATATCGGGGTTTAATCTCGATTATGTGTACCAAAGTTATGTTTAATAAATGGTCTCTTTCTCTCCCTCCACACAAATATAGATACATTTCCTATAAATGTCTACTTTAATCGTCCTTATTTTATTGGCATAGCTATGTATGCTTATAACCCAAACAAGTATTGAGAAGCTGTGAAAAAACCGTTTCCCTTACCACGTTTTAGGGCTTGCGGCTAACACGCCGGTCATCAGGCGATAAGATTAGTTGGAAACAAAGCTAAAGGGACTGTACAGTTATAATATGTTGTGTATAGTCATATTTTCATAGATTGGACCTTAGAAAAAATACAAACATATTGTTTTGGGATCAACATTGATAATATCTAACTTTATTATTTTTATTGATATATCTATCAAAACTGACTGTTTCAAATCATATGACTTTACGTATAAACACTTGGAAGTAGATCTATTATGGGTTCATAATAACCTGAGACCGGAAGTAAACAAACATTCCCATATCACTACGCCACGAGTGCACTATTTTAAACGGGAGCAACCATTTATACTCATTATCATAGCAAAGTAGGTAACTACGTGTTTTTCTATATTTTAATCCTTTTAAATTTACTGTCTTACATTTAACAAAACTCGGGCCAGACTCAGCAAACTCCATAAATACACGGGAATCCCTCAACCCTCACAACCGTCATTAAACGCTGCTGAGATGAACTGTCGACTGACCGTTGCTGACTTGTCGTTAACATGTGATAAGGACTGTACCATGGGGTCCCTCAACACTGCCGAGATGAGCTGTCGACTGATCGTTGCTGACTTGACGTTGACATGTGATAAGGACTGTACCATGGGGTCCTTCAACACTGCTGAGATGAACTGTCGACTGACCGTTGCTGACTTGACGTTAACATGTGATAAGGACTGTACCATGGGGTCCCTCAATACTGCCGAGATGAACTGTCGACTGACCGTTGCTGACTTGACGTTGACATGTGATAAGGACTGTACCATGGGGTCCCTCAACACTGTCGAGATGAACTGTCGACTGACCGTTGCTGACTTGACGTTAACATGTGATAAGGACTGTACCATGGGGTCCTTCAACACTGCCGAGATGAACTGTCGACTGACCGTTGCTGACTTGACGTTAACATGTGATAAGGACTGTACCATGGAGTCACTCAACGCTGAGTCAGGAGTTTGTTGGTATTCTAATGTTATTTTAAAACAAGTTTATTACGAAACAAAGGAAGGACTATTTAGGGAAAGGATACCATTGAGGTTCGTTAAGTAGCAAATCAGGGCAGAGACGTCCAGGTGGCTTTGTAGTTTACATCAGGCTTTAGCTTAGGGTGAATCATTAATAGTAACTTTTTACCGTTGTCAGATAGGGTTCTTCCTATGATAATTGGACTGTACATTAAAGGTAATTGGCTGTGCCAGGTTTTATTCGCTTGCTCTCTCTTATGTTTCAGTTTGCGTATCCTGACGACGACGCTATTGGTAGCAGGGATAGTGTTTATTCTGAAGCAGTGGCCTGAGGTGAGGGATGTGGGGAACCACTTGATGCGTCACCTCAAGGAAACACTTTCTGTCAAGTAGCACGGGTAAGTCACTTTTTTTTTTGCTGAATTTTTTAGAATATTGAAAAATTATAGTATCAGGTTATAATAATTCAAATCTGAATTCTTAACTAAATTTAAATAAAGCCATGCATGCATTTCCTTAATCAGATAAAAAGGTACGATTGAAGGATGAAATACTATCTTAAAATTGAGTACTCGTCCACTCCACAGGGCGGATGTGTCAAACTCGTTTTATCACGAGGGGGGCCACGTTGAAAATACCGTAAAGGCCCCATTCCAGAAAATGTTATGTTGTCTCCATCTATAAGTAAAATAAAATAATATCCTTATAGTTACTAAAATAAACATTTACGAAGCAACTAGTTAAATTTGCTAACATTATTACATTAGTAAGTTAATAAAAAGAGCTATGCATTATTATATATATATATATATAGATAGAGAGAGAGAGAGAGAGAGAGAGAGAGAGAGAGAGAGAGATTGGACCCTTCCTACCAGTTACGAATACAAAGGCCGAATACCAAGCTTGAATACAAAGAGTTGTATTGTCCTATAGCTCTGTTATCGTCGAGTTTCACAGCTCGAACCAGGCAGATATTCTGGTGACTATTGTTTGCGTAGGGCACTTTGTGCTATTAAAAAGGCTTGGTTCCCCACGTCAACAATCCACGAGACATAACAAGTGGTGAAAGGAAACTCCAATAACTTACGAGGATGGGGGTTAGGGTGGAAGAAAGACAAGGCCAGCAAATTTAACCATTTTGAAAAATAAAAAGTAGAAACCCCATTAAATATTGCAAATTATTTATCTTATCTCGCCTGCTGGAAAAAATTCCTATGGATAATACTTAGTATAGTTATTATAGTAAACTTCTCATTTCAGGTTCCTGTCTTCAGTCTGTTAGAAGCATTTCATGACATACACACCTGCGCTGTTTGACTGATCCAGCGTATACACCCCTCGACAGACACTTAACAAACAAACCAACTCTCCCTCCCTGCCTCGAGGACCTATCAATTGTTGTCTACCACCAGGACATTTCTTCAAGTCGCATCAAAAGTAATAGTCAATTTTTGTTTTGTCTAAAAATGGCAGCCGTCGCGAGGTTATTAATGTAGAAAGATGTCAGTGGATATTTTAAATGTTGGTATTAATGCTAAAGAATGTTTCGAACCAGTGTGAAATGAAGAACCAGTATTAAATGAGATGTTTTATCAGGAACCGAATTGTTGAAACTGGTTCTGGTTCTAACAATATATGTCGTTGGTTTTTGAGTTTTTAGGGGGGGTCATTGCTATTGTGATATTAAGTATGAATAAGTTTTATTTTATTTTATTTTGTATAGTGAGTTTTTCAATTATTGAAAATTTATTCGATATATTTTTTTAATCCCACAGTGTTTTTTATCTGTAGTTTCTAGAACCAGAGTAGAGTGTGAAGACATTCACTGTTTTTTTAAAAACGTATATAGGCTTCTCAATTACAACATTTTTACCGTTTCAATTCAATATTATTTCCTACTATTGTATTCCATGTAAATAATGCTCAACAAATCCTGATATTTTGTATATTTATTTTTCTTGTCGCTTACAGTCTTTGTCGATTGTTTTCTAGCTGAATTCTTTTAGTTTGTTTACGTATGACACTTCTCCCTGCATGCGTGTGATATGCCGTATGAACTCTGTACAGTCGAGAATGCAAAAATATAAAGTTATAGGTCTCAAAATGAGAGAGAGTACTGAAAAGATAATCTTTTTGATTTAATGTGTAAAAAAATGTAATATCTTTTGTTTATGATATCATATTTGTACTCTATGCTAACTACACAAAAAAAAATTAAATAAAAACCTAATTTTAGTGGCTGTTTAGGATCATAAAAAAAATTATATTACTATTAGGTGTTCTGTCTTACGACGAGTCGGTTCCTTTTGTCAGTGAACCTAGATCACCAAAGTGTTCTGTCCTTCGCCTACTCCTTCATCTCCCAGAATTTTCTTCTTTACTTCAATGCATCCAATATTTGAATCCTTATCTTTCCTAAGCTTCCCTCCACCTTTCCTTCTATGACGTCGTGCAGAAGACAGTTCCTCCTAAGGATGTGTCTGATCCAGTTTGCTTTGTACCAAAGAATCACATCCAAAATGGTTCTCTTCTCACCCACTCTTCTCAAGACTTGTTCATTTGTCCCCCTGTCTGTCCACCTGATCTTCTCAAGTCTTCTCCATTCCACATTTCAAAGCTATTCAAGTATTTCTCCTCCATCTTCCTGATAGTCCAAGTTTCTGCTCCATGTAGCGTTTCATCAGTTTCCTCCTCAGTTCCAAACCCAACTTCCTGGTCAGCAGTTACCTCTTCTTGTTGAAAGCTTCCTTGGCCGTGGAGATCCTTGGTGTAGTAAGCATCCTTTGTCATCAGACTACCCAGGTACTTGAACTGCTATATGTTTTCCAACTCCTGGTTTACAATCTTGAACTTCTCTATGATTTCCAACTCCTGGTTTACAATCTTGAACTTCTCATTGTTGATCTCCATGACATATCTTCTCCCTGTCTCCACCAGCAGATCCATCATTTCCTGCCATTCTTCTTTATTTCTGGCCAGCAATGCTAGACAACTCGTCCTCCTATCCTGAAATTACCATGTCCCTCTGGGGCTTTTCTGAGCAGCCCCTCTCCACACATGTTGGACAGACTGGGTGACAAACAGTATCCCTGCCTCACTCCTCTTTCTTCATATCTCTACGCTGTTGTTCTCTCCATCATTCAGCCTCACCTTCACTCATTACTAAAATTTAATCAATTTGGATTCTTGGTGGGTATTTTAATTGTTTAAATTTTAATTTAAAATTACTAATTTTTTTCATTATTCTCTCTATTGGAACATTTGTTAGTAATAATAAATTTATAGCATGGCGAACCACTTTTAAAATGCATATTTATCTATTATATTTTTTAAATTTATTATTGAATGTAGTTTTTTAATATAAAATAAGTTTAATAATAAAAACATTATTGTTTCTATTTTATTCACTTCAAAATCTGATCTTTAAATACGAGTTAAATTGCTACAAAGCTGGTGGGCCGAAGAATTTGGTTTTTCACAATAGCCCTGTGGTAAGAGATAAAAAATGTAACTTAAGTTTTTTCTAACGGTTTCATATTCTTATTTTGCAATTCGCCTTTAAAAACTTGGGTCACGATTGACACAAAATTTCTTCTTCAGGAATTTGTGTACTTGTATGGACATCAAATCAATTTTAATCCTAATCGGTTTAGTTCCACGATACTTCTTCTCGAAAACTATAATTTACAATTCCATCCACCTGGAAAGCCAAAAGAAACATGACTTTTTTGTGTTTAAAAAAAAATGGGGAAAACACAAGGAATTTTACAATTGGATTATTGAACATCTCGGGATATTAATATGCTTTAAAATTGAAATAGAAGAAAAAAGATAACTGAATTAGCAAGCATGCTGATCCATATATATATATATATATTATCCCCATTTCCCTTTTCCTTAAACATTGTGTTGTGTAAGATAGTATCATCCTGTTATAGATACCGTTGGCGCGTTCTTCACAAAAGTCAATTTGGTGAAAAATTAAAATTTCACTCCTCTATACTACTCCCTAAAATTTACGGAAAGATAAAAAAAATTCCTTCCTGAAAACCTGGAAAATACAGAGAAATTTTGTATTACAAAAAATAGTGGTAACCCTAATATTTTAGTTTTACCTTTCACTTTTCGTGGATCATGAAATTTTTGGAATATTTATTTTAATTGTAAATGTTTTATCACTTTTGTTGAGTCATATACATCTTAACCCAAACTAATATAAAGATACTTTGTTACACATATTTATAAGAATGTTCAGGACAGGTTGGTATAAAACTGATACAAGGAACTAACACAAACCCACCTTAGTTTAGTTTAGTTTAGTTTAGTTGCACATGTGGGGAGACCACTAGTATAGTCGGCTCACACACGGGATACGGGTGCCTGCCGTCATGTGTGTTCCTTTTACAAAGAAAACAACACAATTCACAGTTTACATTTCTGCCACTGGACAGTGGGTCGCTACAGCCCAAACCCCCGACCTAGGTTTCATTCTATCAGAACTCATCAGGAGGGAGTGTTAAACGCGCAACGCAACTTCTTAAAGTATGACATAAGAAGGAGGAGTTTTAAAGAAATGCACCATCATCTGGTAAGGGAAGGAAACTTTCCTAGACGCACCTGGCTAACCAAACAGTCCTGCCAATATTCTAATATTAACTAAACAATTTGTCATTTTTCTTTTAATGGTTAAAAGGGCGGAACTGGTGAGTTTAGGTCTACAGTGTCATGTCTGACTTTGTCTCGGAAGACTGGTGTTTTATTCCCGAGCAAGACATTTAGGTGCGTAATCTTTTCACAGTATGGTTTATCAGTTTTGAGAAGAATGCTGGTGCATTTTCTAGAAATTAACTTGTACTTCTCCTTTATTTAAGCTGTCGGGTGCCCACTACTGTATTGTATAGAGCTGTGCAAAGCTTTGAAAATCTCGACTCAGATTAAAATATTTTATAAACCTTAGGTTTAAAAAAAAGAAAGAATGACTTTAAAGCTTTTTCCAAAAACTCTTTATTTGGCTTTACTTAACGAAAAATTGACCTTCACTTTTCCTTATTACCTTGTATTAAAAACATTTTAAATCATGCAATCTCGCTCTAAACTTTACCTTAATTTCTTTTAAAGTATTAGGTTGGTCTACTTTCTGTTTGGTGCTGCAATTGTTGAAATCCACTTAAACTACGGTATTATGCACGTGCTATAGCAACTCGGTAATTGTCTAACTAAACTAGTAAACCAATGCTAAGCTTCAAAATTTCTATTCCAAAACCAAATCCATCTAAGAGTCGTTTTTGATTCAAGATTTAGTAAATTATTGAATTTAATTATGAAATTTGAGTATAAAAAGTTACTCTTTATACTAGAGTTTAGTCAAATGTAAATCATGTGGGGGAAAAAAAATTAACAAAAGAGGAAATATAAATATAGTAATATAAAATATAAAATAGTAGTTAAATGTTAACATTCATACATTTAGTTGAGTGTTAAATTACTGGTCTGGGTTCTGGTTGTTAGGTTTATCCTTTAATTATAATTAGTTCTGAACCACCAATAAGTAGTATTGGCGTTCTAAAACAAATTTCACTTGAAAAATTTAAGACAAAAAAAAATTATTGAGTTTTGAATATGAAATTTCCTTGAATCTCAAATATCCCAAGGGTCCCATCCCTATATATAAAAACTAGCATTGCTATGTATTTATAATTTTATAATAAAGGAAATGATAAAACTAAAGAAAACGGAGAAATAAACTACTAAGAATAAATTTGATGAAGAAAGCCCACCTAGGGAAAGAGGAAAGATGTGGGAAGAATCCAATGCACAAAGGTGACATCTTCTTCCTTTCTTCTGTCTTCTATAGTAGAAGTAGTCACACACACATTTTAACACAAATATAATAATATTTCGGCATTGTTGCCTTTATCAAACAACATCAAACTTAATCAAGGCAACAATGCCGAAATATTCTATTTGTGTTAAAATGTTTGTGTGACTACTTCTACTATAGAAGACAGAAGATGTCACCTTTGTGCATAGGATTCTTCCCACATTTTATCTTTTTCCCTAGGTGGGCTTTCTTCTTCAAATTTTTCCTTTTTCTTTAGTTTTATCAATTTCCTTTATTATAAAATTATCTAGCCATTGGGCCACCTCATTTTTAAATATGTATCTATAATGTAATTACTATACTGTTGATAGGATTTCAGTTATTTCTATGGGGCTGCTATTTTAATTTTGTTTTAATTCCAATATAAAATCTCGTCAATAAACATATACATATGGTCACTGGCTTACTAAATTAGTAACACTTTTGTTGTTGTTTTTCTCGGAAAAATATTGTCTGCTACGAATTTTCATTTCATTGAATCAAGTAGAAATTGGGACAGTTTTGTTGAAATGTTGAGTGGGAAAACTCTCCCAGTTTGTGTTTAGCAGAGCCATATGTGATAGTAATATACAGTATGTGAGACGGATTACGCGTGTGTGTGTGCGCGCTCATGAATTTACTACAGATAACAAATGTACACCGCCCCGGGGATCTTTAAAAAAAAAAATCCAAACCATGACCTACAAGCAAGTGAAACATGAAAGACTGATATAATCTGTCGTTTTTAATGTGTGTATTTAGTTATTTAAAATTGCATCACAGTATGTGTGCTTGAAGAGAACGCATGGTAGCTAAACATAATAATAATAATTAGGTATTGGTCAAATATAAATTCTATGTTTTGTATAAATAAATAGAGATACACTTTTTGATTACTTAACATATATAAATACAAAAAATACAATGTAATTTGTATATTTGAATACAAAAATTGCTATGGTATAAAAATTATATGTATAGTTTTTCAAGCATGTAGCAATTAATTTGATGAAGATCTGTAACTATGAGCAGACAAAAAAACAAACAACTGAAAGTATGAAGAGAGACCTCTGTATATTACAGAAATAGTTGTAAAAACATTGCATTGTAGTATATTTGTTTTTAATGTACATATATACATATTTCCCCTTCTGATGCAATATTATTCATTCCGCCATTCCATGGATGATAACTTAGTTAATAATGGAATATTCTGCTACTGTGTAGTAAAGCTGGGCTCACTTCTATCTAGTTTGCTGAAATATATGTATGTATGTATGTATGTGTACATATTTTGCTTAGTACAATATATTTTGTGTAGAGTTTGTATTACGTATACACTATATATTTTACCCCACTTTAAAGACCGCCACAACTCAAAAGTATATATTTCTAATTTTCACTTTAAAAGCATATTTTGAAATGTTTACTGTTAATTTTAAATTCAAATGTTCTCTATGGTTAGAATTTTGGTTTACTTTGATGCGGTTTTAAAAATGGGGTACTTTGTGTATTCTTTGACCACTTTAATATAACTTCACTAAACTGTTTTGATATTTATCTTGGCGTTGGTCTGTGAGATGAAGGAAAATCTGTCCAATTATAGAGCTCTTTAAGATGAAGCTACTATTTTAAAAAAAGAAGTGTCTTAGTGAAATAAGTAATAATGATGTGTGGTGTTTAGAAAATTATCGTTGCACAAGTAGAAGGAAAGATGTAAGATTTTTAAAACTTGTTTTATACCTTGGTTAATTTGTGAGAGACTTGAGTTTCCTCTTGTGCCGCTTTTCTGACAGCCCGCAGTCGCTTGTGGTGGTGTTGCTTCTTTAAAATCTTCACCATGAACCAACCGTTTTCAGCCTGTTATTGGGCCTTTTTAGTAAAATGTCTCCATATTCCCTCTGTCCGACAATCATTATTTTCCTTTTATTTCTCCTCTCACTTGAATACTTTTATCTGTTCCTTCCATCTCTTTTTTTTTTGGGCTCTCTTGCGGAATTTTCCCTTTAAACTTCAGCTCTATAGTTCTCCATCAGATTCTTTCCTTTTCCATCCTCATTACATGACCATACCATCTCACCCTTGCTTCCTCTACTATCTCATGTACTCCAACATCCTCATTACATGTCCATACCATCATCACCCTTGCTTCCTCTACTATCTCATGTACTCCTGTTTCTCCTGGTGAAAGCTAACAAGCTCTCCTAGTCTCTTACATTCATTGTCCATGTTTTTGCTGCATATGTGACTTTGGGTACAAAGTACGCCCTTACAGCACTTGCTTACACTTAATCTGATCATGAAACTAGCACTCTCGGTGTTGCCCCATGACCGTTGTTTAATAAATGTGCAGTTTCTCTTACGTACGAAGTGTTGGTGAAAAAAAAGATTTAACCACACATTTTGTTCGGGGTTGGCACTCGTGCGTAGGAGGGAGATTTTGTGGTGCCAATCGATGGAAATCTTTACATTTCATATCATGTGCAGTCAGAATCTTTGTAGTTACTCTAAATTATTAATGAATAACACATGTTTTCTATTGCTGACATGGGAAATCATAGAAATTAAATTCGGTCCTTGAAAATTATTAGCATCCCTATTAATGGTGTCTTGAGAATACGTACAAACAAACCCCCACCCCACCCCAATTCCTTTCCTGGATTTTTATGCTCTTGGTGTATGCTGAAATTTGGAACGTATGAAACTGAAAATATATATATATATATATTTATATTTGTCAAGATATAAAATTCCAATGTATAGTATCTAGTTGCTTAGACCAAGGAAATCAAGATGATTCGTTTGTTTGTTTGTTTAGAACTCTGGAAATGGGTTATTTTATTCAGGAACAGGGAAATAACACAGGAAAGACACTATTTTACCCAACATACTTTTGTTAAATTTTTGGACCTGCATGTTTTTGAGATTGTCAAAATAAAGTTTTTAGTATTTGAATTCTTGTAAACTGTATACCTTAACTTAAACAAAAATAGGAGTTTTAGAAAAAAATTATGGGTGTTTCGGTTACAAATTTGTTATTATTCATGTTTCCACCATTTTTCTTTTTCTACGTGTGACTTTACAATCTTTTCATTTCCTACCCCTGTTAAAATGTACTAATTCTGGTTGTAAAAGTTTTACATTGCTTTTCAACCTTTTATTCAATATAATTAAACACATGATCTTGGAAACAAATTCTTCACCTCAACATAACAGGGGAGTTGAAATGAATACTTGTGAATGGTATAATAGTCTTATCAGAACCAAATGTTAATTTCAAAGAAGTGCTTTTAACATTCACAGTCTAAATTTAAATTGCATCTACTTTACTTAAATTCACACCCTTAATGATACTAAATAAAACTAAACTGTATATTTGTTTGTACCATTTTTGTGTGTGTCTTTTTGAAATAACAGATTTTTCTTGATGACAAAATATGTAATGTGCTCTTTGAGTAAATATATTAAATAAACAAGTCAAGTTAGTAGATATAACTGTATTTTAAACAAAATTAAGGAAAGTTCTAATCATTGGAGTAGGTTATCAAATTCCCAACTTATTGTCAATATATTGTAGATAATTATTGTTGCGACTGGTAGGACTTTTGTTGAAATGTGATATTTAGGAGAGCGTGAAAAGATTAGTCACCGACTAATTTGTTTACTTTTACCTATTAGTATTTTGTGAATTTGATTGTAACTTGTGAGATATGTTCCTAATATCCTAAAGAGTTTGGTAATATATTTCAAATGTCTTATTAGATTGAGGCTTTTTGTTGTTGGAATGTTTAGAAATAGGTTATCCAAAAATTATTTCAAACTGTTTTATTATTTTCCTATGTTTTCTCGCATATGGGTTTGTTACATAACAGAAAGTGTTCAAGTGAGAGGAGAAGAATGGGAGTAATTAAAGGAGAAAGGATGGTGGAAGAATAGAGGAAGATGGAGACATTTTACTAAACTGACCAGACAACAGGCTGGAAACAGTCGATGATGATGATGATGATGTTTTATTATTTATCTTCAGTTCTTCTCTGAGTTTGGACTCTTTTTGGTATTTTACTTGTTCATGAAAATGTACGCTTAAATCACTTTGAATAACTGAAAAGTATATTTTGTGACCAGGGAAGGAAGCCAACCTGAAATGACAGCAGGTAGAAAACAAACAAACTTTTTTCTTCGTTGTAACTACCAAGGTCTAAGTAAACTATCGCTTCAGTTCGGCTTCCTTTCATGGATGTGCAAAGGTTGGTTTTTAAATATGCAGCTTGAAAAATGTGAATTAAGGCCGAAGTCTAAGATGTGTTTTGTTGTTGTCAAATACGATTTATTTTAATTTTTAAATTATACATTAAGTGCATCATGGTAAAAAGAAAGGTTGAGAGGAAAAAACAAAGCCCACCATATTATTTTATACCGACATATCTGAATTTATCTCTGCTTACCTTATAAATGTCATTTAATTACCAGTTGGTGTTAAAATTCTGTTCAGTAGCTTTTAAAAAATTGATATGTTGAAATATTTCATATATTTTGTGAGATCTCAAATATGTTCATAATAAATTGAAGCTTTCTTTTTTACTTCCAATCATTTTGTAGATGCAAGGTTTATCATGGCTGTCAGAAGTCGAAGCGAAGAAGATTTTACCTTCATCTTTGACATTTCAAAGCTTCACACACATACATATACTTCCTTATCACCTTAACATTGCATTTTGTTACTTTACAGATATTATTGGGTGAGTGTGTGCGGTATATTTTTTCCGTTCAAAGTGAAGACTAATCAAACTACCTGCTTTGGTGGCCACATAGTCTCACACGCTATTCTTATGTGAGACTAGACTGACGAAGACGGGACGATCAGGATTTAATCTTAGTCTGGTATACTGAGGGTGGTTTTCCCCATATAGTTTCCCACTCTCCCTTTATGTAAATGTGAGTGCACTTCCCTCAATTCAACATTCCTAATCCCTAACACATTAGTTTAACTAGTACATAGGTTTTATAACCCAAACTAGTAGTAAGATGTGATGCTAAACAAAACATCAACTATATGAACTATTCCCAAAGGTGAATTGTATTTTTACTGTTAAAATGTTGAAAAATATATTTACACCCAAGATGATGAATTAAATTACAGTATAGTCTCGGAAACTCCACATTCTGTGTAACTCACTACACACATGTGCACACAGATGCTTGTTTAACTCGAGTGGAACAGTCGTGCGGTGGGTGGTGGTTTTACAATTCAGTAACGTGTTATTCGAATCATTACAATATTATATGTACAGTACTGTATTACATTTCTGTATATTACTGTACGTATATTATTGTTACTGCAGCATTCAATACTACAGTACAACCTATAATATTCAATACTGTGCTGTGATTCATCCTTGTTTAGTGGACTTGACATAGTAGACATGCATCTTAAACAAGTTGATTCGTAAAACTCGACATCATCCCAGTCCACATTAGGTCGAGTTTCCAAGAGACTCTGTACTAAAGATTTGTGTCATGTTAACACAGTTGTTTTTTTTACCATGGCGTTTTACTACTAGTTCAGGTTGAACACATATATAATTACTTTAACAGGGTAGGGATGAGGATAGATGCCTTTTAGAGGTAATCTACCCATATTTGATTGGAAGTAGAGTGGGGAACCATATTGGAAACACCATCTTCAGTAGACCCGACTGAGATTTGAACCTAATCTCTGTCTTCAGCAGGTCATGATAGTGACGCCTTACACCAGGGGCGGCCCACAATGCCTTTATTAGCGGCCCTTAAAGTATCTTGGGAAAGTAATCTACTCTATTAAATTTGATGCTTTTAGCCGAGAAACAGAAAATCCATGATAGCTCCAACAGATGTTCACTCAATTCATTTTTAATAACTTGTGTATTTGTGCAAGTCCTCTTCCCTTCTACCCCTTGATTGATAGATTCAATTGTGGCGCTCGCGAAGTTTTAAATCGGTAATCCCTGCCTTGGGCCGTTCAGCCACTGGAACGGGTCAAATTTTGATTGACAAAATAATTGTATTTTAGCTTTCAATTATTTTTTTTATAATGACAGGTTTTATTTTGTATTGAAATGTTAATCTAAGTGTAAGTCCAGTGGACAAGCTCAAAATAAGTTTGATTTGTAAAGATTGTGCAAGAGTGCACACGCTTTGATGCTTCCCGATTCTCCTATTGGTAATGAACTGCAGTGCTAATGAAATGCGGACATCTTGAAGTCTGTATAAATCTTCAGTTCCGAAGCTGGTATACTTGTTGAGGTAGGCCAAGGTTGCCAACTGTATTGTGTTTATTTATTAGGACTGTTGTCACATCTTTGAGAAGTAGTATGATGTTGATATTTTCATTGTTGATAACTCTCTCTTATCTGGTGGTGGTTGGTCCTCACGCCTGTGTTTTCTTTGATGCTTTATTGTTGAATGATATGAAAAGTTTGTTTGGATATATATAATATATATTTTTCTGAACACTTGGCACCAAAATTTCGTACCATTATAATATATATATGTATAATTGTGTGTATATAAATATATTTGTTTTGCTGTAACATTTATATGAAACTCTTGTTGGTTATACCGCTTGCATAACACGTGTTTTGTGCAAGGTTGTGATATTTCTTTATACATTTAGTGAGTATCTTGGTTCTCCAGTCGACCTTATTAGCTGATATTACGGTATGTTAGAAAATACCACTTCGCTGGTGTATCAACATGCATGTCTTTTGCATTAAAAAAAATAATTTAGTTTTTCCTCCTGAGAAATGTATTTTATTATAACTGCACGACTATGTTCTATAATTTGTTGTTTATTACTTTTTCTTATCGTTTTATTTTAATTGTGCTTTTATTTATATACAATATATCAAATGTTTCTTCTCTTTATTGTGAAAAATGGATAAATGGCAATATAAGCCTAGTCATATTTTATATTTTTCAAAAAAAAATCAGTGAATGCACAAGCTTATCTGTAAATTGCAACTTATGATATATAAATAAATGGTTATGTAAAGTGTAATAATGTATGCATGACTCCAGTCAATAGATTCTCGATAAATATAAAACGAATTTATTGGGGAATAAATTTGTGACCAAGTTTTTAATATTTCTTTATTTGTGTCCTACATGTTTGGTACTATTTATGTCTACTGTATTACCCATACATTCCTTTCCATCGTTTATAAAATGTGTCGGTATAGGGATGTGGGTGACATGAAAACATCTCGATTTAGTCTCGAAAGTTTGAGAAATTAAAAAAAAGAGAAAACTAATAATAACTGACCAGAGAAATGTAATAACCTAACCGATGATTTATTATCTATAATACCTTCAATACCCGAAATTAGACCCCCAAATAATAAATTTTTTTGTTATAAATTATCTAAATCCATTACTGTTTCCAGCCCATGGCCTGGGTCAGTTTTTTATTCAAGCCATATATTTTTCACTACCGGCTTTCTAGGCCTGTCGTAGCTTCTTATACCCTATAATCTATCTTAAGACTAGGACAGACACCACATCCATTTCCCCGGTTGTTAAATCATCACTGTGACAGGGTGAACCTACATTTCGGTCATGTCGGGAATTGAAGCTGGGACCCTTTGCTCAGTAGACAGACTGAGTTAAGGTGTTGGATTTTGATTATAAATATTGTTTTTCAGTATCAAACTTTGACATTATAAACTACATTATCAAATTAAATTATAAATTATATACATTGAGCAGAGGCATAATTAGTAAATAATGGTTGGGCCCACCTCCACTAATTTGACATCTGCGAAATTGTCTATAATTTCAACCAAGTTTTTTTTTTTTTTTTTTTATGTATACCTATCTTGTTAAAAAGGCATATTTATTTTTACAGAAAAAATATATACAAAGCTTTTTTTGTAGAACATGAAATTATGCAAATTAAAGTGACTTCTTAGTAATTTTTTATTGAATAGAACGATTTTAAAGTGAAAAAAAAACCTTTTGTTTCTTACCGAAATTAATTGCAGGTATGTGTGGTGGGCCTTATTTTGGTCGTGGGCCTGTGGCATTGTGCCACCTATGCCATCCTATAGTTAAACCACTGACATTGAGACTATTGTTATTTTATTTATTGCATTTAAAAGGTGTTTTGAGCTTTATCTTAAGTGTGTGAATGAACTCTTTAAGCTAATACAAATAAGCGCAACTCAAATTTCAAAATAAACTCTATAAACTATGAATTTACTTTGGTAAACTTTGCATCAACTCGTGCCACGATCATCAATATTTTTATACAATAATTGTTTACTCACCATTGATTAAAAACAAAGTTTCATAACCACAGTCTTTATGCAGTCTTTACAATATTCACAAAAATAGTGTAAAGTGATACGGTTTTATTATTGAGATATTTGACCATGATGTGTACATGCCTTACTGTACACTTGTACACGTTGATGTGATCTGATTATATATGATAATTATAATTATGAAATGAAAAGATTTATGATGTTACGATTTTTTTTTATTTAAATGATTATACCATCGGTACTGAAGATATGATATAAAATGGCATATTATTGTATACTATTATCACCGGCACTGTCTAGTTACAAAGTTCTGTTCTGATATATCACCAGCACGGTCTAGTTACACAGTTCTGTACTGATATATCACCGGCACTGTTTTAACGAGCCACGTGATTAATCGAACTATGATATTACCGAGTTCTCTCTCTCTCTCTCTGTGTGTATTAATACGCACAAGCTGCTTATATATGATCCATTCGCTGTCTCTTGGACCCCTTGTCTTCTGTGTCAAAACTGACGAATGGAAAAACTCCTGACAATCTGATGTTGTGAAGGCTGGCTTTCTATTGGGTAAAGGGAGCCAGCGTGGCACATGATCTTTCTAATACAACAGAGTTGATCTTTAAAAATAAAGTTTTAAAATGTAGTGTTTTGAAATTATTTCTAAAAGTGTGTGATTCTCCATGGATGAGGTATTAAAAGGATATTTTACATACAGTTCTTGAAAGAAAAATAGGGTAACCTTGTGGTCTAGGGGTAAGGTGTCAGACCTCTTTGTTGGGGGTCCGGGGATCAATCCTCAGTCCCGGCACAAATTTATCTGATTGCCAAACCCTTCCTTCACCTCTGACAAGACATCTTGTGAATGTGTGGAATGCCAGGTCTCCACCGTGGTTCGGATCACCACGTTAAACTGTAGGTCCTTCATTTCATCTCACAATCACCCTAACATTACACATTAGCATAAGTGCGTATAACCCGAACAGGTAGTAAGACGCGGTGCTAATAATAATGATAATTTAAAGAAAAATATAGTTCATCCATGACTTTAATATATGAGAGGGGTCTAAAACAGTATGATTAAAAGTAAACACGGCCTGGTTGAAAGCCCAACTATACCAATGTGCTCTTATCATTTAACTAACTTCCAATAAACGTGTCGCTGTTCTCTTTTGCCCTCACTCTTACGACAAAAGGTTGAAAGAGAACTTAAACAAATACTTCCTTTTAGTTTTACATTTCTTTGTGAAAATTTGATTATAATAATGATACATTTTATTTTACTCTAATATAACAAATATTTTCTTTTAACTCTTACACTACTTTTGATTATAATAAACGAATAAAAATTAATTTAAATGTCGGCCTCAACCGTTGTTGAATATTCCATTATTTGCTAGTTTCACTTGGTTATTTCCACCCCTATTCCCCCTCGCTCAACTCTGCATGCCTGCAGATTTCTCGGAATTCGCCACCCCTCTACCCTCTTCCAACTCCCAAGTCAACCCTCATACACCTGTCGTGTACCACTCTACAAACAGTGTGCGTTGAAATCCAATCTTTATCACATCTCGGTGAACCTCGCTGGCTATGTTTCGTTTGAAAATGAACTCATAAAAAGCTCTGTGCAAAGTGATTTAGTGCGCGACTATTCATGTGTGTGTTTTTATTTAATATAATATGTACTTATAAAACGTGAGTGTTTAGGGGAGTTCCTCTCGCAAATTAATATTATTAATAAGACCATGTCCTCGGATCAAGACCATCTCTCCCAGGGTTTCCCGGATCTACAACAAAAGACACCCCTCGAAGGTAGGTTCCACGTAGTACATCTTTTTTTCTAAACCAACGTTCAACTTACATCTCTGTTTTAGTGTACCTAAAACTGGTCCTCTGGAATTAAATTACTTTTTTTTGTTAGTCTTAACTACAGTAAACAGATAGATCGCTACAACCGGCACAAAAAAAATATTTACATTCTTGTACTTTCAAAGGTAGCTGTCTCGTTTTCTCATTTCAATGTACATTCATATTCTGGTCTTGATAGCGTCTTTGAGACTGATTCTTGCACACCCCTAGCTTATTAATTTAAAATTATGTGAAAACATTGTAAAATTACGTAACGAAAAGACGGGAAGCTTACCTGAAAAAAAGTTAGTTTAGGCCTTGATAGTAATTAAATAAACTTAACATTTCTAAGACCCGCCTCGGTGGCTTAGTTGGCTAACGCGCTAGTCGTGTTGAGCTCTACTACTGAGGACGGGGAGATCGAGGTTTGAATCTTGGTCGGGTGAACTCGGGGTGGTTTTTCCTAAATGGTTTTCCACTCTCCTTCCACACAAATGATGGTTCACTTCTTTTAATTCAACCTTCCCAATTCCTAATCCATTAGCATAATTAGTACTTAGAGCTTAGAGCGTATAACCCAAACGGGTAGTAAGACACGGTGCTAAATAATAATAATAAAAGACATTTCTAACTTTTTATCACTTTAACGGGGATTTAAATTTTTCAGAAATATTCCTTTTTTTTCTCTCTCTCTCTCCCCCGTTTGGTCCACCCCACGATATGCTCGACTCTAACCAGAAAGGCTGAGGTAATGGCTTTCTATTATGATTCCCTCTTTGTTCTCGCTTTGAAAATAAAATTTAGCCATGAGGCAAATTGAGGTGAGAAGAAAAGTGTTGATTTTAATAAAATTAAATCATTTATTAACAAAATATACAAATAATTCTTAGTTACTAGATTAAATCTTATGTAAGAAATAAAGTGCACTAAGCATGTTAAAAAAATTCATGAAATAAATATGATGAGAATTGTATCAAATAAATTAAAAATTAGAACACATATTTACAAACATTCTTAATATTTCATCAGACACCTTATTTCAGTTGATAGTGTGTATGTGTATACTGAGCTAAAGGTCTTGGGTTCAATTTCTGACATGGCCGAAAAATTTATCACTGGTAAAATGTGGATTTCCCCTATCACACTGATAAATTATCATCCGGAAACTGGGTGTTGTGTCTGTTCTAGATTCAAGTTAGTTTATAAGTTGTGTGCTGATGTAATCGGTCTGTTCAGAAAGTGCACGTTAAATAAATGTAATATTTTAATGTCACATGGCATCTTCTTCAGGAGATAGTAGACTAAACTGGAAGTTAGATTCAGTTTTGACAACTTAGTTATTGAAGGATGAAAACTTTTCTTGGTAATTTAAAATTCCCCTGATATTCTGCCATGGCAGGTGGGATTATAGTTTCAAATTGATTGAAAAAAAAAACACAAATATTTGTTAAATGGTCCATATTCAAACTCTAATTGACCATCAAAAGCCCCTGCAAATTCACATAGAACCATATCATGTCAAGGAAATTTGTTATCCACTAGGGAAGTTTTCACTCTTCATCAACAAGGTTGGCACCCCTGAAGCAAACTTTCTGTTCATTCTACTATATCTGGTGAAATATGGCATCCAAATAATTTTTTTTTTGTAAATGTTTTGTGTTTGATTTTTATTTTTCCTTCATTTTCCACCTTTCTTTTATATTTATTTTTAATGACATAAATTTAATCTTAGTAACAGCTATAAAGTTATCCAACAAGCTTAGAGAAATGTGTACCCAATCATATGACAATATCCACACACAAAGAGTGGAATGCTTAGTTTGGGTGTACCAGATCATCTGGTCTGTGCCAAGGCCACCTCCTCGGCCCTCTTGGTTGCCTGTTCCACAGCGCCAATCAACGCTGCTCTGAAGCCATGATTCTCCAAGTAGTGCAGACCTGCTATGGTGCAACCTACACCACAACAGTTGGTACTTACTTAATATAGTAGCCCCATGGCTTCTTTGGTGCTGACTGACAACTTTGAAAAGTTACCAGACCAAATTATGTATCCCTACGCCAAACCATATGATCATGCAAAAACATGTGTTTAGCAGCTGTCACTTATGACAGTCAAACTCTAGGTATATACCTAAATTTTGACCGTCAGAAGTCAGCTGTAAGCTGTCAATCAGCACCAAAGAAGCCATGGGGCTACTGTAGATATGAATTAGGAATGAAATACTTGAACCCCTAAGTAGATTCGAGATTTTAAAAATTAAAAAAAAAAAAATTATTGAAATTTTTTTAGAGCGTTAATAACTGCTTATTGGTGGTTTAGCGCCAATGTAATTTCTAGACCAAACTTAACAACTAGACCTCAGACCAGTAATTTAACACTTAGTGAACGTATAATCCTGCTCGGTGACCACGTGGTCTAACACGCTACTCTCGCAATAAACTGGACCGTCAATGACAGGAAGATTATGGTTCAAATACCGGTCGGGTGTTCCAAAGGTGAATTTCTCTAATTGGTTTCCTACTCTCCTTCCACACAAATGTGGGAACATTCACTCTTATTCAGTCAGTGTAATTAATGTAACCTGAACGGGAACTTTAAAAAAAAAACTCCATGGTGTAAGCCTGCAAGCAAGCTATACTGACAGCAGTCGCCACTAATAGTGATGAATGTGCCAACATTTGTGGATAGAGGGTATCGTGTGGTCAGCACATCAAACCTTCTGGCCATTAATCTCACTTTTCCAAAATAGAGTTGCTACTTGTTTTTCAATCAAATAGCTCCCCATTTGTCCACACGAGATTGAGTTTGACCTTTTACCAGACCCCACAGCTTCACAGAACAACTCTAAAACCACTGGGGATCGAACCCTGGATCTCTAGATCTGTAGTCAGGAACTCCGACCACTAAGAACACGCAGGTGGTAAACGGGTACCTTAACGAGGTGAAAAAAACAAATTGAACCAATCTTAAAATCAAAAGATGATACTAATTAACATATTATGATGTGTACCTCCAGGGGACGTGACGTCATCCTTGAGCTGTCCCGGATGTATCCTGGTATCTCTGATCATCTGTCCCGCTCCGAGGACCGTCTGAGCGGCCAGCCGGTACGAGAGGTCGCGCGGCAGACCCATCTTTACGCCACCGTCTGCTAACGCCTCCACCATGATGTAGGCCTGTCAACAACATAGTTGACATTGACAAGAGATTCCGTCGCAAAGTTTTCTCTTTAAATTGCCCCTCTTCAGTGGCTGAATAGTCTAAAGGCGTCACTCTCGTATTGTGTTGGGCTGGCCTGCTGATGACAGGAAGATTGGGTTAGAATCCTGGTCAGGTCTACTTATGGTGGTTTTTCATAAATGGTTTCCCACTCTCCTTCCACACCAATGTTGATAGATTACCTTTAAAATGCTTCCTTCCTCACCCTTTTACCACATTGGAGTAATTATCATATATGTGTGTAACAAGAACAGATAGTAAGATAAAAAAACATTTTCTGTCAGATAAGGTTCTCCCTATGAAAGCAGGTTAATATTCTGACTATAAAAATTGGACTGTAGACTGTCCTTTATGGTTCTTCTTTTAAAGAAACTTTTCCAAACTCAGTTTTAATCCAACCAATAGCCCAGATTGTCTGCAGTGTCTCATAATAAGTCAATAGGTCCCAGAATCGTACCGCCCGGCTCTAAAATGTAAACCACACCACTCACATATGCAGGCCCCGCCCCGCTAAGTGCAGTGATAGCATCCATCATGGACTCTGCCACCTTGTCGCACGTCCCGATGGCGCGAAGCAGCTTCTCCGTCACAGCCTCGTCCTTGCTCTTGGTGGCATTGCCGCAAACATAAACTGAGGCTGCACTGCGCACCACTGCGGGCGTGTTGGGCATGATACGCACCACACGTGTTCCTGTCGGGAGACCCTGTAGCAATACAGATATGCATTGTGGGTGTGTTGGGCATTATGTCAAAAATTATATTAAAAAAACTACTTCAAAGTAGGGGCCATGCATTTTCGACTTTGAATTAATTTTAATGAAAATATTGATTTTGGTTTTCAAGCTCAAGTAGTATTTAGCAATATTTGTACCAGATATAAAGTTGAATTTTTGTAATAAGCTGATAAGCACAAATATGATATTTTTTTTGAATAAAAACTTTTTTATGAATAAAGTTAAAATCGCACAAATTTGGATTTTCAACTAAATCTATTGAAGTTGTGTGAGTTATATTTTTTAAATAAAAAATAAAAAAAGCTATTAGCTATGAAATATAACTTAAAATTTGAATCAAATCAATTAAACTCATAATTTTCAAGATAAAATCGAGAATCCTTAGTGGCTTAGGTCAAGTATTTTCAAGTTTTGTAACATTCTTACGGTTCTGGTCTGAACAACTATTAAAACTTTATTTGAACTCACATTTTCGAGCACTGGCATCCTCTCTACTACAAAGACAAATCAAACGAATGTGTCAGGCATCGACTGTCTCTGATTCCCCCAAAACGCAGGCCATTGCCATCAAACACAAATTTTGGTCTTGCCAAGACCCATTCAAGTTTAATATTATCGTTGAAAATGATAAATTAATACCAAGTTCAATTATCAAAATATCTATGTGTAGAACTTTGATACCATGCTGCAAAGGAGAGAGATGTGAAGAGATCACAGCAAGTGATTTATTGAGACGAGAGTCAACTCAGGTGGTCTTGGGGTAAAGCGATCGCCTCACGACCCGATGAGCTTGGGTTTAAACCCGACCAAGGTCGACGGATATTTATTGAGCAATAGAAATCCGTAGCACAAATTCCTTCAGAGGAACCCGCCTCGGTGGCGTAGTTGGCTAACGCGCTAGTTGTGTTGAGATCGACTGCTGAGGACGGGGAGATCGAGGTTCGAATCTCTGTCGGGTGAACTGGGGGTGGTTTTTCCTAAATGGTTTTCCACGCTCCATCCACGCAAATGCGGGTTCACTTCCTCGAATTCAACCTTCCCAATTCCTAATCCATTAGCGTAATTAGTACTTGAAGCGTATAACCCGAACGGGTAGTAAGACGCGGTGCTAAATATTATTATTATTATTCCTTCAGAGGAGAAGTAAATTCGTCAGTCCTTTGTCGATTGCGGTGGAAGGTAACTTGTGAAAATAACTTTTCCGACAAAATTGATAGACCCTTTCGCTCTCGCTCATAGAAATTCTAGTGTGCTGATATAATCACCTAGTTCAGAAAGTATATGTTAAATACCTCAAATAAATAAAAAATGAAAATTTAGTGAGTAAATAAGAATGGAGGAAGGACAAAGGAATATGGAGGTATTTTACTAAACTGAACCTCTCAAAGGCAGGAAACAGTTCATGCTGTTGATGACAACTTAAATAATAGTCTTGGATTCCTTTAAGACATTCCACTTGACGTGCTAACCATTGCTCGGGGTAAATAATGATTTTAAACAGTTTGCGATTGATAAAGATCAAATCAACATAATTATATTATATTTGTACATTGACCTTGTCAAGAATGTTAAGCTGAAATAATAATGTAATATTGATTATCATTACAGGCCGTTGACTTTAAGCAAAGTTTAGTTAATATTATCTATTGCGTATGAAGAACCTTTGGCACTTTGCGAGAAATCATGTTTATAGCATTTTACTATCTATATGTGGTTAGTTTTATTTATTTTAGCTGAGATTAATCTATTGGATGTCAGTCGCCAGAGGAAAACATTCTGATCAGATATCAGAATGAAATATCTTTCAGGTTAAGTTTGGCGCAATTATGCACAAACTAAAAAGGTTGTGCAGAATTTGTTTTTTGTATTAGGGGGCCTGCTTTAAAAAAAGTAAACCTTAAAATTACCACATTTTCTTAATAGTCAATCAATGCTGTTATGCTTGATTACATTTCTACAATAAATGTATCTTAATATAGTTTCCATCACTTGTTGAGGTCCAAAGTTTGTTTGAAAAAAATTACTCGTTCATTAAATACCACACACCTCAATTTTTGATGTGGCTACAGAAGATCTCGGTTTGGGAAAATTATTCTAGAAAATACAAGCATAGGCCTATTTCTTTAGATTAAAATTGATCGTATTTTATTTACTAGTAGTATTAAGTTATTTGTATTTATATTTTATAATAAAACTGAGAGCTAACAAACTTGATCGTTATCCCTAGGTTCTGTAACAAACCTTATCGATATCCCTAGGCTCTGTAACGAACCTTCTCAATATCCCTAGGCTCTGTAACAAACCTTCTCGATATCCCTAGGCTCTGTAACAAACCTTCTCTATATCCCTAGGCTCTGTAACAAACCTTCTAGATATCTCTATGCTCTGTAACAAACCTTCTCTATATCCCTAGGCTCTGTAACGAACCTTCTCTATATCCCTAGGCTCTGTAACAAACCTTCTCTATATCCCTAGGCTCTGTAACAAACCTTCTCTATATCCCTAGGCTCTGTAACAAACCTTCTCTATATCCCTAGGCTCTGTAACAAACCTTCTCTATATCCCTAGGCTCTGTAACAAACCTTCTCTATATCCCTAGGCTCTGTAACAAACCTTCTCTATATCCCTAGGCTCTGTAACAAACCTTCTCTATATCCCTAGGCTCTGTAACAAACCTTCTCTATATCCCTAGGCTCTGTAACAAACCTTCTCTATATCCCTAGGCTCTGTAACAAACCTTCTCTATATCCCTAGGCTCTGTAACAAACCTTCTCTATATCCCTAGGCTCTGTAACAAACCTTCTCTATATCCCTAGGCTCTGTAACAAACCTTCTCTATATCCCTAGGCTCTGTAACAAACCTTCTCTATATCCCTAGGCTCTGTAACAAACCTTCTCTATATCCCTAGGCTCTGTAACAAACCTTCTCTATATCCCTAGGCTCTGTAACAAACCTTCTCTATATCCCTAGGCTCTGTAACAAACCTTCTCTATATCCCTAGGCTCTGTAACAAACCTTCTCTATATCCCTAGGCTCTGTAACAAACCTTCTCTATATCCCTAGGCTCTGTAACAAACCTTCTCTATATCCCTAGGCTCTGTAACCAACCTTCTCTATATCCCTAGGCTCTGTAACAAACCTTCTCTATATCCCTAGGCTCTGTAACAAACCTTCTCTATATCCCTAGGCTCTGTAACAAACCTTCTCTATATCCCTAGGCTCTGTAACAAACCTTCTCTATATCCCTAGGCTCTGTAACAAACCTTCTCTATATCCCTAGGCTCTGTAACAAACCTTCTCTATATCCCTAGGCTCTGTAACAAACCTTCTCTATATCCCTAGGCTCTGTAACGAACCTTCTCTATATCCCTAGGCTCTGTAACCAACCTTTTCAATATCCCTAGGCTCTGTAACGAACCTTATCGTTATCCCTAGGCTCTGTAACAAACCTTCTCGATATCCCTAGGCTCTGTAAAAACCTTCTCAATATCCCTAGGTTCTGTAACAAACCTTCTCTATATCCTTAGGCTCTGTAACAAACCTTCTCTATATCCCTAGGCTCTGTAACAAATCTTTTCAATATCCCTATGCTCTGTAACAAACCTTCTCGATATCCCTAGGCTCTGTAACAAACCTTCTCGATATCCCTAGGCTCTGTAACAAACCTTCTCTATATCACCTAGGCTCTGTAACAAACCTTCTCGATATCCCTAGGCTCTGTAACAAACCTTATCGTTATCCCTAGGCTCTGTAATGAACCTTTTCAATATCCCTAGGCTCTGTAACAAACTTTCTCAATATCCCTAGGCTCTGTAACAAACCTTATCGTTATCCCTAGGCTCTGTAACGAACCTTTTCAATATCCCTAGGCTCTGTAACAAACCTTCTTGATATCCCTAGGCTCTGTAACAAACCTTCTCGACATCCCTAGGCTCTGTAACAAACCTTTTCAATATCCCTAGGCTCTGTAACAAACCTTCTCGATATCCCTAGGCTCTGTAACGAACCTTCTCGATATCCCTAGGCTCTGTAACGAACCTTCTCTATATCCCTAGGCTCTGTAACAAACCTTCTCGATATCCCTAAGAGGTATCCCCATAGCGACGGATAGGATGAGATTCTTGTCCCCCACGAACGGGTGGATGTCTTGGAGTACTGAGGGGATGATGTGAGGTTTCACAGCCAGGATCACAACCTCGGACCTCTGAGGCACCAGTGTGTTGTCGGTGGTAATCTCTGCTCCCAGGGACTGAAACATACAAGCATTGTCTGCTCAGATCACTCGTTAAGTCTGGATTTACCAGCCCCTTTCCCTTCTCACTCCCTCTCATGATCTCTCTTGTTCTTTATTAATTCTCTCTCACACTTTCTTTTTTGTTCTCTCTCTCTCTCACACACAATCTCTCTTATTGCTCTTTATTGTATTCTCTCTCACACTCTCTCTTTTTTGTTCATGCTCTCTCTCATTATCTATCTTCTTACTCTGTATCGTGTTCTGTCTCACACTCTCTCTCATTCTCTCTATTATCCTCTCACGCATTCTCCCTCGTTCTTTCTCTTGTTCTCTCTCAGATAAAGGATCCTCTTTGAACCACTTCACTTCACTATTATCACCCATACAATGTTATACCCTGTTATAGATTGTGAACTATTTCAGTGATAACGGTTACATATCTGTTGAGATTGTACTTGAGAAACAACTAACGAGTCTCACTAAAACACACTTTCCTCGTGAACAAAGAATGAGACAAACTGGGCACTGTTTGAACAATCTTTAGACCCCTTGATAATTACAAGCGCTTGTGACACAAATAACTAGGAGAGCCGTTCCTCGCCTCACTGGGAGTCACACAACCTTCCTTATACTTAACAAATGTAACTAGCATTTGTAATTAACACATGCGTACAACTCTTACGTTTGATACCGTCACGTCACTAAACAACCAACTTATTATATAAATCACACTTTTAAAACCGGGAATCCACTTGCCATGTAAGGTCCGGTAGCCACTGTCTGAGGAACTGATTCCTCTATCATCATGGCTGTGTCCTCCGAGCGTAGCCACGCACGTAAACCCGCGCAGAGAGCAGTTTAGGGACTTATTATTCCGTGTTAGCATCGATCTCTGTCATCACCGGACAGCTGGGAAACACCCCCCTCCACATTCTTTGGCAGCTTACATCAGTGGAGAGGAGTTAGCTCCTTCTTCCGTGAAAGCTGGACGCTCACGTATGGGCGGTAACCCCTCGAGGGTGGTCAGGTAACTAGCCCTAGGAATCACCCTAAAAAGGGCTTTCGACTTAAGTTTCTCAGCGGGAACCTCATGGAGGTGGCTTGACCAGCTTTCACGGAAGGTACCAGCTATCAACGGCTTAGTGTGTGATAAGTACCCCCTACATCGGACACCATTCACTTCCACACATACGACCTCGAAAGAGATTTAGCCACCCTTCGGACGTTACCCGGGGGACGCCACGAGGAGGCACTTTACCAGGATTACCGGAAGAGGTACATTCCACAGGTGGGGGTGGGAGCTTATTGTTCCATCCGCGTCAGTTCAGCCGGAACAAGGTAACGAGCACATCTAAAACTCATAGACTTCAAACCCCAACCCTTACGTATAGTGAGACGCGGCGACGAAAAATAATAACTATTATTGTTATATTTGTTGTGACATAGCACATTATTGCCCCAAGCCATTCAATTGTTGTATAGTTCTCTAACCTCGAAATCTCTCATGAAATGCGAGTCTGCCGGGTCACAGCTGGCGATGATGGCCTCTCCTTTAGTCAAACCTGAAACAAAATAAATTAAATGCTAATAATTTTAGTCCAAAACCCGCCCTCTACTTAGCAAACTTGTGTTTATCAACTAAGCCTAACTTATCAAAGCCAAAACAATGACAAATGATCCGTGTTGACGAGTCAAGTCAATAATTCTGACGGCTGAGGTACAAGTGAACGAGAATAATTCAAGAAAGATTATTATTTCGAGAATATTGAGAAATCTACTAATAATGTCGGTGTTTTTCCTCTCCCTCTCTCTCTCTCTCTCTCCACTTCCGCATTTGTGTGGGTGTGGCGTGGGAAACCATTTATCGCCCGACAGTACATTCTACCGGGATTCGGACCCTAATCTGTCTTGTCAACATCAGTTCGATCCATTACTAGAGTATTTTCAGTACGGTCTTTCATATGAAATTGGACTGTACAATGGACAAGTTTCAAAATATACAACACTTCCCCGGATTGTTATCATATTGTTTGTTTACACTTGTCGAAGCTATAAGATAATCCAAAAGCAAGTGAAACAGCCGATAGCAATGGCCAATCAGTCCACTCTAGGCTAAATGTTTACCAATTGACCTTTAGCAGAGGCGTCGCACCATCTAGGGAGATTGCGATACAATTTGTAAAAATATATTATAGTTGTGCTTAATAATAAGTTTTAAATTAATAATACCTATGCTGATCCAAAGAGATTTCAAAAATATGCTTTACTTATTTATTGTAGTCAATAATGGAGATATTCGAATCACGCGATCGTTTACCACACCACGCCACTAGATACCAGCACTTGAGCTCTTCACACATCCTCCGATATTACTTAATTACAGTTTACTTTTTATAGTAAGGATCATTTATTAAATGAAAACTATTTTTTTTTTCACGCTTAAAATTGATAACATTTTACTATATTACTATTACTATTTTATTAATAATATTTATCAAAAGTGACAGATGCAGATAACATGGCTTGAAGTATGAATACGTGAAAGTAGATCTAGATACTTTTTAGTTGTCAGATAAGGCTCTTCCTATGAAAATTGGACTATATTATACATTTCAAAATCGTGAGGTTTCAATAACTCAACTTTCTCAGTTATTTTTAATTTCAATTATTAAAAGTAAATTGACCGAAAATAGATTTATTTTAAACCACTTTATAAAAAAAAAGTTTCAAACAACCAATTATACGAAATTCAAATGTTAATAAAAACACCGGAAGATAAACCACCATTTTAAAATAACAAGTAATTTATTTTTTAATTAAAAATTGGAATGTACAAGTTTCTTATCATATAGCGGCAATATTTGAATGTCCGATTGTTCCGTATTTTTCCGTTGGCGCGGTAATAAATTAGTCACGTGCTTATCTCTTCTATCGTCTGTATAGCAACGGTCAACAAAAATATTTGAATTGGATCATTCTTGTAGGCTACATTCCATATCCACAGTCCAATTTTATAAATAACATAGTACATTGATATTAAGATTGTAAATTTTATTGTAAAATACCGTATTGTAAAATTTAAACTGTAATAAAATTCAATCTTCAAAAATACCCAACTGTGTTATGTTATAAGATTAATATTATCTTTTAAAAATTGGCATAGACGTGTTTAATTTTGTTTATAATGTTTTTATAATCATGAAAATGAATCGACATAGTTTAACTATTTCCCGTTAGAGTACGCCCAGTTACCACATATATGATTGTATAGTATTACCTATCACTTTTAAAATTTTAATATGATAATATAATGTTTCTTTCGTGCACGATGAAATATTATTATTATTATTATTATTATTATTATTATTTGTGCATGAACCAAGCTTTAATTTTGACAGCTGAAAGATGAATGCAGTGAGCCTTTTGTCGTTGTTGACTACTAGTACTCAATTGACCGACCGAAGGAGAGGTTCTGTTTTAAATTGACCATTAGCCATTGTGTCTGTCCTGTTCTCTGCTACGCAATAACTGTCCAACAACCGCTGAGAGTAATTTTATCAGGGAGTGCAACGATTTATCGGGCCTACTTCCATTTTCCGTCAATCCTGTCTAAAATATAATAATTAATTTCTAAAAAAAATATATTTAATTTATAATTTTATTTCTAAAAACGAAAGGAAAACACAATAAAACAAAACAAATGATACCTCTACTAATAATTTAGTAATAGTGGAAATGTGAATGCTAGTCTTCAATAAATGCAAACATTTTCTGAGATCCTAGGAAATTCCCAGGCCCCTTTTAGACGCCCGGGTACGATGTAACCCCTACACCCCCGTCTCATAAGGCCTGCTGCCACATTCGTGGAACAATTTTAACGAAATTTGTCAGGGACTTTTTTTTAACGACGCCAAACGCTGTATTACATAGTTTTATTAAATATATTTATCAGTTTCTATATATTGGTTATTCAAAAGGCATTTTGATTATTAATTAATTTGCATTTAAAATTCTAAGCAATTGCTCGATTATTTAGAGCGTATTTAGTTTGAATAATGGCATTATATTTCAAGAGACGTCCAGGGACGCCGAAACTTTTTTTGAGCGAGGGGGTGGAGCAAAATGACCTTATGTTCATGTTAAATTAGTAGTTCTCGGGACTACTAGCTAGACTGTAGCAACGATAGTAACATGGAGGGAGGTCTACTGATCACAGAACTACTGGTAAGACTGTAGTAACGATAATAACACGGAGGGAGGTCTACTGTTTAGAGAACTACTAGTAAGACTGTAGTAATGATAATAACATGGAGGGAGGTCTACTGTTCACAGAACTACTAGTAAGACTGTAGTAACGATAATAACATGGAGGGAGGTCTACTGTTCACAGAACTACTAGTAAGACTGTAGTAACGATAATAACATGGAGGGAGGTCTACTGTTCACAGAACTACTAGTAAGACTGTAGTAACGATAATAACATGGAGGGAGGTCTACTGTTCACAGAACTACTAGTAAGACTGTAGTAACGATAATAACATGGAGGGAGGTCTACTGTTCACAGAACTACTAGTAAGACTGTAGTAACGATAATAACATGGAGGGAGGTCTACTGTTCACAGAACTACTAGTAAGACTGTAGTAACGATAATAACATGGAGGGAGGTCTACTGTTCACAGAACTACTAGTAAGACTGTAGTAACGATAATAACATGGAGGGAGGTCTACTGTTCACAGAACTACTAGTAAGACTGTAGTAACGATAATAACATGGAGGGAGGTCTACTGTTCACAGAACTACTAGTAAGACTGTAGTAACGATAATAACATGGAGGGAGGTCTACTGTTCACAGAACTACTAGTAAGACTGTAGTAACGATAATAACATGGAGGGAGGTCTACTGTTCACAGAACTACTAGTAAGACTGTAGTAACGATAATAACATGGAGGGAGGTCTACTGTTCACAGAACTACTAGTAAGACTGTAGTAACGATAATAACATGGAGGGAGGTCTACTGTTCACAGAACTACTAGTAAGACTGTAGTAACGATAATAACATGGAGGGAGGTCTACTGTTCACAGAACTACTAGTAAGACTGTAGTAACGATAATAACATGGAGGGAGGTCTACTGTTCACAGAACTACTAGTAAGACTGTAGTAACGATAATAACATGGAGGGAGGTCTACTGTTCACAGAACTACTAGTAAGACTGTAGTAACGATAATAACATGGAGGGAGGTCTACTGTTCACAGAACTACTAGTAAGACTGTAGTAACGATAATAACATGGAGGGAGGTCTACTGTTCACAGAACTACTAGTAAGACTGTAGTAACGATAGTAACATGGAGGGAGGTCTACTGTTCACAGAACTACTAGTAAGACTGTAGTAACGATAGTAACATGGAGGGAGCTCTACTGTTCACAGAACTACTAGTAAGACTGTAGTAACGATAGTAACATGTAGGTAGCAAGCTCTACTGCTCACAGAACTACTGATATATATTTTATTATGAGCCCTGTAAAATGTTTCCATATTCCGAGGATCTAAGGCCTATTTGACCTTGAAAACACTCACCGGAAGCTATGAATCCTTTGGCGAGCGCCTGGGCTATTTTGCCAGCCCCGACAAATCCAATGTTCATCGTTCGGGTTCGTCTCGGTCTCGTTGGTAAATCTCCTCATACCGCCCTTCGCTCACAACTGAGTCAGCACCGGCCGGACGAGATGTTCCAATCGAGGGTCACCATCAGTTGCTCGTAGGACGATGTTGCCATACCGCGCGTGGACTCTCATAGTGAGTATGGAGGCTTTCAGCAGCCGCCACCGGACAGGGCGCTCGCTATCTATTCACTCACCCTTATCTCGTGTTCTCTCTCTCTCTCTCTCCCAGGGAGCTTCAGGTATGAGGTTCTTTGGGAAACGCCACGATCATGATCAGAAGCGAGGCTAGGGATTCCCTAGAAAATAAACCTGTGGTTCGATATCCGTTTGAAATATGTCGTAACAATCTCACCAGAAGGGCATTTTAGAAAATACAAACTTTTTTTTATTGCGGTCAACATTATTAATATTTTACTATATCATTATTGATAGCATCTATCAAAAGTGACAGCTGCATCTGATGTGACTCGACGTATGAATACGCGAAAGTTGATCTATAACTTTCCTAACTGTCGGATAAGGTCCTTCTTGTGATAATTAGACTGTATGTATAAACTTCAGTTCATAGTTGTGTTGTGTGATCATAATTTGTAGGCGGCGCCATTTAAACCAACTGACGCCGTGAGATAGATATAATGACGCACCCTTCACAGTTGTGTGCGGCGGTTGGTATTTGGATCAACTGCAAGGGGCACTTTTAAATTTTATTTTAGCTAACGACTCCTTGATATAAATATAATACTACACTTCATACAGGTGTGTAATGCAGTTTGTATTGCTTTAATAGTTTGTTCACACGACTCACCTTGAGGAGGTATGGTTAAGAAAATGTATTCACATCTGCGTAGGGAGGAAAGTGAGAAACTGTTGAGGAGGATTCGAGTCATCTGTCCAAACTCCCTGTAACACCCAGGCCAGTCAATTGAAGGTGTTATCGTGGATCCACACATTCGCTGAAAAACTAGCGTAGATCAGAAACGTGGTCCCGTGACGAGCTCTAAGCCAATCATAAGATTTACGCCTGACCGGTGCGAGCTGTTCCGCTCAAGTTCAACTCATCTCTACTTCGTCCGCTCAGCCTGAGATGTTCGGCACAGGAGAACCAATCAAATGTCAGAACCAACCATCTCAAATCAGTGCGCATACGCATATTATAACAACGCATGCGCTGTAGAGCTAACAGCAAGCAGACAGCTTCGTTGGCCGTTGTGAGATGTTAAATAACCCATCAATGTAAAGCTTGTATCGATGTATTGGATTGTGCCACGACACAGCGTTATAATGTGAAAACATCTATCAGGAGAATGATCTAAAATATATGTTTATCCACTAGAAAATAAAATGGGTTGATAATAAGCTGTTTTAAATTAGCGTTGCATTGCATCACGGGTTAACATACCACGTGTGGATCAAGCTTTACTCCTTAGACCAGGGTGTCTGCAAATCTTTTGATCTCCAATTGACTTATAAACATTATAAACTCCCATGATCAACCATCATCTCTCCACTATTTCACCTTTTTACTTTCTCGCTATCTTACATGTAGGGAAAGTATTGTGATCATCAAAAAAATCTAACTCAATATTTTGATGAATCTTGACGTTTCGTGACCCCCCAAATCCGAAAAAGTGGTTTTTTACTTTCTCGCTATCTTACACGTAGGGAAAGTATTGTGATCATCAAAAAAATCTAACTCAATATTTTGATGAATCTTGACGTTTCATGACCCCCCAAATCCGAAAAAGTGGTTTTTGACTTTCCGTCTGTCTGTCTGTCTGTACCTCCAACTAGAGCCTAAACTATTTTACCGATCAGGCTAAAACTTGGTATCTAGGGTTTTCATAGGGTTGCCCCGAGGGGTTTTTGGAATTGGATATCTAACCCTAAAATTGAGGGTAGTTTACTGAAGGGCAAAAAGAGAAAAAGTAGATTTTCTCAAAATCGACTCTAAATAAACTGGCTATTTTCATTTTACTGTGAAAATGAATTTCAGGGTATCTTGCAGAAGCAGAAACTTCCGTATCTCTGCAACTATTTGAGATACTAAATAATTTGTCATTGCAAAATTGTAGTACTATTAAAAATAAAACAACTTTTATTTGACATATGTTTTTATAAATCCAACCGTTTCTGAGATATCGGTAAATATATTAGTACAATTTTGTGAGCTTTAGTTGTAAAGAGATACTACTTAAGTTTTAACGCAATAATTCTCCAATGCCATAAAGTAATTAGATATAAGTTGTCTCTAAAAGTTTATGTTGTTTTTCCTTAAACCTCTTAGGAGAAATGTTTGTACAACAATGACCTATATCCATTTTAGTCTCAATAGTCAATATTTACATTTTAATAGCAATGCGATGGTATGAAGATTTGCAACACCTAATAAAATGTCGGAAATTTTAATACGAAGTGTTGATCCTTGTGGACCCAACCTTGATCTTTTTTTTATTGGTCCAAACATACAAATGAGGACATTAATTCTTTAAAAGCAAACTTATGAAATTTAAAACCGGGACTAAAAAAAAGTTGTACATAAGTATAGTGCAATTATGCTTGGGTTTGCTAGTGTATATTATTCGTTTCACATATATTACGAGTTTTGAGTAAGTATCTCCATTTTCAAACAATAGAGCGAGAAAGTCCGTGCGAAGTTCCGTACCATTTATTTTCCTTTTATACATCTTATATTTATTACTTAAATTCAATCTTTCATCAATCCAGTACCTTTATAGAAAAAAATATATAGTAAATCAAATGTAAACAATTTAAATTCCTTATAAAATTACCGATTACCACTGATCAAGGTAATTGTGGTCACACTCGGATATTATTAGAAAGTTCTTGCTATATTTGCGAGTTTAAGACTCAAAAGCTGGGCTTGTAACGATTATGTAGTTTCCTTACTGGACAGAAAATAGCCACGAGATCAACCAAATACCTTCTTCAGTGGCCGCATGGTCTAAGGCGTCAATCTCGCGGTAGACCAGACTGACGATGACGTGGGAGATTGAGGTTCGAATCTCGGTCAGGCGTACTGTGGATCTTTTTTTCTTTCTCCAAAATTGTTTCCCACTCTATCTCAATGCAAATGCTGGTACACTTTATCTAAATATAATCTTCCTAATCCCTTAAACCATTAGAGTGATTAGTATATAAGCGTATAACCCAAACGGGTAGTAAGACCCAGTGCTAAAATAAATAAATAAATATATATTCATTACGGTTTTAGGTTAGTTTGATTGAACCAGGCTCAGACATGAATGCGGTTTTATCCATCGGCAGCAAGAGTTATGTCTTATCAGACTTATAAACTATGGCACGCCTGCTCAAGACTCGAACCCTGATATCCTCTTCATCGGTTAGCTAAAAAAAACTTGGTTTACACTCTTTATCCGCCAGGATCAGGTTATAATGATATTCGCCCGAACGGGCATCAATTAAATTGACACGGGATTTTATTGAGATATTGTGCCGCGATTGGGCATTAATTAAAGCCCACGGGATTTTATTGAGATATTGTGCCACGATTGGGCATTAATTAAAGCGCCACGGGATTTTATTGAGATATTGTGCCACGATTGGGCATTAATTAAAGTGCCACGAGATTTTATTGAGATATTGTGCCGCGATTGGGCATTAATTAAAGTGCCACGGGATTTTATTGAGATATTGTGCCACGATTGGGCATTAATTAAAGTTCCACGGGATTTTATTGAGATATTGTGCCGCGATTGGGCATCAATTAAAGTGTCCCGGGATTTTATTGAGATATTGTGCCGCGATTGAGCATCAATTAAAGTGCCACGGGATTTTATTGAGATATTGTGCCACGATTGGGCATCAATTAAAATGCCACGGGATTTAATGTGATATTGTGCCGCGATTGGGCATCAATTAAATTGCCACGGGATTTTATTGAGATATTGTGCCACGATTGGGCATCAATTAAAATGACACAGGATTTTAATGTGATATTGTGCCGCGATTGGGCATCAATTAAAGTGCCACGGGATTTTATTGAGCTATTGTGCCGCGATTGGGCATCAATTAAAGTGCCACGGGATTTTAATGTGATATTGTGCCGTGATTGGGCATCAATTAAAGTGCCACGGGATTTTATTGAGCTATTGTGCCGCGATTGGGCACCAATTAAAGTGTCACGGGATTTTATTGAGATATTGTGCCGTGATTGGGCACCAATTAAAGTGTCACGGGATTTTATTGAGATATTGTGCCGCGATTGGGCACCAATTAAAGTGTCACGGGATTTTATTGAGATATTGTGCCGTGATTGGGCACCAATTAAAGTGTCACGGGATTTTATTGAGATATTGTGCCATGATTGGGCACCAATTATATTGATATAGGATTTTATTGAGATATTTGATGCGGAGGTGGACGATACCGGGTTTTCTGATGATGACGACGCGTGCATGCCCTATTCGCAATTATCGCACGGTTATATGATCTGATTATATGTGATTCTTATTTTTATAAAATGAGTAAGACTTTCAATGTTGCATACGATTTATTTAGATTATTTGATATGTCTGGAAACAGAAGCTGTGTCAAGGGAGGTGTAGATAGCAGCACTGTTTTGATATGGTTGGAAACAGAAGCTGTGTTAAGGGAGGTGTGGACAAGGCATAGCTACATGAGGCAAACCTATACCAAGAATTATTTACACTCAAATTATGTATTATCCGACCTAGAATTCCACCACTTTAGGATGAATAATCGCAACTCTAGCATAATTTAAAATAATGGAAAACAAAAGATCAATGTTCTAGTGGAAGAAGAAAAAAAAATGATATACCTGTTGCCAGTCAAACATAGCATCATGAAAATGGATATCTCCAATTCTGATCATTTCTCTGCGGTCCTTTGAGATATGAAATAAATCATCTTTACAAAGCTGTAGGACCATTAAAGATAAAATACTTTGACTTGAAATATATATTTTTATAAAGTCAATAGTGTTCGAGCCTTAAGCAAATGTATAATTTTTGTAAACAATGTTATTTTAAAGGGGTAATCAAATTTTATGCTCTCTGTTGGACAGAGATGTTCCTATGTTATAAATGTTTCACTAACAGTGTATGTAGCTTAATTTATAATCTTTGGTGAAATGTGATAATTTTTCCATAATGTTTCTACAATGATGTTTATTATTTCATTTTACATATTTTATGAATTTTTAAGTACATTTTTCCATTGTTGGATAAATAAGCGAGAAAGTCTGTGTAGTGTATTGGATCATTACTTTTTATGTATTACATTTATAGCTTTTTTTTTTAAAAAAAAGAAGAGAATTTTAAACTAAGTGAATTAAATTAATAAACACTTTTAAGTAAGGAAAATAAAAATATTATAGATAAAATTAGAGTCCTGGACATAAGCAGATAATTTGTACGAAAGGCTTCTGAACACATTGAAAAAAAAAATCTAAAATATCTAAGTGTTTAAATATGATGTAGTTTTGACATACAAGTTCATTGCAAGGGATAGTTAAAGCTAAACAGATTCTTCTTTTGCAATAAAACTATCAGCGATATGACTATCTTAATAGTAACACCTTCTATTATGTTTAAAGTGGCATTTGATAAATGGCAGTACTAGACGTAAGTCAAAGTACCATAACTACATATCTACAGATACATGTAATTCAAAATCCTTACTGTAATTTGCTCATTCAAGGTTTTATTATTTTTATTTATTATTTAGCACCGTGTCTTACTACCTGTTCGAGTTATATGCTTAAGTACCAATTACTCTAATGGATTAGGAATTGGGAAGGTTGAATTTAGAGGAAGTGAACACACATTTGCATGGAGGGATAGTGGAAAACTATTTAGGAAAAACCACCCCCAGTTCACCTGACCAAGATTCGAACCTCGATCTCCCCGTCCTCGGCGAGCTCAACACGACTAGCACGTTAGCTAACTACGCCGAGGCGGGTCTCATTCAAGGTGAATTATTTATATATAAAAAAGAAGAGTTAAGATAGATTCACACTGAGGGGGATGTGTGCCGGATGTGTTGTGTCGCTACCATTCACACTCACAGGACTGGCCATGCTGTGAGCGGTTGTGTTGTGTCGTTACCATGATCTGACTGTTTTGGTCACCGTAGTTACTTTTGACATCAAGTTGACAACGGTTTTACAAGGTTATTCGTATGGAAATTACCTGTTCGAGATTATCTGCAGCATTCCAGTGCTGGCGCACAGCCTTATCAGTGTGAATCCGTCTTTAAGGGTATTGTAAAGAAAATGAAAACACAATAGTTAGAAAACTTTTTTGTACTCATGAATTATTATCACGGTTACAATAGAATCAAAATAAATCTCAAATTACAACAAATAAATAAATGTGTCACACATACACACACACACACACACACAAACACAAATCAAGATATAAGTCATTTCATATGTAGAAACCTATTTGAAGAAACAAACCTTTTGAAAGAAAAGATAAACTTTGTCTCAGCCCCTCAGTTTTATTGTCTAGTATATAAATAAATATTTATGAGACTTTGAGCAATTCTCTTTATATTTGAAAACACCAGCTGTAATAACATTTAAATTTATATATGTCTTTAAGTATTCTTTAATATCAGGTCGATTTGAAAATTAACAAGAGTAAGATGTTTTGAGGCAGATTACTGATGAAAGATTTAAAACCCCCAAGATCAGTTTCAATCTAGATTTGGAAAAAATTTCAAAGAAGCATTTGCACAAATTGCACATTTCATGGCATATGTATTTGGCACTCGTTAGACAATTTTAATCACTCCTTAAGTAATCAATCTAAAAATATACCAATATGGTCAAATATAAGTGTGAAAAAATGACACCAGTATATCCAAATCAAGCTTTGGGAACATTTTTTTCTCTCATTTTTCATATTCAACATTTTACATTTAATCTTTTCATGTTCTGTAAATAAAAAAAATACACCTTGTTTCAGTGCTCAGTCCTTATTTGGTAGTATAAAAGAACAAACTTAAATTAATAGGATTTAATTAGTATCGACTTTTCACTAATTTTTTTCCTGTGGTTCTAAAATTAAAAAAATTAAAATATGGGGTCACAAAAAATACTTTAGTCCGTCTAAATTTAACATTCCCTACATCATGCCTAAACATGGCCCTGTGTGTACAGAAACATTTGTGAAAATAAACATGAGATTCTCTAGAAAATAAAATTATTTGAGTGTTAAATTGCTTTGCAAATTATGTAATTGACTAGGATTTTAAAAAATATGTCTTATTTAATATACATAAAAAAAGAGCTGTTCAAAAACTGCATGTCACATGATTATTTCGCAACTCTCATATTTAAAAAGGGGGTGGTATGGGCACTAAAACTCCACCTGGCCTGTGTAGTAATCTTTCAAAAAGTCATATCAAAAACCAAATACCATACAATGAAATTAATGTTTAAGTATTTTTAGGTGATATATTTAATCAGTCAAATAAAGTCAATTGATTTCTACTTAATGTGTAGTCTCTTCAGTTAATAAAAAGTTGACTACTCTTTTACAGTACAGTAGAAACTCTTTAGTCCCGCAACCTTGGGAAGTGACAAATAGCGGACCACACAATTCAACATCAAATGTTTCCAGCCTGCAGCCAGATCAGTTCAGTCAAATGCCTTCATCTTTCTTTATACTTCCACAATTTTGCCCAGCCTTCGCTTCTCATTTGCACATTTTCTGTTATCTGCTCCTCCCATTTTCTGTTCATACCATTTCACCCTTGCTTCCTCTACTGTCTCATATAATCCTGTTCTCTCTTACATTTAACGTCCATGTTTATGTTGCGTGTGTGACAACGGGTACAAAGTACGCCCTGTACAACACTTTCTTATTACGTTTCAAGGACATATCTCTTCTCCATAACAGGTCTCTTTCACACCTAAAGACTCTTTAAGAACCCTTAATATATATACCCCTTATGCATAGGCTTTAGGTTTGCCATATTATTACTAACATACTTATTGCTGTGTAACACACGGTAGAATAAAGATTGAAACCAGAAATAATACACAACCTTTCACAACTATTGGAAGACATAACTAAGATACAGCCAGAATACAAACCAAAACACTCCGCTGCAGATGTAAACATTACTGCTAATATCACCGCCCTGGTGGCCACCCCACTAACTAATGGTAGCAGAGTCAAAACGTGATAGACCACAGAATGCTGCACCAAAGAGTTTTAACTGTACTTCATATTCAAAGTTATAAAATGTTATTTTTAGTTCTCTAACGAAAAACCCCTTTCACTTTTTTATGTATAATTTGTTAAATATGAAACAAATAAGGTATGGGAAAGGTGTACACCCAGTTTAAACTGAAAGGTTACACTCCTACCTTGATGGACTACACCATGGCCATATCTTGTAGTCCGCACTGTAGTAGATCCATCAAAGTTATCTTGCTACCTCTTTAAGGGTTAACAAAGGATACAACCATTGTTTAACAATTTTCTTGCCCTACCTCGTTCCCTCCCTTATTTACGTTCCTTCTTTTAGGGAATTGCGATGCGAGTTTCACGCTCTCTCCTGATAAAATGAAACCTAGTTAGAGAGATTGAGCGGTAACAATCTATTTCCTTCAAGAGGCAGCATTTACCTCTCTAGCCAGTGGCAGCAGTGTAAAGTGTGTTCTCATTTTAACTGTAAAAGTTATATTATGTCAGTTCCTTTTATGTAATCTTATCATTCTTTCCTATACCTTCTTCTATATATTACAACATATTTTGGAAGAACTATGTCCAGGGTGTCTACTGAGTTGGAAAAACAAAAACTAGTGACTTTTGGGTGATCTTTTTTGACCACAAAATTCCTTTGATAAACGGTTGAACATTATATAATGCATATATTGACAATAATGCACTAACATGCAACATTAAACTTTAACTAGATGGTGAACATTAACTTTGTTTTTGGTATCACGGTAAAAACAATCAGGCGGCTAGCGCATGGCATCATGGGTAGCGAGTGGTGCGACTTTCGAAGCATTCGCGTTGTTACGATGCGTGGGGAAATTCAACCAAAAATATTTTCTTGACTTTATGAACAAAATATTACAAATTCTTGATATTTCAGGAACATTCGTGACCTCTTTTGCAATTAGAAACTTTTTCATAACTTTTGTGACGTAGTAGACACCCTGATGTCATTCAATGTGCGACAACTAGAGCCCAGATTTTTATGTAGTAATAACCTGCAAAATATGTAGCAAAATCAATTAACATCTAATATTAAATCTATCTTCTCCCCATGTTAATAATACACACAAATATTAAGACTGATTAAATTTTATAGCTGCGAGTTTCTGAAGAAATTAATAGAAAAAAAACCCCTCTGAATTACTTTTTAAATGCATAAATAATAATGAAAATTGATACAAATAGATCTTTCCCTCTTTTTACTCCTTCCTTAGGTGGGCTTTCCTCATTAAATTTACACTTATTCGTTTATTTTTTTATTTTTACCTATTTGTATCAATTTATATTATTAAATTATCAAGCCACCTCATTTTTGAACATTTTTGATGAGTTGTATGCATTATGGTTTGTCACGTGGAATTCTTTGAAAATTCACTTAGTTTAATTGATGGTTTTATGTATTTTTGTTTTAATGTGGCCGGCTCTTTGAAAACAAGTGACTGTCAGACCATTCCAGATTATTTAAAGTCAGTTTCTTAGAATTAATTTTTTTTAAGGTCTCAGCTTAAATGTTTAATTTCGACATACTACTTGGTATCAATATTACAACTTACAATGTACATATTGTGATGGTTGGTCTTATTTTCTTTTAAAAAGACAATTCTAGGCACCGTATTATTATAACAGAGCTCAAATTACATTTCCTTGATTGACTTTAGGCTCAGTTTTCGTCACTTGCCTTGCAGCTTTAAATCCATTTCTTCTCCAGACTAAACAATGAAAAAATGAGCTAATCATATCCAAGAATTATAGTGTTTTTTTTCTAATTGAAATCTTGTGTTTACAAACTGACACGCCGCGGATGCCACTATCTCTCCCTTTCACAGCACAATAAATGTCAGATACTAAATTATGTTACGGCAACTGTAATCCTCTCTGAGCCAGAGTAAGTGACTTGGACTTTTGCTTACTAGCATCATTTCAGTGGCGAGATTACTTTATGAAAGTACAGGTTACCTGGAAATTAATGACATAATTAAAAAGTATTTTCCCCAAGAAAGACATAAAAATGTAAAAATAATGTCAGGATAGTAAAACAATCATGGAAATTACCTAATTTTATGTAATAACTTTGAAAATGTGTAAAATTAAAACTGAAAATACAGTTCCTAACAACCTAATTGGCCGATATTTTGCTTATCACGTTTTTAACTGGCAGGATTAAAATAGCTACATAAAAACCTGGTCTCTGCCAATTACTTATAACCTACCTTGGCAAATATGATCACAGATGTATGTAATACGAGTCATATAACATCTTCTTGCTAGAGATATGTCGATAACACTTATATAAATCTCAAATCAGAATAGTCACCCAAATATTAGATAGCACGGAAAACATAAGGAGTCATGGTTGAGCATTAAAATTATTTGCGAAATTGGGGGAGGAGAGGGGAGGAGGCGGTAAATAAACAACTTGATTCACTTTGCGTCACTGGTATTCTTATTCTTATAAAACATAAGTGATGGTCATGTGGTTTTCAAGCGAACGTCCCACCCATGCATCCCAACACAAAATTATTACACCGGGCAATGGATTCTGATACGAGCACCCAATCACAGGGATTTTAGAATTTAAATGTGATGTATGAGTTCTGCCCTTAAGCACATGTGCGCCAACATGCAACAGAGCAGGCGGAGCGGTGTAAAGTGAGCTAATGATTCCTCAAACAAAGGTTAGTACTCACAAGGAAAAAACTAGGGCTGTGAAAGTATTTGAAATTTCAACCACAAGACCGATCCTAAGTATGGTGTTTCTTGCTGTGCGCCGACATGGTCGACCTCGAGACGAACGCCTTGCCACATATCTCGCAAGGGTAGGGGCGTTCACCTGTATGCAGGCGCTTGTGGATTGTGAGCGGGGAGAATTGCGTGAACGACTGCCCGCAGATGTCACAACGATAAGGACGCTCGCCCGTATGGCTGCGTCGATGACAGCGCAGAGCGTCCCGGCGGGCAAATGCCTTCCCACACCACTCGCACACAAAGCTCTTCTCGCCGGTGTGCATGGTGGAGTGAATGCGCAGGTCAACACGTGTCAGGAAGCCCTTACCGCACACCTACCAACATTCAAATGAGGTATGATATTAGCCAATTTTCAAAAATATTTAAAAATAAATCCAATAACTACAACAATTACACCCGCAACGGTGTCGCTTTATTGTTAAACAAAATTACTGGTTATGGTGAGATAAGGGTTCTAATTTTATTCGGGTGTATTTAGGATAGTTTATGCTAAATTATTCTCACTCTGCTTCAATGCAAATGCAGGCACATTTCCTCCAGTTATACCTTACTCATTCCCACATGATTAGAAAAAGTATACTTACAGCCTGAACAAAATGAAAATCACCTTGGAACAAAATATACGTTAAGGGCCTATTTTCTATATGCTCATCAATTTATAAAAACACGTCTTACTACCCGTTCGGGTTGAACGCACTTACGCTAATGTATAATGGTAGGGTGATTGTGAGATGAAATGGAGGACCTACAGTTTAACGTGGGATCCAAACCACGGTGGAGGCCTGGCATTCCCCACATTCACAAGTTGTGATTAATACACGTCTTGTCAGAGGTGAAGGAAGGGTTTGGCAATCAGGGACCGAGGATTGAACCCCGGACCCCCAGCACAGAAGTCCGACAACTTACCCCTAGACCACCAGCTCACCTAAAACAAGTGTAATTATTAATGATGAGGTTATATCAAAATATTACCTCACACATGTAGGGTTTCTCCCCTGTATGGATGCGCAGGTGTGTGGTGAGGTACGACTTGCTCACAAACATCTTGTGGCACACCATACACGGGTACTGCTTGTTGTCTTTCCCGGAGTGTACCCTTTGGTGCGACTTGCAAAGCCCCTTGGTGATGAACCGGCGTCCACATGTGTCACAAAGGTATGGCTTGACCCCCAGATGACGGTTCTGGTGGTCCAGAAGGGACTGCTTCGTCTTAAAGTGCCGGCTGCACGTCGGGCACGGGTACGGCTTCAGGTTGCTGTGTACGCGCTGGTGGACGATAAGGTACGACTTGCATTGGAAGCCTTTCCCGCAGGTGCTACACGAGAACTCGTACTGCCCGGTGTGTTTGGCCTCGTGCTGCGCCAGCCCAATCTTGGATCGGAAAGACTTGGGACAAGACGAGCAGGCGAAGGGTCGCTCCCCCGTGTGCTTCCTCATGTGTTCCGACAACTTGTAGTTAGTCCTGTATTGCTTCCCGCACTCGGAACACACTTTTGGCTCCCACTTCTTCCTCCTGGCCGCCGCCGAGGAGCTCAGAACCGCTTTCCTCCCGGCATTCACGCCCACCGCCACCGGCGTTATCTCTTTTTCAAGCTTGACATTCTTCCGTGGGTGCATCTCTTTCCGGTGAGCCTTCAGTGCGTCTTTGTTGGTGAAGAGGGCCCCGCACGAGTTGCACTTGTTGCAGTGACTCTCGTAGTGGAGGTGGAAGTCCTCCTGCTGACCGAAGGATTTGCCGCACATGTTGCAAAAGAACCATGTCGCCTGTTCCAGTCCTTCGGTCTTTTGAGGGCACGAGAGGAGCAGTAAACCATTGGTGGCGGGTGTCATGAAGCTGTCTCCTCCTTCGTAAGAGTTGACAGCGCCCTCACAGTTGGCTAGCCTGAAAATGGAATATGGAGAGTGGTTTAGCAAAGAACACGACAAAAAAACAAAAAACACATCATTTACATTATTTTTTTAGCGCCCACAAATCTGTTCAGGTTATAGCCGGATAAGAACTAACTATGCTAATGTATCGTGGAGAAGATAGTTGAATTTTGAGAAAGTGTACCCGCATTTATGTTTAGAAATAGTGGGAAACTATTTAGGGAAAAACTACCCTGAGTACGCCTAACCGGGATTCGAACCCCAATATTCCTGTCATTGGCAGTCCAGTTTATTGCAAGAGTGACACCTTAGACCATTCAACCAGCGAAGTGGGTCATTTACTCATTGATTTGGTTAAATTTACACTAGATAATATTCAATATTTTTATATTAGATACTTACTAGAAGTGCAGATTTAAACTTTTTACATAATTTTTTTTATAAATAGGAGAAGGTACATCAAAGAGGGATACAAACAAATAAAAAATAAAAAATATTTATTTATGTTTATCCGTCTTTAATTTACCTACTAATAGGCATAAATTATGACAACATATATAGCTTTTCATGGACAGTTGACTATTCGAGTACTAATTGCGGTCAGAGAGGCTTAACTGCGGGTGTTTGGCTGTTTCTTCTTGATGGTTATTCTTACCTCTGCAAATCTTGACTAGTTGATGCCTCAGCCAAATAGTCGCCCCCCTCTTCCCGCTCCACCCCCAGCGGGGTGCTCGCCCGGTGGTCCTCCGCATCGTTCCCCTCGCTGTCTTCGCTCGCCGAGTCGCTCTCAATATCTGTGTCGATGTCGCTGTCCCGCGCAATGAGATTTGCCATCTCCTCCACCTTGATCAACACATCCGGCTCACACTTGACGTTCGTCGACACCTCGGAGACGTTATGTGATGGCGCTCGTTCTTCCTCCTGAGATTCAGACTCCACCTGCACACTGCCCAGGGACTGAACGTCTACGTCATTGGGGAGGGTTTGCACCTGCTGCGACAAGGACACCTCTTCTTGCCGACTCAGCTCAACAAACTGTTGTTGTTGTTGTTGTTGTTGCTGTTTCAACACGTGTTGGCATTGTTCAAGATGAAGTTGCTGCTCCGCTTCAATATTTTCCGTTATCACTGCTCCATTGTTTTCCTGAAAATATTACCCTTATATTTTATTGTTTACCCCCACTCACTAGTGCACCCGGGATGGGGGCCCTTTTTTGTAAATTATATTTTATCACCACATCTTACTATCCGTTTGGGTTAGATCCATATGCACTAATTATACTGATGGATAAGGGATGAGTAAGGTTGAATTTAGAGGAAGTGTACCCATATTTGCGTGGAGGGAGAATGGGAAACCATTTAGGAAACTCCACACTCAGTACACCCGACTGGGATTCAAACCATGATCTCCTTGTGATGGGCAAGTGGGGTTGGTGAGGGTATAATTGCTGGTACCTGATATATATTCAGGTTTTACTCATGCCTGAACTATAGTGTTCGAACCAACACCCCTTTACAACAAACCATTTGAAAGTGAGTTGCTTAACTTGGAAGTAATGTTATCACTGATAACTACAACAAGCACTCCCCAGTGTCCAAGGACTCAACCTGGTCCATGGAGTGTAAGGAAAACCCTGTGAGGTTAAGTGTCTGGTGTATACCTTGTTTGTGAAACAGGTAATATTTAAATTTACAATTTGTTCAGATTATCAATCTATAAATACAAGGATAAAAAATTAATATTTAGGACCAATAGTAATAGTTTCCGAAAAGAGAATGGTCAAAATAAAGTAGTAAATGTGAATACAGCACTTCAGTAGATTTATTTAATTAAAGAATGACAGTTCGGATAAGCAATACACTAATGGAGGTGGAAAGTTTCAAATTCCACCATAACAGTTAGTTTCTTCTAATAGTCATAAAATATTAATCATTTATTAGCGCCATTCATTGTGAATATTTGGCTAAAATCGACTGAAGTGAGACCCAAATGGACGCTTATATGTAAGCCTTCTGGTAATGTCGAAAAATATTTTCAATTATTTTAAGGTAATTTATTCTAAGATAGACATTTCAAAATGGAAACAGTTTTTTGTAATCATAATAAATATTGCTGGTATCTCTGGCAAAACTAAAGTTGACCGTGTTTTTCAGAGTCCTACGTACAACTTATTTTTAGCACCGTGTCTTACTACCCGTTCAGGTATACAACTATCTAAGCTACTAATTACACTTATGGTTTAGGGATTAGGAAGGTTTAACTGAGAGGAAGTGTACCCACATTTGCAGGGAAGGAGAGTGTAAAACCACCCTTTGTACACCCGAACGGGATCAAACCCTTGATCTCACCGTATTCAACAGTCTAGTCCAACACGAGAGTAGCGCGTTAGACTGTGTGGCCATCAAAGCAGGTTACATATAACCGACTCATAGTGAGACTGCTATTACAATCAGGTTATGCTCACCACCACAATCATAGAAAGAGATTCCTTTTCCTTCAATAATCTTGATAGTAAGCTTTCAGTCTTAATACTTTTCTCTCGGAAATCGAACAAAAGATCTAACTTAGTAACACAATCTTGACAGACCATTTTGGGTAGTTTATCTGTCGGAGCGATCTGAAAACAGAAATTGTAAAATAACATCACATTTAAGTGGACAGTCTAAGTCTTTTTGACAGTCATGATAAGAAGTTTGTTTAAAAACTTCAGCGTGGCAGTCTTGTCCAATTTCAAGGGCATATAGAAAGGTTGGAGGTTGACCCAGAAACAACACCAGGGTGCTCTTTTCCATTTGGGGGTTTTAAGTGGGGTCTTTTATAACTTTTTAAATGTACATGATTTATTAATTTGTAGGTTTAGAACATTAAGAGAGTATTTTTTTCTTACAGGCAATATAGGCTAGACTCTATAGATATAGAAAATGTTTATAGGCTACCAGTAAATTATTTAATTGGCAATGAAGTAATTAATAAATTTGAAAAAAAAAAAAAAAAAAAAAA
>CABFVZ010000054.1:642102-653646 GCA_902151445.1 Timema monikensis
AAAAAAAAAAAAAAAAAAAAAATGACAATTGAACATGGGAATTGAACCCAGGAACTCTGGCTTAGCGGTGCTCTACTGTTTCACCACTGAGCTACCTAGAATTTGTCCTGTGCTCAAGGTCATTTGTCACTCATAGTTTAAGGAAAGTTTCGCTATTCCTGTACAAACTGTGTTCATTAGCTTTCTCTAAATGTTACAAAAGGGTCTAGGTACAAATTTAGGCTAGCCTATAGCCTTATAGTTGTTCCAGTACATAAGATGGCCTATGACTACCCCGGTATATGGTTAGTTTTAAAGTACATAATTATCAGTGTTTAATATTGTTAGGTTATAAAAATAGGTAAAGTTTACAATTTACGACTAATTATGGTGTCTACTCAATTTGAGTTTTTCCCTGATTTCCCCTGATCATTATGCCCCTACCTAAAATTCCCTGACTCAAAAGTATGTTACACCCTGCTCTTCCCTCTTCCTAGCACTTTTTTTATGAATAATAATAATAATAATAAGTTCTAAAATTTAAATAAACAAGGTTTTTTATTTGTAGGCTTATTAACATAGCCTACAGTCGGCCTACTAGGAATTATAAAATTATAAAACATATTATCGGCTACAAACAAGAAAAGACAGTTTGAATCACATAGTAATTTACTGATGTAATGATTATTATATTTCATATTTTGAATAAAACAACATTTTCCTGGATTTTTTGTTTGTTGGTAATTTATCGACTTCCTGAACTATTCCCATTGTAATTTACCAAATTCCTCAACTATTCCCATTATTTCCCTATCGCTTTAAATTCCTGGCTAGTTCCAGTTTTCCCGGATGGTAGACACCCTGACCTTTATGTCTCCAACTCATCGCCGTGCTTACTTAAATAATGGAAGCTCTCCTTCATTTCGCGGGGTCCTTAGTTTCTGTAACCTACCTCACTAGTGTTGTTGACACAATAATTAATGATTGAAAGTAGGTACCGTTTACAAAAACTAAAACTTTTTGCTAACAAACTCATGAGTAATTAGTTTTTTTTTTTGTATCTATGAAACAAAGTATAAAAATTTAATTAGAAACCAAAATGATTGTTTTAAAATCAGTGATAGTAAGTGATTTTAGCAATCAGCCAAAATCTTGCTTCATCTCCTTGTAAACATATTTTTAATGAGTAATTTATTGTTATTTAATAAATTCAGCTAGGATTTGAACTAATATCGACAGTCAGTGCCACATACACATTAAATAAATGTTTCTTCAATTCCTTAAAATTTAAAAACAAGCCATATGAATACACACACACACACAACTTTAAAATGTACCGATTGTAGGAATGGGCCTGTCTTAAGACAGAACACCTAATAATAAATATTATGTTGCTTAGCATAACCTAAAATACCAAAACAAACTGGAATAATTCATACCTCCACTGGCAAACAAGCAGTTATTTTTTTATACAATTGTCTAACGTCACCCTCACTTCCAAATATGTGAAGACCCATTATAACTGTTGTTTTAGCTGCACATAATCGACATAAATCCTTCAAAACAGCTAAATGGTCAATAAGCTTTGCCATTGCTTACTGTCATTAATTAAAATTTCAACTTGTCTCCAGAAGTGCATTAACATAAACTATTAATAGCACATAGTTTTTTATTTTTTGGGTCATTACACATCGCGACGAATGAAATGATAATAATAGAATTAAATAAATTAAAAATAAGTTTAAATAATTGTTCAATGAAAATCCCTCACCCCCCTTGAACTTGTAAAATCCAAAACCACTTCACTTTGTAAAGATTAGCGATACTTTGACAGAAAATCCGCAACTGTTACCTATGCGAATAGGTCTTATTGATATAGACAAATATTTTCTTTTAAGTTCTTTATTTTCTTCTCGCGAGTTAGCACAGATCAGTTTAACAGTAAGTGATACTAAAAATTTAAGGCTTCCAAAAGTATAAGCAATATAATTTGCGCAGCCGTGATCCACTATTTACCAAAGATAATGTAGTTTGCATCTCAAACGAAAGGTTAAAATTGAACGATTCTTCCAACTGAACTAAAACAGCTAGTTCATTTTCTCGAAATGATCTAGTACAAATTAAGGGGTGAGAGATAACAAACTAGATTATTCGGGCGAGTTTGGTCACAAAAACAGTGACAAAATAAAAGTCCAGCTTATCCCACGAGCTACGCTACTATGTCAGGCTTTTGGGTTGAAAGAAAGAAAGTGAATTGTTTGACATTTTCCTTATTGAGGCAAATTTACCCAGCCCTTCTCCTAAACTCTAAACAATAAGAATCAAGATCCTAATATCTTTAATTATACCATTACTCACCATGAACACATAATTATGTATCAAGGAGAGTTATAATTTTTGCACTCCTTCTCTATTATATAATCAAGCTCCAAACACTAGCTTATGATTCGCTTCGGTGGCCACATGGTCTAAAGTGCTATTCTTACAGTAAACTAAATTGTCGATGATGGGGAGATCGAGGTTCGAATCTCAGCCAGGTGTACTGAAAGGGTTAACGCTCCTTCACGCTGATGTAGGTACACTTCCTTTAAATATAACCTTCATCCCGTCTCATTTCATCAGCGTATAGCCTGAACGGGTAGTTAAGACGTGGTTCTTAAAAAAATCTTATTAATAATGACCATTAAAGTAAATCATTTCAAAACAACAACAAAATGAATGTTCATCTCAGTTGTTTTTATTGATTATTGCTACTAGAATGTTAGTTATTTTTCTTACGAATATGCACTGTAGGCTATACGTTATACGTGAAAATAAACCCAGCCTTGCCGACATTCTGATGATACATACATAAATATATGGGGCCGTCTTTAAATTACCTAAGGACTTATTTATATAGCAACGATTTGCTTGTAGGGTAGAGGCTAGAGGTTTGCTTAGTGGGTAGCGGCAAGTGACGAGCTGTTCACCTAGTAAGAGGTATCTAGTAGAGTTAACAGCAGTCACAATGCAGTGTTGATTTGCGTTGTTTCATAATATTACTATCAAACTCTCTAGGAAATTAACGATGAGACAAAATTATTAATTTTTTAGAATTTTTTATTAATTATAGAATGTCACTTATAATTCATTTACTTAATGGAACTAAAGTATTTGAAAAAAAATTACTGGCTTTATTTCTAATCCTTATGTCTAAAAATAATCAAACGATTAAAATGATGTAATTTCCCAACCCGAAAAAAATACTTAAGATAAAGATGAGGGAGTGACGGAAAATATTATGGTCCCTGACCCCTGACATGAGGAGGAGAAGAGTAGTGCGTTAGAAAATACGTAATTTAAGGATGGCCCCTATCGTAGACCTTGTATATGAGTAAAACATAATATTAGCTTGATTACACCATTCTTGATTTTGCGTAGAAGAGAAATAAACGTATCTAGCTTGGGCATATTCATAGAGAAGTACTCTAGTTAAATTGCTTCAGGAGGTTTGGGCTAGAAATTAGATTCATAACTGTAAAATAAATTCACCAAACTCACTCTAACAATCCCATAATGGAAGCACAAGAACAAATTAAATAATGTACCGGCAATACAGATCTCACCATGATTTTTACCTTACATTTAAGTATCGGGCTGTCACATTGCATGAAGAGATTGGGGGGATGATAAGGCTTATTAAATACGAATCGATTATGGGCATCTATTAGGTTTCTATACAAGGCTGCTGCTTTCATGCTGGTTCTAATTAGGACGTGTTTGAGAACTTCCTGGGTCGATCACAAAATTCCTAAGCTCCTGGATTGGAGGTTTGATGTATGTATTATAAAATGACTTTATAAGATTCCGGCTGAGGGGGAGGGGTGGAATTTATATTTGAATGGTAACAACATTGTAATTTCCATGTCGAATAGTAAATATTGGCAAATTGTAGTGATGTATCTATATAAAATTAATAGAAGGTATGAAAATCTCATGAACGGATTTTTTTTAAATGGTGGGATTAATAAAAACTACAACTGCCTTAACATTTCAAGATTTGTGATTACAATATTATAAAACATTATCTAAACGCAATACATTTATGTTAAATAAACATTAACAAAGATGTTCAGTAGGTAATATCTTTCTATTTATTCATTTTTTAATGCCAAGGAAAGTAAATGTTGCAAATACGATCAACGTTTTTATACCTTACTGTAGTGAATTAAAAATATATAATATTATAATTGTTAACTGGCTTATTTAATAATTAATTCATTAGTTACAATTTCCATAATTATTTCCTGAACATACTTTTTGTAAACAAGGACTATACTCATGCAATCCCTAGAAGGCTGTGAATTTTTTATTTGACTTTTCACCAATCTATGTATTGAACGGTCTCTTTCGCTGGCGTCCTCTCGTCATCGGGCGGGCTCGTTTGGAGAAGACAATGACAAAGATGTCTTCTCTAAATTACATGGAATTGTGTCGTCTTTGTCTTGTAAAAGAAAAGGTTTCAGTTCCTATTTTCGAAGGCGAAGGAGGTGAACGACAAATATTTGATAAAATAGCGACCTGCCTGCCTGTAAAGGTAAGCGTCTAAAGCGTTACCTACGCCATGTCATTTTAACATAGTACGCCATATTTTAACTGTTGATTAATTTTAATATAGTTTCGTTTCTAATATTGCTGGCTCATAACCTTTATTCTCTGAACTTCTTTGGCTGTTTTGTGACAGTTTTAAATCATAAGATGATTGAATATGTATGTCTAAATACTAATTTATTGCAATTAAAATAATGACCTTGGATCTGTTCCGGGCGTCTCCTTGCAAGTATGGATCGAATTCCTCCATATTTGAAATAGGCTTCTTTTTATAATATCACATGAAGATTTTGTTTCTCATGCCACGAACTAAATTTGAATACCTATTAAGTCTTGAAGTGAAGAGAATATGTATTTCAAGATTCTCTTTGTGCCACCAAAACTTTGCTAATAGCCCTAAAACTCCTCTAAGTCTTGTCTGCAGATGGCGTTATGCATACCTCTTTTATTTTTTCTTATTCGATAATTAATTACATGATTCAAAGAGCTAGAGCTCACTTATTATAGGACTATGAATTTACAGAAATGGAAATTTTTCATAGGTTTAAATTTAAAAAAAATTAAGACATGAATATTTTATCATTAAACAAAACAAAATTTTTTTTTCGCAAAATACACAGAACATTACAATGTCACATAAGATAATTTTGAAAAATGAGTGATAATATTGAATACATTTTATCTATAAATGTGAGAAAAAACTAAAAATAATTGTATAAAAAATTAAGTTAGCAAGTAATTAATAAGGTACCTTGAGATAAAAGTATAATTTTTATTATGCCAGGCCTCCACCGTGGTTTGGATTCCACGTTAAACTGTAGGTCCTGCATTTCATCTCACAATCACCCTACCATTACACATTAGCGTAAGTGCCTATAACCCGAACGGGTAGTAAGACGTGGTGCTAATAATAATATAATTTTTATTTTTAAATTTGTTAGTTCAAGTTAGCCAGTGATATCTGTTGGACTTGTATTATATATTATAGTCATTTTATTTAAAGTTGAGTTTGCTCCATAGTTTACAGAGTTTAAACGATTCATGATACATCTTGTGAGCCTCTAGTATGATTTGACTGAGGGAATTCTAGTTTGTGGGTACTTTTAAGTTTATTTTTATTTATTTTGTAAGCAAGAATGCCTGTTTGTTAATTAATCAGTTTATCGAGGCATTAAATCCAAATATTTATAAATTTCACAAGTTCTATGTTCTCTAACAGTAAATTGATATAGTGATCTAATGATTCTATTTTGGAGTGCAGTTAGTCTCGATTTGATTGCAAAACCCCAACTATTATTCAGATATAAGATATGAGTGTACCAAAGAAAAATAAAGATTTATTTTTACTGAATTTTTAAATGCATAGGCACATCGGCTTAATGCTCCTGCAATAGTTCTTTTTTTTGGTTATATTATTCATGTGACTGTCCCATAACGTATGCTTGTCTATAGTTAGGCCCAGATAAGTAATAGTCTACATATTCCTATATCTCATTTTCCATGATTATTTTCTTTTTTTATTATCCTTTAGAGAGTTTTGGTATGAATCCAGTCTAGCAAAGGAGGGACGTCCGATTCTTCATTATTTAGTAGAACATTCATGTTAATATTCTCATAATATAAGCAAGTGTCATCTGCAAAAAGCTTAATGTGTCCATTCAAATTAATTTTGTGTAAATCATTTATATAAACTTAGAAAGGACTGAACCTTGAGGAACGCCACACATTATTTGTTTCTAGTCACTGAAGAATTTTGAGCCTTTTTCATTTTTTTTTTGATCAGAACTCTTTGGTATCTATAACTCAAGTAATTTTTGAACCAATTTAACGGTGACTTTTCTATTTGAATACACTTCAATTTATTATTCAATATCATGTGATCAACTGTATCAAAAACCTTGGTCAGGTCAATAAACAAACCCCATTCCTAAGTTTCCCTTGTCAATAGTATTTTTGGATTTTTTATTATTAGTTCAGTAGCTGCAGCTTGAGTATTAGATTCTTTCAAGATGTGTTTACAAACAAGACAATTACGGGTCATTTTGTTCTAAAATGATAAGGGATTTTCCCAAAGATAATTTTTAAAAGTACCAAAACTGAAAGATACTATTTAATAAATCTGAGTTATTACATTAGGCCTATAATAAAGTCGACAAGTCTGATATCAATTATATAAAATATTGTTTTGTTTGTGGAGTAAAAATTGAAGATTGACTACACTGATGCCGATGACAGAGAAATAAGGTTCTAATCTCGATCGGATGTACTGAGGCTAGTTAAAAAAAATAGTTTTCTACTTTCAACACATGCGAGTACACTTCCTCTAAATATCACCTCCCTTATCTCTTAAACAATTAGGGTAGTTAATACTTTAGCGTTTACTGATTGGGTAATAAGATGTGCTAAAATTATTATTAGAAAAATATTAAACTTTTTCACTAAGCGTAATCACAAACTTTGAAAGCCAAGGAAATAAAAAAACTAGTATTTTGAAAGTTATTTGTTTTTACTGTTGCGAAACCTACAAGGAGTACACGAGATGGTATAGTCACAGGCCGGAAACACTTGATGACGAGTCATATGTGTGAACACGGCCTCAAATGACACAATAAACTGCGATATTTGTGAATAGAGCCCTATTTTGCAATCCAGGGGATACTCAAGTCTAGACATTTGAAATTGTAATTGAATAAAAATCTCTATCTTGTTTTTGTTTAGAGACGTTTTATTAGCATACTAGAATTTGCTATAGACACTTTAAAGTGTTTTAATTGTAAAACTAATAGGTAGTCGGGACTATTTTTTTGGCTTCTTTCATTCCCCATTGAATATCACTATCCAAGTTTTGAGTTTTGTCAGATTATTTATGTTTGTTAAAATTGTAATATTTGAAAATTTCTCAATTTAGTGGTACACATCTGTTTAAGTGTAAGTTTCATTAGTTTTTTTAAAACATTCTTTCAAATATATCTGTTGTATTAATATATAAAAGGCGATCATGGAAATTAAATAGGTTACTTTGGAATTTAACCTATGGAGACTGTTCACGATAGGTTTTTACCTGAATGACAGTTTGAAAATCATATCTTTAGGTTTTGGGTTGCCAACATCTATAAAAGATCACCTCTTTTGTTATAAATATAGTTTTTTTTATCTTCCTGTTATATCTTAACATTTAAAATAACATAAACTTAAGTGGTCCCCATAATATTTCATTACTTTTAATAATTTATTTTTATCCAACTCAAAATAATATCTTAAACATAATTAAAAGTACTTATTCTTCATTTTGGAACGTTATTGATTTTGTGCAATATAGTGCATTAATACCTTTTAATACAGGCATCATATTTACTTGGAAAAGATAAAATACTTGTCATTTTTTTATATATATAATAAATGATTTTATAATTTTTGTCATTTCAAAATATTTAACTGAATAAAATATTTGTATCCACTGCGTGGGTGCATCATTGTAAAGAACTTGTTTTTGTGGTTTAAATTCGGCTGCCACCGTTTTGAAGCTATGTTCATTTGAAGGTTTTGTAAAAGTGGTGTGAATATTATTTTTTTTAAGTGGAATAAAACGATAAATAAGCTTTGTGTTCAACCTCAAATAAATATATAAATAATATTGGCCTAATTTACTGTGGTTAACCATCACATTAATTTATTATCTGCGTATAACCCGAACAGGTAGTAAGACACAGTGCTAATAATAATAATAAAAATAAAAATATATTACCATCTATTTTCATTACAGTCATCCAAAGTGATAGATACCAGCTGTTGGCGTAGGGATATATTAGGGACTACTTCTAATAACATTTGGAGCTGTCATCCAAGTAAACTTTGTCATGAATAAATTATATTTGCTAATATTCATAATAGTAAGAAAAAATAATCTGTAAATATTTAATAAATGTTAACCGATTTAAAAAAATTTGGTCAGTTTAAAAATTCGGTTTTCCATGAAAGGGAAAATAAATCTTAATTTTTAATTTTCCATCTAAAGTACCAATTTTTCTCTCTACATTAATAACTATATTAAAATCCAATTTCTTGATAAAATAGCTTTTCAATCTTATTTTAATTTTTTTTTTTTTTCAAATTTTTAAAATGAGCTTTGGAATGAACCAATAGCCAATTTTTGGAAGTAACTAACTAAAATTAACACACTGAACACTGCACATACCTGCTTCATTGGTCGAATGATTTAAGAAAGGTGTCTGCAACATATTCAGGGCTTCATATTTATCTGCAAAGGTACTCTGATCACCTACCCTTTCTTTACTTTAGCTTCTTTTTTTTTGTCGATAAATTTATATTCATCCCTAAAATTCAAATTTTCCTCAAATAATAATTTCCTCATTCTAGAAAAACTATAGAATAAATGCAATGTATGCTCTTCATTTTATTATAACATTAGGGTGTCTACCATTCGGGGAAAACTAGAATTAACCGGGAATTTGAAGTGGTCAGGAAAAAACTGGAACAGGCCGGGAATTTGGTAAATTATAAAAAAATAGTAATCTGGGAAAATATTGTATTATTAAAAATGTGAAATGTAATAATCATTAAATCAGTAAATTAGAATGTAATTCAAACTGTCTTTTTTTGTTTGTCTCTGAAAAAACTTAATAAAAACACAGAAGAGGGAAGGAAGGGGTGAGAAGGGTGTGCCATACTTTTGTGTCAGGAGTTTTAGGAAACAATCAAGGAAAAAGTCTGTAATTTCATTGGTCGAGTTGAGTAGACACCATGAACATCGATTATCACCAATAAGGTTCTTCCTATGGAAATTCGACTATATGTGCCGCTGTGAGTTGAGTGTTTTGGACTCTCTCAACACTTTACAGATTTGCCGAGTGTCAAAGACAAAATATTTGTTTGCCTGCACAGGTGTCCCAGGATGACAAGCTCCCAAAGAAGATCTGCAGCGACTGTGTCTACAGGGTGGAGAACTCGTATCAGTTCTGGAACACCACCTCCAACTCTGAGAAACAACTACTCGAATGGGTGGTGAGCGATGATGTCAAGGTGGACACTAAGAGCAACATCACCATGGAGACTGAGCAGGTTCGACCCTTTTCACTCGTGTTAAAATACTGCCGATGGTAAGGGTGTACAGAGGGTGCTTTCCCAACACTCTTCACGGGCAGATGTTACATTTATTCTAAAGTTTTACCTTCCTCTTCTAACATACTACCTTATCATTTTACACGCATATGTACTAATTACACTAATGACGGGAGGAAGGTTTTATTTGAAGGAAGTGTATCCACATTTGCAGGGATGGGTAGTGGGACACCGTTTGGACCACGATTCACCCGACTGGGATTCAAACTCATCTAACACAACACCTTAACTTATATACGTGTTACCCAAATGCGCACTAAGACGCGGGAAAGAAATAGTCTCACACTTGCGACGGCCGTGGTGTATATCTATGGTTATTGCGTGCTCTTACAGTTGGTACTCAAGGAAGAGACCATTGACCATGACCAGACTGCCGCCGACGTGGCCAAGAGTCTAAGCCGAGTGGAGGCTGTTTTGACCGAGGAGACCGGTCAACCCGGCGGCGGAGTTAGCGAAGAAGAGGAGGAAGAAGAGGACTCTGACGACGGAGGGGGTGGTGGTGGGGGAGAAGATTCCAACAGCGAAGAGAGTGGAGAAGAACCTCCGGGAAAGGAAGAGATAGAGTCTGAAGAGGAGGAAGAGGAGGAAGAACCCTACGAAGAACTAGAGCCGACGACGTTTGTGAATGTGTCCTTGGCTTGTGACGAAGCCGGCCCTAGTGGCATACAACAGACTAGGCAACAGACAAAGCAAGATAGTCAGGCCTCTGCAGCTAGTGCCTCTGCCACGACGGAAAACGCCGAAGCTCCGTCCACAAGTGCCGCGGATCCGGCCGCCAGTGGGTGAGTACTTGCTTTTTGTTCTATTACTTTTGGGTGGATTCACATGCATTGCTCTGCTTTTTCTTTCTTTATTTACGTTTCCTTTTTTCTGTGAACATGTTTTTAGTTTCTGAGGCAAGAGCTTGCAAATACTTAACGATTTGGTTAAATTAATGCATTCTTCAACTGCCACACGGGCTAAGGCATCATTCTCATCTGATCTGGTTTTCCAGTGATGGGGATGTAGCGCTTTGAATTAAGGCTGGTTGTCATGAGGACTTTTCCCCTCCATGCAATCGTGGCTACAACTCTAATAAATTCTACCTTCCCAACCATCTTAGTATTGGAAATATGTGGCCAACATAATCGGTTTGTAAAACACTAAAAATAATTTATCTTAGATTATAAATAACCATCTTTAATCCTCCTATTTTCCTCCACACCCTTTTTGTGTACTTTATCGCTATTATCTTTTAGTTAGACAAATCTCTGATTATTTTAAATTAAAAACCATAAATGTATCAATAATCATTGTTAATAATAGTGCTATTTATATTTTTACATTCTCTGACAAACCCATGTTCTTTTTAAATTTAAAGTGCGCATGTTCTTTGAACTACCTATACTAACTTGAGTTAAATTTGTTATAATTGAGTTTTGGTATAGACAAAATGGTTACCTTTTAAAAAAATATCTTAATTGCTCAGTATTTTGCACACTCTTAAACTCATATTAACATCATGTTTATTCTTCCTATTTTTCTTTATATCTTCTCCTTGTTTTAAAAGAAAAATTATAGCCTATTCCAAATTTTTCCGATCATTTAAACTAATCCTAAATCAAATTCTTCAGATCCCAAAGGATATTTGAGACTAAAATCGTAATTTAAATAAAATAATTAAATTTTGTACTCCATTTTGATTCAAGATTAGGAGGTAAATTTGAGATTTGATTTGTACAATTAAGGATTTGATCCAACTCTTTAAACTACAAGGATCAGATTTAATTCTTTCTTATATGTTTTGTTTACTAATGTTTTGGTAGCCCAACTTATTATTTTTACGTGTTAGAAGAG
>CABFVZ010000054.1:661642-713933 GCA_902151445.1 Timema monikensis
ATATATATATATTCAATTATAATCTTAGTTTTAATACCTAAAAACCTCAAATGTAAATTCATTTCAAGTATTGACAAATGATTTGACTAAAATCAACATTTGCTCTATAAATAAAATTACAAACTATGCAATAATTTACATTGGAATCAAGAGAAAGAAAAAAATAAAATAGTAAAAAACTTTTTTACTAATTTGTGGCTTATCATGCTTTTTAAAAATTATGGGTACTAATCTTTAGTAGACCAAATCATTACTTCCTTTAAAAATAATTGGCATTGACATGATTGGCAAATTTGTGACTGCCCAAGTTCTAGATAAAATGGCTTGCAACTGAAAAGAGAGCTTTAAATTTGACATTTTTGTATTTTTGCTATCTATACATTTTTTATTTTTTCACTGCAAAAATAGAACATGCAAGATTTCATACCTTTCTTTACTTGAACAACTATGATAAATATTTCATACAGGGGCAGTACATCAACCAGCAAGTTATTTAATCTAGAAATGTAACAAACTGTCTCACAACTAGTTAAGATAACATCTGTGAAAGTACTCCTGGTCAAAATTAGGTAGAGGCAAGCTTAAGAGGGATTTTTTAAATACATAATTACTGTTTCCAGCTTCTGACCTAAGTCCGGTTTTTATTCAAGCCATATATTTTACACTGGCTGACTAGTCCTGTCGTAGCTTCATATGCCTTATAATCCAACTTAAGACTAGGACAGGCACAACAACAATGTCAAAGGGTAAACCCACAATTCACCAATAATATTCTTTTGGCCATGTTGGGAATCGAACCCGGGACCCTTAGCTCAGTAGACAGACACGTTACGGACTGAGCTAAGATGTTGGATAGGTGGGAAATAAAGCTCTAAAAAACAATAAATTTGGGAGGAAAAAAAAGCTACAAGTTATGTGTTAGTGATTCTAATTAAGAACCACAAAACCATAAATGCTATATTATTGGTCACCTTGAAATCTGAATATTTTTTTGTAAAATTAATCATTTATATTTTATACATAATTAATTTTTTCATAAGGTATTTGAAATAAATTTATTTGACTATTGAATACAAAATTATTAAATGAAAAAAAATCGAAGATCAAGTTAATCTCAATACCACAAAACGCTTATTTAATTTGAAAATAAAGTTGTGACCCAAAATTATTTTTAAACTGAACAACCTCTAGCCCTTATGGATAAGAAAAGTAAATGAGCTACCATATTTTGGTTAAATCTTTAGGATCTATTACAATCCATTAAAACCTGTCTATACAGTGTTTTGATAAACCTTTATTCAGCCAATTAAGTGAAATGAATTGCCAATTTGACAATTATCATAAAAGCACCAAGATAAAGTTTTGAATAATATTCATTATCAAGAGAAGACCTCCATGTTTTTTAAAAATTAATAAATTAACACCAAATGATTTTGCTCCAGGCTTTGGGGAATACTATTCATTGTGGTGAGAGTTATAAAAAATTAATATTAGTTTACCCAACAAAGCAAAAAAACTCGCCTTGATTCCACTATGGTGTAACTTATAAGATATCAGTGAAAAGATTCAAGGGGAGACAAACGTTCTAAGTGTAAACAAAGTGTCCATATATCATTTTAATATAAATGAGCATTATTGAATAGTCTAATATAGTTTTGGTGGGCTTAATAAAGCTTTGTTTCTTAAATGATATGGTGAGTAAACTGTGTGCGCTGGCTTCTATGTTCTGAGAGCTTCGACTTTCTACTCTTATGCGCAGAATTGACACTTGTGTCAAATGGTGACGGCTGTGTCTTGAATAGAGGTAAGTGTTTATCTTTAGCAAATTTTTAAAGGTTAAGAGTTACATGATCTGAAGTAGACAAAACGAGTCCTTACATTAATTCACTAGGGATTATCTACCCGTCTCGCTGGTTGTGAGGTCGAATGCTCTACTTTTATAGACTATATAGACTGCTGATGACTGGGGTTTCGATCTTGTACGGGTGCACCAAGGCTGGATTTCCTCTAATCTCCATGCAAATGTGGATACACATCCTTGCCTAGCCCAATGGGTAATAAGATGGAATGTAAAAAAAAATGGAATATTTAAGGGAAACTTATTAAGAGCCCGCCTCGATGGTGTAGTTGGCTAACGCGCTTGTGTTGAGCTCGACTGCTGAGGACGGGGAGATCGAGATTCGAATCTCGCTCGGGTGAACTGGGGGTGGTTTTTCCTAAATGGTTTTCCACTCTCCCTCTGCGAATATGCGGGTTCGCTTCCTCTAATTCAACCTTCCAAATTCTTAATCCATTAGCGTAATTGGTACTTAAAACGTATAACACGAACGGATAGTAAGACGCGGTGCTAAATATTCTTATTAAGATAAAAAAAAATTCCAATTTTTTATGCAATATATAAATATACATATTTAAATGAAACACAATCCTTGACCATTTTACTGTGATATTTCTCTTAAATTTTAAAAACCAAAATATTGAAATTAATATTTTGCTGCTTAGCTTGTGATCATGGAAAATAAGATAGTATTTAATAGTATACTTAATCTGAATGGTTAGTAAGAAAGTGTTAAAAGCTAAAAAAAAGTCAGATCTACTTCATAAGAAGAACCTTATCTGACAGCTAGAAAAGTTACTAGATCTTCTTTCATAGGAGGAACCTTATCTGACAACAGTTACTAGATCTACTTTCATAGGAAGAACCTTATTGGACAGCTAGAAAAGTTACTAGATCTACTTTCATAGCAAAAACCTTATCAGAACTGCCTCCCATTGTTTTATTTTGTCAACTTAGTTTTACATCAAATGTTTTTCTGCTTATCAATTAATTAAAAATACTTTTAATACCTAAACCTATATAATAATTAATGGGTATTATTACCATTATAGAATTAGTAAAGATGAAAATAATTTAAAACATTAAAAAGTTATATAAAATAAATAGTATAACATAATAGCACAAACTTTATTATGGTACCCGCCTCGGTGGTGTAGTTGGCAAACGCGCTTGTGTTGAGCTCGACTGCTGAGGACGGGGAGATCGAGGTTCGAATCTCGGTTGGGTGAACTGGGGTGGTTTTTCCTAAATGGTTTTTCACTCCACACAAATGCGGGTTCATGTCCTCTAATTCAACCTTCCCAATCCATAAGGGTAATTGATACTTAAAACGTAACCTGAACGGGTAGTAAGATGCGATGCTAAATTATTATTTATCATGGTGTAATAATCAAGCTTAGAACAAATATTTCAAAAATAGTATTTCAGTTAACATAAATGTTTCTACAAAAAAAAATCTTGTTAACCCTAAACACTCAATTTTTAACAAAGGCTAAAATTTCAAAACAAAAATACCATATATTTATTTCTACTTTGTAAAAAAAAAAGCTTTTAAAATTTCTTCGATTTGTTGTAAGTAACCACCCTCAAATTCATTTATTTTTGGGAAATAAAAATATTTATTATAAAGACTACTCCCCAACATTTAATTTGAACAAAATCATTAAAGCTCTATTTTCAAACGCTGAACTCGTACAAAAATTTGTCCATCACTAAACTACCCATGCAAGTGTTTTACCCTAAAAACAAATTTACAAGGTTGTCATTTCAAACACTTTTAAAATAAAAATTGGAATTTTATTTTCAAATAATCAATGAATTAAATCAGTATACTTATCATAAATACATCTTTTACCTTGAAAACTAAGTGTACAGTTTTGTCATACCTCACAATCCATAAATATAAATTTTGAACACTCAGTATGGGCCATTTTTGAAATATTTTGATTTTTTTTTAAATTTAGCCTGACACGCTTTTGCCCAAAAACCGTTAGCAGTGTTGTCATGTCAAATCCTGTATGGAATATGCAAAATCATTGAAACTATTTTTGAAAAATTTTGAAGTTTATATAACCACCCTTTTTTGGCAGAGCCATTCAGAAATGGTAAATTCACGTGTTTGATTTCAGATTCATAATCAAATAATCCCCCACCCCGATTAAATTAACTTTTAAGGAAATAAACATTGAAAAGAGGATAGGAGGGTAAAACCTACACAATTATAAGAGTATCCAAGTGACCATGACCTTCCTCAACCCATGCTTACATAGTCAATTTGGGGCTCTTCTGATGTATCCCAAAAATCTCAATTGTGACCTTTGAGGCCTGCACTTTTCTGGTGTCTAGGCCTTATATTTATATCCTTTATTTCTAATTAAAAATAATATTAGCACCACGTCTTACTACCAGTTCGGTTTATACGCTTTAAATACTAATTACGCTAATGGATAAGGGATGAGAAGGTTGAATTAGAGGAAGTGAACCCGCATTTGCGTGGAAAGCCATGTAGGAAAAACTATTCCCAGTTCACCCGACCGAGATTCGAACCTCGATCTCCCCGTCCTCAGAAGTTGAGCTCAACTCAACACGTAATATTTAATTGAATTTAGCTGTTTGGCAACATTTTATTTTTGATACAATACCTTAACTGTATATGAGAAAGTAAAATACAAAGAATTAGGTCCATACTTTGACACAAAACAAATTTTGAGAAGAAAAAATAAGTATTTCGACATTAAATTAAGACAGCCAAAAAAAGACCCACGGAATGCATGCGAAAATCTCATTATTTTCTTTTCTTAAGAAATGTACTCAATTTACAACACTTTTATTGTTAAATTAATACTACCCACCATTATTGAAATTATTTTTTTTTAAACTGATTCAAAGATACGAAAGTAACAACACCAGTAATTTTAAAAAATGAAGAGAGAAGTGTTTGTTCCTATATATTCTTAATGTAACTATCCTTTTAGGTTGCCTTCATTCAATATCAATTACTCTAAATTACTTTACAGTGTTTACACAATGTATTATTAACCAACCAATTTTTATTTCTAAACACATTTGTCTGGAATGAGAAGCTGTATACAATTTACTTTGTATACTATTGTTTCATTGTAAAATACACATTCCTGATAAGACTGCAACTAGGCTGGAGAGGTTTGCATTAGGAGGGGGTAGCTATTTCTTTTAAAACAGATATTTGTAAATAAATATATTTAGCAGAATTTTTAGCTGGAAAGGATTTTAATTTAATATTTAATTTTCTAGAATACAATTTTAATAAATGCTTTTGATTCAGTCTTGTGCATGGATTAAGTTCTTTTTTTTATATCTTTAGGTAATTTTTTAAAAACTTGTCATTTTTTTAGAAGATTTAGGTCATCAAAACCGAGTCTCTGGTAATGAGTTTATGTAAATATTGTCCCTTCAACTGTATTAATAAATAACTGAAGCTAAAAAAAAAACCTTTGTGGAAAGTTTGATGTGATGTAAGCACTACGGAAGAAAAGGGTTAAGTTTTAAAACTATTAAGTGTTTAAGTCAAAATTGACTTAGTTTGTTAACCAAGGAATTAATTTTAAGTCTATGTATTAGCTGGTTGTAAATAAGTTTCCAAATTGGCCGAAAATAGCTGAACAGGACAGAATCCAGCCTATTTAAAGGACACACAGGTCTTAAAGAATACTGGAGCACTTCAATTTAGAAACTAAATATCAAAATGTGTTTTAATTTATTTGTTTATGAAATTTGTCAGAAAGGTTAGGTGGGATAAAAAGGGCCGCAAACAAAGGCTGGCGTTTTTGAATTTTATACATCAAAACTTTTTTTGCTAAAATTAATAAAATATTGCTATAGTACAAACAGAGTTTAATTTTCTGCACACAATACTATCAAAAGTTATTGAATCACTGTCATGAGCATAGCAGCATTAGATGAGAAACTTTTTAATTGAACAAAAAAAAAGTCATTAAATTACACTACACTCTTGACAGATATTCAACAACTTTTGATATCTTAATATGAATTAAACTAAACTCTGTTTCTACTAGAGCAATATTTTATTTATTTCGGCTCAAAACACTGACTGACCTTATCTTAGGCCCCCTTCCAGCCCAAAGTCTGAATATAATTATTTAACCCCCATTAGTTACAATACTTGAATATTAGTACATTTATTGAAATAACTTATATGGCAGGACATAAGTTTAAAATAAGTTTTTTTTTTTAGAAATGTGTTTCCAATTTAATTTCCATAATGTCTTCATTTATGACTTTACTACAATATTCTACTCTTGGATAATAATACTGGGTTGGTCTTGTTGACACTTTCCATTTAAGAAAATATTAAAATCTTGCTATAACAAAACTAGCTATTAAACAAGTTATCTAATATCTTTTTAAAAATGACCTTTCACTACTTGGGTGGGGGGCGGGGGGTAAAAATGTTTAATCTTTAAGACATTGTTGCATTAAAATAAACTGTTTATTCTAGACCATCTCACCGCTGATGAAACATAATAATAAAATATACTACTTTTACTTAAAATTCTTTGTCACCCTGGTAAGTGAACCTCTGACATGGGCGGGCCTAAGGACCCCGCTGTGCGATTTGTTTCTGACCAAGATAAATATTTAACTACACTTTCTTAACCGACTGATATCACAACAAAATCTAGAACAGACACAACACCCAGCCCCACCAGCCATTAATTTATCACTGTGAAATTGGTATTCCACATTTAACCAGTGATAAATTGTTTATCCATGCCAGGAATCGAACTCTGGCCCCTTATTTACTCGGAAGTCAAGACAGGCTACTTACTGACTGAGAAAATGTGTTGGATCTCATTTCATAAAGAAAATCTTATGAAATGAGACACATTTCAATACATATTACATCCATGATAATTTTGCTTCCAAATGCACTTATTTTATTTGTAATAGAATATTTATTATACCCATTTTATATGATCTTATTAATTTAGAATTTGCTTTAAAATAATTTGCTCTAGATTTCTGTTTGTAAGTATTGTGGTAAAACTATCTAACTTTGTCTTATTTTAATTCGGTGGTTTTAACACAATCTTTACCTTGATGATAATTATTGTGTCTAACATGGCCATATTCATTTGCTTGAGTGGTGCACAATTAAAACTGAAGATTGATTCCTGACCATATATATTGATAAATGTCTATAGTTCTACTCGCAACTTATTCCTAGGCATTGGTAAACTTTGTTAAAAACCTCACTGATATGAAAAATATACAGATTCTTATGCAGCGCTTGCTCACGGAGATCTCCAAAGAAGAGTTGTTTTAACTATTGCGATATTTCGTCAAAAACTCTGCTCACTTATGATACAATAGATCTACTTACATATATAATTCCTTACAGAGCAATTGACCTTTTAAAAAGTTCTGTCTATGAATATTTAATGACTAGTATTGGTATTATTAGAATCTTGTGCAATATTGAAGAAAAGACAACTGTATTAGCAGACATCTGGATTAGAAATTGGTTACTTAATACAAATATATAATATAACAAGTTTGTGCCAGTTTTGATAATGTACATCTGTGAAAGGAGTGAATAAAATAAAATTGAAACATGATTTTCTTAAGACGATGTGAAACCACCATCGGAGGATTGAACCTGGGCCTTAATAATCAAGAGTTGAGCAGTGTAAATGTATATCTAAACTTGGTGGCCACGAAGCTCTTAAGGAAATAGATGGTTACAGTCTCGGATATTTGCACTCTCCTCTGTTTTTTTTGTATGTTTCCTAAATAAAGTTTTCCAAGTTCAGAATGTTCTTTAAACATGACCCAAAATGTTTTATGAACTTCCACTTTAAAAAATTGTTGGATGAAGCTCTTCTCTAAGAAAAACTGCGGTAATTCCGAACAAGAAAAATTGCCTAATCTTAAGAAAATAGGATGGTCAAAAAACAATTTTTTTAAACCAATGTGTATATATTTATGTATCGAAGAAATGGTTTTGGATTATTTTAAAAATAACTCTTCTATTTGTTGATTTGTGTTTTAAAATTTAGTTTTCATTCTTTAATAAACCCCTAAAACATAATATAATAGACAACACAAACTCGACGTTCATATTTTACCATAATCTGATTAAGATTCTGTTTTAGCTGTGACACATTGCATGCTTAATTGTAAACATTTATCAGTTACTCTTTAATAAGTTTAAACTGTTAACAGATCTAAAACCATGCAGAGTACTTACATGGGAGTACTCGAAGTACTATAAGTAAAGGAATATATCATCAATAATTTAAATAACACAACATTTTAAGTGTATATTGTTTCAATATGAGTTCAATATTTGGTTATAAAGGAGGTGAAGGAGGTGGGGATTAGAGGGCTCGCGTTGGTTTCCACTCTTGATCCTCGAGTCCAAACCCCTATAAATTCAAACTTAACTTACATTAAAATTAAGGTCACTTTAGCAAAGGAAACAATCAAAGGGTTGTCAGTAACAACCTTTAAATCTATTTGCAGATCCCCAGCCAAATCTCACCAAAAGTGTGTCAGGAAAGTGAAGCGAAGATCACCCAAGAAAAGGCGTGATAGTGGCAAGTGTGAGTTCTGTGGTAAAGGATTTGTTCAAAGTAAGCTGGAGATACATAGGCGCACACATACGGGCGAACGCCCTTTCATGTGTAGTTCCTGCGGCATCACGTTTCTTAGCAACGGCAAGCTCAAATCACACATGAACACCCACAGCGAGGTGAGGCCTCATGCGTGCACAACGTGCGACCGTAGGTTCAAACGTACCAAGGAGTTGAGTGACCACGTGAAGATACACACAGGGGAAAAAGATTTCATCTGTAACATCTGCGGGGCAGCATATATACAGAAGTCAAACCTTGTCAATCACAAGAAGAGGCACTTTGGTCACTTCAGTTTCAAATGCCATGTTTGCGACAAGGGTTTTTATAGCAAGACAGAGTTGAAGGAGCATTCAAACATTCACTTGGGCGTGAAACCATTTGTCTGCGAGGTGTGTGGTAAGGCATACCCGTACAAACACAATCTAACCACTCACAAGCGCAAGCACGACCCTAAACACACGGTTTCACCTAACAAGCACCAGTGTGAGGTGTGCGGGAAGGTGTTTGCCCAACGCGGGTCCCTCACTCTCCACATGCGCGCTCACACAGGACAAGCCATCTTTGTGTGCAACATGTGCGGCAAGTCGCTGTCGAGTAAGGCGTCGCTCATTGTGCATGAACGCACACACACTGGAGAGAAGCCAAACATTTGTGGAACGTGTGGCAAGGCGTTTGCATCGGTAGAGTATCTGAAGATCCATGAGCGTAGACACACCGGAGAGAAACCTCATCGTTGTGATGAGTGCGGGAAATATTTCACTCAGCGCTCGTCGCTCAGCATTCACAAGAGGTATCACACGGGTGACAAGCCCTACCAGTGTCACATATGTAGGAAGGGTTTTGTGTCTCGGAGCTTACTACGGACACATCATAAGAGCCATAATAAAGATAAAAATACTCTAAACTTGAACATCAACTCCAATACGGATACAAATGCATCTGTGATAGAGTTTCTGATATAGCTCGGAACATGAAAAAACATGAAACATTTAAATGCATGTCACAGAAGAGAGTATGTTCTTATAATGAGTATCGGTCATGATTCTAATAGTGCTGATGATAATATTGTATGTCCCCTGCAATTAAATACTAGCCACAATAATGAAAATGCTATCAGATTGATTGAAGGTCACAACACTGATGTTAATATCTCAAGGCATCCTGGTATCGTTAATGACGTGCTCTTGGCCATGTTAGGAGTAATAACGCACTCCAGTTAAATCTTGTCAAAAATACCGAGGGGAATATCATAAGGCCACTTGGTGTTGATCAAAGCAGGGATACTAATTCCATATAAATGAATGTTGATCAAAACATGGGGACTGTTGCTCTTAATTTGAACGTTGACAATTTGGCTTTGTTTACAAACTACATTCCTGCAGATTTGAATGTGAATGCCCATACTCGATAGGAAACCAAGTTCGTGACACTATCTACTGTAATCTGCCGTAATCTGTCAAATTATTTGTTCAAGTATAAAAACTATATTTAAAATAACCAATGCATATGTTTTTTAGAGGCCAATACATATTAATTCAAACAAATATTGAAGTGGGTTTTAGTTTGATATAATTAATAAACTATCTAAATAAGGTTTTAAAAACACTATTTAGTAAAGGTGTAAGACCTAAATAAGTTAAGATAATATTAAAAAAAAATTGGTTTGTTAGATTTGCGAATGTAGATGAAACTTTTAGCTCTCCTCTAAGATCTATCTATTAGATCTGTAATAGATATTAACATTCCATTAGTATTAAGCGGACAAAATATACAACACAACGTTAAATGTCTCACTACTTTCCTAAACTTGAACAAAAATAATTTAGTTTATTCAATCACCAGGCAGCAACATTTTTAATTTACACTGATTTGTAATTGCTTATTTTAAAACTGAATGGTTTTTCCATCTTTGTGATATATTTTATTGAATTATATATATGACCATACAACTTGGAAAATTACAATAAATAAAGCTTTAGAATTAATGTTAATGGATTCAGCTAATGTTTTTAGCTAAAGGAGCTTAAGAGGTTTCAAGAAAGAAGAACTTTTAGTGGAACTTATATTGCTTGTTTTGGAATCATTTGACTTTTGTAATCCTAGTTTTCTCTAAGCACTTTATCAAGTGTGAAGGATTTAGTAAAATTGGTTTGCTCAGTTTCAGAAAAATTGCTATTTTTGGGTTGGAAACTTTAGGTATAATACCTTTAATTCATAGCTCAAGAGCCTACAATTTAAATATTTATAAATATCACACCCAAGTGTTGGAATACCACTTTTGGTGAACAGGAAAAGTGTGTGGACAGTAAAAAAAATGCTAAAATAATGTTCATCATGTCTGGTATGCATGCTAAAATTTAATTTTCCATGAAGAGACTATATGACCATGATCATGTATGGTATTTTTAATGTTGAATTAAATACATCTTTTTTTTTGCATCTATGCAAATATTTTTGCTATACAACTTGAAAACCCTGAATGTTAGCATTTTGTCTAAATAAAAGTTTTTTAATTTTATTTTTCTTTAGTGATAAAAGCTAGGTTATAAATGGTTTGTTTCACAGAATTACATTATAGTTTAAAACTAACCAAAAAGGTTCTTATGTGACAACATGATTATAAATATCTAAATATCAAGACTTGGAAGAAATTGGGTTAGTAAAGATAATGGCGAGAGCTTGAGGTGTTTAAATATTTTAAATCTAGGTAAAAATAGTTATCTCAGAACACATTTTTTGAGTTGTTAAATTCGTTACCCATTTTGAGGTTTTAACTATTATTAATTGATCTGATTAACTTTTTAAGACTTGTATTTATCTTTTAACTAGTGTGGTAATACAGACTTACCTAGGGAAATTGAAATATTTTTCGAAATGAACCTAAACTACTGGGTAATTTTTACAACTATGTAATATATTTCATATAGATTTTTTTCCCCCAAGTCTGGTAAAAAAGCGGGACAGTAGTTTTAAATCCTTGTTATTTTGTGCAGACTGAATCACACAGACTATGTTTAAGGCTTGAGTTAAAACAACAGGTAATAGATCAGAAAGTGCTTCAGTAAATGAGCTTAATTTTCACATAAATTTTATTACAAACTAATTATAAGTGTATTTTAAAAACTGAACAATCCTCGGTGGTCACATAGATTACATATTTTCCTATAGAACTGAATTATTGATATTTTATCTGTATCAAACTTTTTTTAAAGATTTTTTTACAGTATTTTACTTAGCAAAACCATATGTCTAAACACATGTGCATAGTCTGGCTTCCTTATTTTAATACTCATAGCAAACTATATAAAGATACATTGGAATTGTCAATGAGGCTTGACGTTATCCTCATTTTAGCAAAAGTGACGACATGAAGCAATGGTTTTATCAAAACTGGGTCTGGATCCTCCCCCCCCCCCTACCTCCTTTCACCTTCATGGTCTTCCTTTCTAATGTCTACCAACTATCAACATAGTGGGTGATTTCATACCTGAGCTGTGAAATTCAAGGCATGTTTTTATTAAAAACCTTATCAGTAGGCACTCGGTCTAAACATTGAACCCACCAAGTCTGATTTGTTGGTGATAGTCTTGTATTAAAATATCGGCCTAAATGGTTTCCTACTCTCCTTGCTGCAAATATGATGCATTTCCTCTAATATAAGGGATAAAATCAGGGAAAACCTGATAAAGTCAGTGAATTTAATTTAAAATAAAGGAAAAATCAGTGAACTTAATTACTTGGCTAAAACCCCCATTAATAAAAATACAAGCATTGCGGATCACATCACTTTATGTATAAATATGTGAAAGTAGATTAAGTAACTTCTCTGGCCATAAAATAAGGTTCTTATTAAAGTAGATCTAGTCTAAAAAGTGTACCTCAAGAAGTATTTAAGATCTTGGAACACCTGTTTTACTACTAGAACCCTACAAATGTAATTTGATGGTGGACAACACAATAGTGGAACAAATGAGAATTTTAAGCAACATAACATGACATTAAGAGAAATGTTGTATTAGAGAAAAATTAAAAAGTTTTCATCACACTTGCAAAGCATTATGGAACTAATTGCTGACCAAACAATGGATAGCACAATTATTGAAAATGTATGAAATTTGGTCACTTGATGCTCTTAAAACACCTTACCCCTTAGTGTCTGGGTCATCCTGGCATAGTTGCATATTTATTTATTTTCTAAGGAGCCAGGATATGATGAATAATTTTGAAATTAACAAATAGCTTTGTTTGAATTGAACATCAATTTTATTTTCTTACTATCTAAAAATGGATTTTTAAATATTTTATTAATTTTGGCTTAGAAACACATTCCTGTATCTTAACAGATTTTTTATATTAAAAAAGGTACATTAAAGTCTTCCCTAATGGACACACCTGAATAGCGGATTCTTCTTTATAACAAACAGTTTAAATTTCCCTGGCAAAGTAACACGAGCTCTTACGATGAATCAACTTCTAAATAATGGACTCCCTTAGTGTAATAGATACGGATACTGCTAGCAGCGCATATCTAAACGTAAAAATCTCCAAACAGTGGATAAAAATAAAAACACCAGTCCATACTGTAGGGGTGTCAAAAATGCCACCTTATTGCACGAAGTGTGATTAGTACTGCCTTGCCCTGCCCCTGTCCCCCAGTGAAAGTTTCTATAATACCCAACTTAGCAATTACTACAGTACTTTTAGGTCATACCTCCCACTCCTTCCGAACCTTGAGCACTGGATTTTCCAGCATTTTGTTAACATTTCATTTTATTTGCACATTGTTCTGTGTGCAATATTCATCCACGTGTCATAACAATCATCCGTACAACACTCCACATTGCCATAATTAGTTTGTTGTACAGTTAATACCCACAGTATGTATTCAAGCACTATGTTTTAGAAAGTAAAAATATTTTTACAAATAACTAACACTTCTTAATAACTGACATTTTTGATCCCAGAAGGTGTCCATTACCCCACAGAAAACTCCTTAGCCACTTTTATCAATGTATAAAGTAACATTTTTGTTATATTTTCATTTGTTTGATGACAAAATTATGCAGTAAATTTATGGAAAAAAAACACTAGCAAGATGAAAGGGTTGTTGCGGTGAGATAAAAAACACCATTGTGACCTTGAGTGAGGTTGAAGGGAATTAAATCAGTAGAGAAGTTACTGTTAAACACATCCTCCAGATTGTATGGCTTGGATTAGTGAGACCTTACTGAATATATATAAATAATAAATACATCAATAAAAAGTTACATATTTTATTTATAGTACATCATTAGCATTCAAGTCATTCGTTTCTATAGTCTACACTACCACACTATCAAAATGATAAGATATTGAAGCTAAATAATTTTCCTAAAATCTTGTTTATTTAGAATATTTATTAGTCTATGGTAGTTGAGGATAGGTAGCGGCTCCTGTCTATAAAACTGAGATAAATGAGGGTTTATTTTGCTGACCATATGATACTATTTATCTGCAAATATTAGCACTATCATCACTAACTGTCAACAGCCGCTTGGTATGGATTGCGGGCTCACGTCACAGAGTTTTATGAGAGTTGAGAGCTAAGGGCTTCAATCTGTTTGTCATTACTAGCACACTAGAGAAATTTATGATCCAAAACTTTGAATAAGATTATCTAATAATCTTATGTGCTATATTTTATTTTCACACATTTAAGACATTTATTTATAGCTACATTTTTTCAGAACAATCATCACAATATTTATGTATTTTCCCCCGTAATTATTTTAAATTTCTAAAACTAGATTTAAGATTTGTTGGATAAGTATTGGCCTCAACTGTATTAATAAAAAAAAGTGATGCAATTAATACCTTAATTATTAAAATATTAAACTCAGATCTGGTATAGAAGGATGTTATAGAACTGAAAAATTCCTTGTTTCCAGATGGAAGAAAAAAACTAAGTCTGGTAACTTAACTCGAACGAACAAGAACACGTCTCTGAAGTTAAGCCGTAAGGTCAAGAAGTCGGTGAAGGCAACGCGCTTGCCTCGGCTTAGACATAATGATAAGGAAGTTAAGGGTAAAGTATCAAAAACGGACCAAGGAGGTGATCTAGGAACAGACCCTGGGGTCGACCTGTGGTATAGTATCTACGACATGTACAGGAAGATGGAATCAAGCGCTGCGCTTGCCAATGGCAAGTATCTCTGCAACATATGTGGTAAAATCTGTTCGAGCAAGACTAGTTTCAGGTATCACTTGGAGATTCACAGCGAGGTGCCCAAGTATAAATGTGACGTTTGTGACAAGCAGTTTCAAACATACCCTAGACTCTTCAATCACAGGTTAATTCATAGAAAGAGTAAGGATCAAGTTTGCGATGTGTGTGGTTACTGCACTTACTATAAGGCTGCTCTGGATATACACAAGATGCTGCATTCACAGAAGTTTAAACTTTACTGTGAGATTTGCAGCAAGGGTTTCAAGTCAAAATGCTATTACGACGACCACATGAACACGCACACTGGTAACAACCCGTATATTTGCGATATATGCGGGAAGGCGTTCCCTTGCAAGAGCAACTTGGCCAACCACAAGATTCACCACAAACCCGGCTATAAGCCTTACAGCCGCCTTTGCGAGATCTGCGGTATAAGCGTTCAGCGCTCGAGCTACGAGAGCCATCAGCGGCGTCACAACAACGAGATGTATGATTGCGACATTTGCGGCAAGAAGATAACAAAGAAGAACTCTCTGATCACGCATATGCGTATGCACATGAACGACAAACCCCACGCTTGCGAGTTTTGCGGAAAGATGTTCGGCTCGACACGTTATCTCCGCCTTCATCGCCGCGTTCACACCGGCGAGAAGCCTCACATGTGCCAGTTCTGTCAGAAGAGTTTCTCTCAGCGGTCGTCTCTCATCATTCACACAAGGAACCATACCGGCGAGAAGCCCTATACTTGCGACATTTGCAATCATGGGTTTGTTAGCAGAAATCAGTTGACCAATCACAACCGAGCTCATCATTCTGAGCAGTCTCAGAAGTACAGGAAGTTTCTTGTTAACGACGAGAGAACTCTTACAGATAACTCTTTAGTTTAACTGAAAACATTCTCCTCTTCTGTATACATATTTATTAAAGGACACTTTTATGAAAACTCAAAAACATTTGCAGTCACCTACAAGAACGATGGCAGACACAGAGGAAGGTTGAATTTCAAGAAATGACTTAACTGTGTTGAATCGCGTAACTCTGCTTTCACTTCCATTTGTTCTTACTTTAAGCCCTTTGTGACTAAATATTTGAAGTGCAAACAGTGTCTTAGTTTTGTCTGTTGGTCTAAGACATATAAAATACCTCCGAAATAACATTATTTTAAAACAAATGATACATCTAGTTTGTACTCTACAAAGTGCTACAATCGTAGACATTCTTCTTCAAACTAAATACAACCCTTAAAACTTCTAAACTAAATAACACACATGCATCACAGGGTAGCCTACCAATGCACGTATCATTTGTTTCTCGTTCACCTCATATTTACAAGGAGCTTCACATTTTATCAGATAGAAATACATCACAAATTACAGATCATTTTAGGTTTCGTCAAGTAAATTTGCCCTAGATACAAAGTTTTAAAATATTAGTTGAAGATAATTAATTTGGGGAGCCAAGGACTTTCTCTTGAAGCGTTTTCAAGGGAGTGAAAGAGTAAAATAATTGTAGGGAGAGAGTTGTTAAAACAACTTTTTTAATATAGCAATCACAATTATATGTGTGGCTGTGACTTGTAAGAATAAAAGTAGGGCTATTTACAACCTGTTAGGGTAAAATAAAATTTTAGCTAATCTGTAAAATAAATTTAAATATCAAAATTATGAATTTGACTGATAATATATTTATTTACAATTTTATTTTCGTAATCTTGGCGTAAACAAAATTTGGTATTTATGATACATAATATTCATTTATATTTATCTCTCAAAACTATCCATTGCATAAAAGAATGTCTATGTGTTTGTTTTCCTTAAACTGTTTATATCGAATAGTAATTTTCAATGGTTAATATCAGCAGTGCAAGTTATTTAATTTCTTTCAAGTTATCTTTACAAAGTTTTAAAAACTATTCTTTTATTTAGTATAGACATTTTAATTCCTTACAAATCTTCAAAGCCTTTCTGTGTATACAATGAAACATATTAAGAATTATCATTGTATAAATTAAAAAACATGAAGCGGTTCATAATGTTAGAAGAATTTTTTGATAAATAAAATTCTTGAAAATGAAGTCGAATGTCTTAAAGAAGACGAATTTAAGTGAGTTTTATATCGGGATTTCTCTTCTTTGCAGATCCATTGTAAAAATTGAAACTCTTGTTCAGTTCTTTGGTGAAGACCGACCGTGCGAGGAGAAAAGTATGACAAAAGCCAAGCGGAGCTCTAAATCTGTTAAGAAGGGGAAGAAAGGCGCGGACAAAGAGGATCTTTCTGGAAGATTAGGTATGCTTGTTGAGCCTTATGAAGAGGCTTTGAAATGGGCGATTACAGATGATAAGATGTTTAGTTGTTCCATGTGCAGAGAAAAGTTCCCACGAGCGAGACAGTTGCAACTGCACATGGGAAAGATGCATAAAAATGCCTGCGAAGTGTGCCATAAAGTGTTTAGTCGTAAACATCAACTCCACTACCATAGAAAGTCACATTTTAAAGACAAGAGTTTGATTTGTGATATTTGTGGTTACGCAACATACCATAAACATTTGTTAGATTTTCATAGGAAAAGACATTTTGGTGATTACACTTTCAAATGCGACCAGTGTACCTCCGGGTTCTTCTCGAATGCAGAGTTTTTGGAGCATAAGGTGGTCCACACCGGCATGCGGCCGCATCAATGCGAGGTGTGTGGTAAGACATTCAGTAAACGCGGCTACCTCTCCGCCCATATGCGCTACCACAATGACAATCTGTATGTGTGCGACATTTGTGGTAAGTCGATAACGAAGAAGAACTCGCTGATGACTCACCTGCGCAAACACATGGGAGACAAACGACACGTCTGCGACTTTTGCGGCAAAGCATTCTGCTCGTCTAACTATCTGAAACTTCACCGTCGTGTCCATACGGGGGAGAAGCCTCACAAATGTTCTCACTGCGGCAAGTGTTTTTCTCAGCGCTCGACGCTCACTATACATATGAGGCATCACACGGGGGAGAAGCCCTTTGTTTGTGATCTTTGTAGTAAAGGTTTTGTTTGCGGAAATCAGCTTAACAACCACAAGAAAGCACATCATAAGATTCTGCAGCTAGCATGTACTACAGAGGGAATAATATAAAGTAGTTGAGTCATCAATCTAATGTCACTTAGGACACTTTTATTCCTCTGCATACAATGCTTTTGGAGCAATTTCACTCTTCAAATAGTCTTGGTCTGGTACCCCTATCTGCATGCAATTTGACATTTCATTGTCTGTTACAAAATGTTTTTTCTTTATTTATTCTCGATTTAGTCCGAATCATTTTAAATAGTGTTGGACTAAATACTTAAGGTTTTACTTTTCTGTTAAAAATGTTGTGTATCAACTGTTCCTTACATAGGGTTTTTCTTTAATCACTGGACCAATATTTTTTAATGTTTAGTGATAGGCCTAAATCAATTTTTGAAATTTTTTGTACTTGTCACAGTTAACACAATAAGTAAATGAAAATAAAATGTTAAGACCTCCATTACCCAATTTACTACTTATGCATATGTGCCTTAAATATTTTCAAGTGTAATTTTTAAACTAAAACTTTGAGTTTTTATATAACAAATTAGGTTTATTATGAAGTTTTTAACTTTTATTTAAAAAATAAAATTCCAATCATAACCTTATGAGACCCTAATTTTCTTAAGAATAGAATAAAAAAAATACATATTTTATAAAAAAATCTTCGCTTGGATATATTCTAATGTTAAACAAAAATAATTTGTAACTTTTACTATGTTTTAAATATATTTTGAGGCTATTGGCAAATTTATGCTGGGATGAACAAAATAAACAATAAACAAAACTTTTCCAGACGTATCACTTTCTTAATGTAAACAATATTTTATTAGCCATGTCATTAAATGGAATGTGGCACACTAGACAGTTTCAAAATTTAGCTAGTCCTAAAGTGGCACACTGGTTGAGAAAGTTTTGCCATCCTTGTCTCGGACTAAGCCAATAATAATTCTTTGGCAGGAATAAAATGATTTAATAAAAGTAGAACTATATTAAAATATGTTTACTTATAAAAGCTAAAGAGCAGTATTAACCATTGAATTACTTATTCATTAATACATTCTTTGTTTCCACATTTTTTTTTACTCACTGTGATACTTTGGTTGCAAATTGGTTCATATTAAAAAAATATTTATACATTTAATGTCCTCAGGGAAAATGAGGAAACATTTTGTTATATTGATATTCAAAACAATGCTTTGGAATGAAAATAAATACAACTTATTGTTTTTCTTGACATAGTTTATTGAACCTACATTGTTTTCTTAATCATATATAAATGACCTTTAGAAATAAATACTACGATATAGTCTTTAAGTGGACATCACTTGATTGTTTATATTTGATGGTTCTCACAACAGCTCTACATATGAAATATTCTGATCAATTAGTGTGAATGTGGACTGTTGTAAAGAGCGAAGTATCGAAAGAAGCCAACATTGTTATAGCGATGTGACGTGTGTGTGTGTGTGTCAAGAGAAACACAAGAGCAAGATTAATGTAGTTGGAGTGAGATAGTTAAGAAATGTATGTGGACAAACTCGTATGGACAATCAATAATGAATGGGCGCTGAAGGAGTGTTGTTTGAAAGGGAGTCCAACAGGTCAATGTGAAAGAAACGTTTTACTAGGTTTGGGCATGTTGACAGGATGAGTGTGAATCTAGTGACTAAGCAAATATATGAAGGTAGAGTGTTTGGATCAGAAGAAAAGGTTAATCCATGTAAGACATGGCTAAATGTTTTAGACGAATGTTTTAAAAAGAGAAACATTGAGAGTTTTAAGAATAAAAGAGCGTATATGACCCACTTTTATGGATATTGTTGAAGTGAAGGGAGTATTCAAGGATAGGGAAGGGTGGGAAAATTTAGTGCGGATGGATTAAGTACACATTATTTTGGGTGCTATCTGCAGTTTATTAACTACACCCTAAGGGAATAGCGTTATTAGGTATGGATGTATGTATCATTTAATACACGAATGAGAATTCTTACACCTTATATTAGTTGTTGGTCTGAATGTACATGCCAGATAACTTTACATTAACGTGAACCTACCGAGGCTGGTTTAAAAAAAATGGTTTTCCACTCGGCTTACATGTAAATGTGGGTATATTACCTCTAAACTGCTTCCATCCCTACCCCAGCTTAAGTAATAAGGAAAGAAAATTCATCTGCTGGGCGTTGTTTGGGCGTTGGGTGGTCCATCATTGCACAAGCTGGGAAAAGCAGAGACGACAGAGAACCGTTGATAAGTCGTGACTGAATGTTGGGATTTAACCACTTTCTGATGAAGATTAGGTGCACAACTCTTGTCATTAATTGTCATTGATCTGCATTAAATGTGGTCTATACTGTATTAGCCCCCTTAACGCCTTACAAACACAAAACAATGTTTAATAATCTGCAAGTAACCTTTTTAAAGCAATAATGTCTGCCTTATTTACAGGGCCAAATTGATGTTTCTTTGTCTCGTGATACTGTTTATATCACAAGTCGAGAGTAAATTTAATAAAGCCATGTTAAAAAAAACAACCCAATGTCATCTAATCTTGATTCGAGGGGAAACCACACATTCATTTCTTTTTTTACATTACACCAATTATAGCCCATTGCTGTAACTTTGCCGAGAGCAATAGCAAAATAACCTGAGAAATATGATAGAATAAAGTGGGAATTTAGTCGTCTAAGACACAAATACTTTACATAGTTTTATCTGGGTTTTGTTTGTTTGGACCAGTTTCTTAGACTTATTGCGGCAAGACAGCACCTACCTAGAGTAGAATGGAATGGTCCAGTTTCTTATGTAATTTGGTTTTGCGGCACACCAAGTCTGACTGCGATTTGGACTCCACGCACACCTTTGTTTTATTTGACAAAACGATAGGTTTTGATTTAGCTATTTAAAAATCAATTACAAAGTACAGTGGGAGTGCACTGCTTTTAATATTTTTGTTTAAGATCTATTTTTTTAAATTAATATTATTGGGGGTGAAACAAATTTTAAACACACTAGTAATGCAAGTTCTCCAATTATATAACTAAAGACTATTAACTTATTTAATATGTTTTTGTGGCACTAAATGCCATTTCAATAATATCTTAACATAGTTTATATATTGCAAAGTAAGAAAAATTGACTCACAAAAGTGTATGGTGTATTGTTTTAAAATCATTGGTTGGTCAGATTGAATGTGATGCTGAAGAGTGACCCTTGTTAAATACATTATAGTTCTCTTGTGTTGTAGCTGTGAAACATTTTTTTTTGTTTGTTTAAAACTTTAGGATATATTCTTCTTGAAATACATTTCAATACACAATTTTTTCCTTCTAATCTTAGAATTTGAGTATTAGGTGGCAAATTACTTGACATCACTTGAGGGTTTCTATTTGATGATACGACACTTCTATGGACTGAGTACTCTAATTAACTAATGCTAATTCTTTGATAAAAAATACCCCCTTGTAATCAGCTTAGTAGTGCTCTGTATTAATTTCGCTGAGGGTCACATGGTTTGTGATTTACTTTGCAGAGTCTGAAAACAATTTTTTTTCCCCCTAGCTTTATTTAAGAAACCACGGAAGTTTTGGATTGGTAGCATTTTCTTGCTTCACATAATATTATTTTAAATTTGTTAGTTCGTCCAACAAAATAACTGCTGAAAACAATATTATTTCATCACAAATGTTCGTTTAGTCATTTAGAAATGTGGGGATATATTGTATGTAAACTATTAAACTGCTCTTTCAAAAATTGGCCCAGCTACTAAGTTATTTGTGGACACAAATGTTAAAAATAAATGAGCAAGAGAATAGTGTATTTTATTACTTTCTAATAACTCCTCGACAAGAACAGTATTGTAAAAAAAACAACAAAAAAACAAGTTTTTTATAAAGTTTGATGTTTCACTATCCCCTGAAACAAAAAACAAGTTTTGGCGATGCTGTCTGTTTTGGTCTTTATTTCAGCCTAGTGCCGAAACCATTTTACCGATTTGGATAAAATTTGGTATCTAAGGTTTTCCTAAGGTTCTTTAGAGGTATTTTTTGGAATTAGATATCCAACCCTACTGAGGTGCAAAAAGAGAGAAAATTAATTTTCTCAAAACCTGCTCTTGATTTTGTTTAAATTCTGTATTTAAACACTGTTTAACATTACAAACAAACTGACAACTCTCATTTTGTTTATATTCTGTATTTAAACACTGTTTAACATTACAAACAAACTGACAACTCTCATTTTCCCATGAAAATTACTTAAAGGGCACTTTATACAAGCGTACATTTTCTATTTTGATCATGTCTTTGCAACTATTTGAGATACAAAATAACCTTTAATTGTAAAGTTGTAATACTATTAAAAATTAAAATTATTTTAATTTGAAATATATATTTAAAAACCAATAGTTTCTGAGCTATAAGCCAAAATAAACTTTTTTATGAAGCTCTTTGAAATGGGAAATTGATTTTTATGCTGTTTTTGAAATGTTTCTGTTGCACTGTATATTATTTCATTCTATTGTGTAGTATTTTTGCAAAAATGTATATTATTTAATTTTACAAATCTTATAAGATTTATTTAAATAAATATCTCATTAAGATATAAGAAGTCTGTGCGGTGTACCTAACCATTTATATTTAGTTTTTAAATATATAGTCACATTTTAAAATTTAAATAATTACCTATTTTAAAAACCTTTACAATATTTATTTCCTCGTCAATTTATTAATAGTGGAAACTGTAAATTTGGTTTTAACCGTTGGGTTGGATCTCGATTGTATTTTGAGACTTAAAAGGTATAATGTTCAATACTGTCATGTGTGCCCTGATGAGACTAAACAACTACTTACTTGCGGGAACCAGTTTAATACCAGAAGAACGTGGGAATTAAAACAATAGAGTATGAAGAATGTTTTTATAAGAAGACAAATCAAAGCAGTTTTATATATTATTTCTTTCTTTTACAGATCCATTGTAAAAATTGAAAATGTTCAATTCATTGACGAAGACCCACCATGTGATCAGAACAATATAACAAGTATGAAGCAGAACTCTAAATCTGCTGCTAAAGTGCCCAAAGGGGACATTAAATCTCTTTCTGGAAGTTTAGCAGTAGAATTTGGACATTGCGACAAGAATGAGAAACAGTCGTCACCTGGTGATGATAAAATATCGACGTGTTCCATGTGCAAAGAATGGTTCACACGCCCAAGACAGCTGCAGCTGCATATGGGTAAGATGCATAAAAATGCATGCGAAGTGTGTCACAAAGTGTTTAGTCGGAAACATCAGCTCCACTACCATAGGAAGTCACATTTTAAAAACAAGAGTTTGATTTGTGATATTTGTGGCTACGCGACTTATCTAAAGCGTTTCTTCGAGTCTCATAGGAGAAGACATTTTGGCGACTACACATTCAAATGTGACCAATGTACCTCCGGGTTCTTCTCAAATGCGGAGCTCTTGGAACACAAGGTGGTCCACACCGGCGTGCGGCCATACCAATGCGAGTTATGTGGCAAGACCTTCAGTAAGCGCCGTTATCTCTCTACGCACATGCGTTACCATGATAGTAACACATACGTGTGTGACATTTGCGGAAAGTCCATCACTCAGAAGAACTATTTAATAATCCACCTGCGGAGACACATGGGAGACAAACGGCACATCTGTGACTTTTGCGGAAAGGCATTCTGCTCGTCAAACTACCTGAGACTCCACCGCCGCGTTCATACGGGGGAGAAACCTCACAATTGCTCTTACTGCGGCAAGGGCTTCGCCCAGCGCTCGGCGCTCAACGTTCACATCAGGCACCACACGGGAGAGAAGCCCCACAAGTGCGATACCTGCGGCAAGTGTTTCTCACAGCGCTCGGCGCTCAATGTCCACGTGAGGCATCACACGGGGGAGAAGCCCTTTGTTTGTGCTCTGTGCAGCCAGAGGTTCATGTGTGGGAGCCAGCTAAACACGCACAAGAGGGTGCACCACAGGGTGATTCAAAGCCCTTCTCTCTGACCTCTATGTTGCTATTGAATTTATTTATCAACAAATTAAAAATATTCTTGATAAACTACTATGTTTTCTTGTTCAAAATGTATTAAATTATTGCATCTAGTCAATTGCTTTATTAAAATATGTTAAAGAATATATCAAAAATGTTGATTCGTCAAAATTAAATCAAAACTAAAGAAATATAATGTCCATAATTGATTTATTCTATTATTATGTTAAATTCTATTAAACAAAAGTATAAATATTACTGTTTTCTTACAAGGCCAAGCTGTTGTATTATTCCTGAATATTTTCACTAAGTAAGATATATAAACCATATCTTGATTGTTAGTTAGTGTTTGTTGATGGGGAATCTTGATTATAATAACAAATACTTCAATAAAGGTAATTTTAAATGCTTTTAGGTTGCATAATTATATAAAAAGGGCTAAATTTGCATTCTTTATTTGAAAGTTAGTGATGTGATGTTAATGTTGATTTTTCTTTTAAATTCATTTATTGTCTAGTAATAAATAATGAAGGAAAGAAAAAATTAACTTGTCAATAGGTAAAATATAAACTAATATGTTTATGAAAAAACAAAAGAAATAGCAAAGCAAAACTATATAAAAAGAGCTTTTTTTGAAATATTCTAATTTAATTATAAGCTCCATGGCTAAACTCAAATAAATTTTCTTATTACCCATCTACGCAGTTGGATAGTCTACTTTACATGTAGGTTATATTTAATACAAATTTAAAAATAGCAAAGAACATGGGCACAATTAACAACATTTCTCTTATAAAACGGAATGTTCCTTTGGACATTTGTATTCTTTTAAAGACTTGATGTTATTAGGCCTAATCAATTTGAGTTTAAATATGTCACAATAATTGTTTTTCCATAATACATTTGATGGTTTTGCAGTTCCCTCATTAATTATAAACTTTAGCATTTGGAGGAGGAAGATTATCATTAATCATTTTCACTACGTGTAATATTGATAATTTGTTTATTTTTATTTTTAGAAGTTATCCAAATATTTTAAATTTTAATATATTGTATTGCATAGAAGGAAAACTTTTGTTTTTGTTTGTTTGAGTAAGCAAATTATTAGCAAGTACATTGGTTGTGTGATCTTCATAATGTGTACAAAGTGTGTTGCCATAATGCAACTAAGATAGTAAAAATAAATGTAAATGTTACAAAATAGTATTAATATCTCTGTGAACCTGTGGATGGTTACACATATTATTTTAAATGTCCTGATTGTTACTATTGAAAGACTCTTAGTAAATTGGGGTATTGAGAATAATACAACATTTCTCTTCTTTACAGAGCCTTTCTAGACGATTATACACGCCTCGGTAGAAATAATAGCATCACAAAGGAAGAGAAGCCAAAAGGGTCAGTAAAAGTGATAAATCTTGCCTCCGAATCAAACTTTGGCAAGAAGATTCCTTCAAAGCGAGTTGCCTTGGAAACTTTCAAGTCACGGAAGCAGGAAAGAACATTCTCATGCACAGGCTGCAGTAAGAAGTTTGTACGGGAACACAAATTGCGCTGCCACATGGACAATGTGCACAACAAGGTTCACAAGTGTACGGTTTGCGGGCAGACGTTTGAGAAAGCGCACCAACTGAGCTATCACAGCGTGGTGCACAAAAAATCTAAAACAGAAGTATGTGACATTTGTGGTTATACCGCATATTACAGGTGTGTGATAGAGAATCATAAGAGGACACATTTCTGGGGGAATGAGTTCAGTTGCGATTTGTGCCAGAGAAGTTTTCAGGGTGCATATGCCCTTATGAAACATAAAGTGGTTCACACCGACGTGAAGCAATACCAGTGCGACTTGTGCGGCCGACTATATGTTCACAAGTGTAATCTGACCGCGCATAGAAAGACCCATGTCTCGGGATACAAACGTCCCACGGATGGTCACCAGTGTGAGGTCTGTGGGAGAAAGTTCTTGGCGAAGAACTCTCTGGTGAAGCACGTGAGATCTCATGTCGGTCAGAAACGTTGGTACAAGTGTGACGTATGTGGCAAGGACCTGTCGACGCGGGAGTCACTCCAGGTTCACTGCAGAATCCACACCGGCGAGAAGCCGGAGGTTTGCAACTACTGCGGGAAGACATTCAGTTCCCGTGTTGGGTTGAAACTTCACGTTCGCGTTCATACCGGGGAGAAACCGTTCACTTGTAAGGAGTGCGGGAAGAGCTTCACTCAACAGTCAACTCTTATAGTCCACAAGAGACTCCATACGGGACAGCGTCCATACGAGTGTTTGAAATGTGATAAGAGGTTCATAACCAAGACAATGATGAACAATCACATGAAGCGTCACATGTGACAATGTGTGTGTAATTGATAGGGACTCAGACCTGGTTTGTGTTGAAATATTATATCTATTAATTAAAATTGCACTAACCCAAGTAAATATTTCATTTGTATTTTCGTCTTCTTCCATCCCATTAATTTTGTCACAGTTTTTGCGTTTGAGTTTATCACATGTACAAAATATTGAAAGTGGTGAATATTTCAAGATTAATTTGTTAAGATAAATTAATCTATCCAATATTTATATCTTATTAGAGGTTTTCCAGCTGGATTTTATGAGTATAAAAAGGTATTTGTTTCAAACTACGTTTGACTTGCATTATCTTTGGGGGAAGGGCAAAAGGGCTATTTTACAACTTTTAGGTCGGTGTAGATGATAGTAGACAGTCAACTATTTAAAGACTTCACTCTCTCGATAGACTTGTTTGCCAGTGGTAAAGAGCTCTGGGCTCAAGTCCTGGTCTAGTGTATATAGAGTGGTTTGCCTTAATGATTTCTTATTCCTATATATAACTATAGATATATTTCTTTTACCTTCATCATCCTTATCGTATTAGTGTAAATATGTAGCTAGCCCATATTAGTAGCAAAATAAAAATCCTTTGAACCCTCTTTTCTGCACTAAAACTAATTTAACTGAAACAACTTCTAACACGTCGTTATTATGCCCCATTATAGAGCTAATGCAAGGGGATAAGAGAAAATAAACCAGTGTTTTTGCATGTTTTATGGCAAAACTTTTTTTTTTGCCCAAATAAAAATATTACTATAGTACAGATGTAAAATTTAATTTTCTTTATATAATGACGTCAAAATTTCTTGATATAAGTCGAGGGTGTTCTAGACTTTGATGAAAACTTTTTCTCATCATGTTAGATAATGCCACCATACTTATGACAGATAATCAGGAACTGTTGATATCAACAGTTGTAGGAAATTAAACTCTATGCTTGTACTGGAACAGTATTTTATTTATTTTGGCCAAAAAAATGTTTTGCCATAAAAACTGCAAAAACACTGGCATTTTATCGCATCCCCTCCGATCCCATTTTAAGCTAATTTTCAATTGATCATGTTTGAACATTTGACTAACAGTTTAAGGTGTATTTAAAAAAAATACAATTTCAATATAATAAAAAGGGAGCCTATCTTGTACTGTAACTATACCGCTGGACATTGCAATAAATATAACCACAAGCTTATTTTGTCTTTCCAAATTTACCTAAAGTATGATTCCCATACGATGGTAGTTATTAGATCTTCTTTCATCTATACATTCATCAGGTCATGTCTTGCAGCTTTCATATTTGATACAGTCTTACCCACGTTGGTAGTCGCATTGTCTAACATGTTACTCTTGTATTGGGTTGGACGGCTGGTGACAAAGAGATCGGGGTTTGAATTCTGGTCGGATGGATCGAGGGTAGTTTTTACATTCTTGATCCCTGTAAATATGGGTACATTTACCCTAAAATTCTAAGACACTGTACAAAAACAAAACATAAACAGAAAAAATTAGAAGAATAGTTTAATTTGGTTGATGTTGACAGTAAAAAATTATATTTTAAATTCTCTTGACCTATAATTGTACCACAATTTACATTATGAATAATAATGTGAGAAGTAGCCACAATGTTGAGATGGGCTTGTCATTCACGAACCATCTTTGTGAGAACAGGCTTGCTGGACCAAAACCTCGGGTGTCATTGCGGGTTTTACTGAGATAATCTCAATGTCTCACAAATATATTGTTCAATAAAATTGAAATACTTAACACAATAAATTTCATAGATAGGGAGGAAAAAAAATCTACATATTTTGTAAAAAGAAAATTTTCAATGAGAACTATGATTAGTATTCAAATCAAGTCTGTGTTGATTGTATTTTATTTTTTTAAATATAACGCTAAATAACATACCATTCAACTGCAATGTGTAGATATTTTAATCTTGGACAAGTCAATTGCCGGTTATCTGAACATTCACTTTGACATGGAAGCACCCTCACCTGCTGGGGTAAAATCTAGTTAACTGATACCAACACGAACATTCGGAAGAACATTTGCTTGAAATAAACGCATGGAACTTTATAGGAAAACCAAAACACTGCTTGGTATGTGACAACCTCAGCAAGATTTTCCTTTGTCCTAACTGAAGTATGGGTCAAGGACCCCTTTGTATCCAAGCTTAGGATATTATTCCCTTATAAGATACGTGTCAAGCACTTAACCTTCGTTCCTCATCCCACCATCAATAGAGAACAGTCTTATGGGTATCATATATGGTGGGGAGTATTTAAAGAAAACACATGGGACCATAATGAGGTGTTTGTTGCAAATTTTAAGCAGCCATAATTTAATTGGAAGGAAATTAAGGCAATGGAAATAATTTTTTTTAAATCTCACAAACAAATTTCTTAGTTTTCTCAAACCATTCGAGTACAAACTTACATTTGGGCATGGAATTGCTAGCTAATAATTGTGCCCCTTTGAGAGGTTTATTGCAAATATGACCTTGAAAACAGTTTGATTGAGGCATGACTATTTATTAGCATATCCAGAGCAGTCTGTGTTGGATATTTGTCTTGTTATTGTTAGCTTTGTTCTCTTTGGTAGAGTATTTTTTTTTTCAAATTCCCCACGTCCTAATCTGAACATTTGTCAGAAGAACAAATTTTTATGTTAACTGTGCACTAACACAATTACTTACGAACCGTAGTTTTGGCAAATATATTTTCACTGTATTTATTTCAGTGTCTCTTCTTTCCAGATGTGCAGATTTAATCCAAACAGATTCTGCAAATAAGTTGAAACGCAAGTCAACTCACAACAGTAAAGAGAAAAGAGTGAACAGTAAAGAGAAAAGAGTGAACAGTATAGAGAAAAGACTGAGGAGCGATCTTAGTTCCAACAAATGCGACTTTTGTGGTAAAGAGTTCACCCGGCATAAGATGTTGATTCACCGCAGGATCCATACCGGTGAGCGTCCGTTTGTCTGCTCATCGTGCGGGGAGGCGTTTGTGTCGAAAGGCGCTCTGACTGTTCACATGGTGATACACAGTGATGAGCGTCCCTTTTCCTGCAAGATCTGCCACCGAGCTTTCAAGCGGGCGTTTGAGTTGAAAGACCACAACAAAATACACACTGGGGAGAAGAACCACATCTGCGACATCTGCGGTTATTCGTGCATTCAGAGGACTAACCTCGTAAACCACCGCAGGAGACATTTGTTTGAGTACAAGCTGAGTTGTGACATTTGCAGCAAAGGGTTCTACACAAAGACGGAACTGCAGGAGCATAGGAACGGGCATACGGGAGAAAAACCATTTCAATGCGACACGTGTGGTGTTTCGTATCGCTATCGGTACCGGCTGACTGTCCACAAGAAGAAACACGAGGCAGGCTACATTCCTCCAGAGAAGGCGTACAAGTGTGAGATATGTAACAAGACGTATTCTCGTAAGCAGGTGTTGCTCCTGCACATGAAGTTGCACACCGGGGAAAGTCAATGCATATGTGACATCTGTGGCAAGGCGGTTTCGAGCCGGGACTACCTTAAGATACACGTCCGGACGCACACCGGTGAAAAACCAAATGTTTGCGATGTCTGTGGTAAAGCGTTCATTTCAAAAAAGTATCTCAAGATCCATTTCCGCACTCACACGGGTGAGCGCCCGTACACTTGTGAGTTCTGCAGTAAGAAGTTCACTCAACAGTCTTCCTTGATTGTTCACAGGAGATCTCACATAGAAAGGATTCATGTGTGTCACATATGCAAGAAGTCTTTTACCACAAAGGCATTCTTAGGGATGCACTTGAAAGAACATAACACAGTTTACTAATTAATGGACCTGATAAAGTTCCATACAGTATTTTTTATAGGTTAGTTAAACTAATTTTTAAATTAAGACTGGATCTGGCAAGCCTTATAAGGTCTTCCGTATTTTATTATATTTTATTTAAAAACATAAAAGACTCTTGTTTATTTTTTGTAACTTATCTAGTCAACAAAGGAGACTTGAAACATATTTGGTTTCAATATATACGACTTTTAAGTTTGGCGAACTTCAAAACCCAATCAATTAAATGCCATAAAATTATTTGCAGCTCTGATGGTTGCAATTATATACTTTTAGAAATAAATTATTGTTAATAAACAGGGCCCGGATGGACTTTGATGATCTAAAAATGATATAATGATTCTAAAAAGTGATTTACACTTAAAAAAATTACCTAAAACTATGAAAAAAAAATTAGTAATGAATGTACACGACTAGATCAAACACACATAAAAAAAGTTTATAAAATATATGCACAATGTAAAGCCTTTAACAACTAAATTCTTTTATTCTCTTAAATGGAACATTGATCTACAAATATTTGCTAAAGAAGTGGCAACTACCCCCCTCCCCCCTCCCAATGCAACCCTCTCTTTTCTATTTGCAATCTCACCAGAAATGTGTATTTTACAACCAAACAAGCAAAGAGGACACAAAGTTAATTGCCTGCACTATCTTATTATTCTGACAAGTGTATGTTAAAAACATTCATACATTTATAACATTAGAAAATATACTTAACTCACATGCCTTGAAATGACCCAAATGATAAAAACACACCTAAAAATCCAAATTGATAAAAAATTATCTATAAATATACATTTCTACAAAATGGTAATAGAGTTGATGTGTTTATGAACATTGTATTTGACAAATCAATTAAAAAAAAGACATGTCCTCAAAATCCAGGCCCTGGTAGTAACTAATTTAATAATTGAGATCTCAGCTCTTGTTGAAATCTTGAAGGTGGCATTACTCTTAAGAGCCATATTCGAAAATTGGTGAGGACACAGTTTCTTAACATTCTCAAACTGGGGAGGTTCTTGTGTGTTAGCTTCTCTTACATCAAATACCGGTCAAAATAGTGAAAGTAATCATGAAAAAGTCTTGATTTTCATAGGAAGCCACGGTGACCTGGTGGTCTAGGGGTAAAGTGTCGGACTTCTGTTCTGGGGGCCCGGGGCTCAATCCTCGGTCCCGGCACAGCTTTATCTGATTGTCAAACCCTTCCTTCACCTCTGACAAGACGTGTATTAATCACAACTTGTGAATGTGGGGAATGCCGGCCTCCACTGTGGTTCGGACCCCACGTTAAACTGTAGGTCCTCCATTTCATCTCACAATCACCCTACCATTACACATTAGCGTAATTGCGTACATCCTGAACAGGTAGTAAGACTCATTGTTAATAATAATTCATAGGAAGCCAGCCATTTGAAAATTGGAAACTCAGGCTACCACAAAGATGGGGGGAAAGACGGGGAATACAATCATTTAATTATTTACATTCCAAACCTGTTTAGTTATTGATTTAAAGATAAACCATAGAGTAATCCCCAAGTAAGTATTATTGTGTGCTTTTGATAACTATTTAGATTAACTTTATAATTTGTAAATCAATTCAGTCAAATTTGCAGAATGATAAATTTAAGTGACTTTGAATCATTGTCACTGGTCGAAAGTTGGCTCCCTATAAAAATCAGGGTTTGGCTATTGACTGGTGAACCCCAGGAACTAGGATCGATGTAGATGAAAAAGAACGCTGTGGTAAGGGGAAGATTGTCGCATAGGTTGTAACAAACAACACTAAAGTGTGTAAGTGTGTGTTGGGAGAGTGAAATGTTCGAGAACTCTATTTTTATGTGTATCGTTTGTATATGATTATATGTAACAAATTATTTTCTTGTAAAATAACTGAAAATAAAATGTTTTATAAATCATGTATAACTTTTTATTTAGTTCAAAGTAGTCAAATGTTGCTAGTTTACATGTCCTCATGGGTGTAGGATTTTTTGTTTTGTTTTTTGGGGATGAGGAGGGGAAGGTTGGGGAAGTGTAGGGGGGTTCAAAATCGTAAGTTAAGGGTATGTTGTTAAGATTTACCTCCAAATCCTAAGTAATAAGAACTTTGTTATTTCACACAATAGAGGTGGAACTTTATTTGTGTAAGGGGAGGAGGGGAAAAACCGACATTTTTAAAAATTGACTTTGACGTTTGAAATTTGGAATTACTTAGAAGCTATGTGGAGTGGTTCTTCTTCCTTGGCATATTTTTGAAAAGTGAATTCCTCTACAAGTAATTTGAAGTTTGATTTAAGGACATCTTAAAGTTTAATATTAAAAACATAAGACTTTTTTTTGAACGGCTGAGACGAAAAGGGGTTAAACCCCATAACCTCCCCCCTCCCTATGCCCACGCACGTCCTAAAAGTCAATCTGATTTGCTAAGTTATCTGAGAATTTGAGATCAAGGTATAATCTGCTAAAATTCAGGGATTTTTCTTTTAAATGACTAAGTATTTTTTATAAAATAAAGAGTATCAAAATAAACCATATTCAAATATATTTGAATTAGTACAAAATTGGACCCTCGGCTTAATGTGTTAATTTTCTAACCACCGAGCTATCCAATTTTAAGGCAGAGTCTGTGTTGTCCATGCAGAAATTATTGTTTACAAATGTGTGATAAATTTAAGATAACGAGCTATCAGATAATGCAGGCATCTTCAACTCGAGAGGGTTCTATGCGGCCGATGGTACAAAGATATTTATACAAATGTGGGTATCATGATAGATTAAATAGCCAAGCTATTTCATTTGTAATCACGGTTATAACTGCAGCTAAATATCATATACTGTCATTAATAAATGAAGAGGAAAAGTTTTCATCAAATCCCAGGACACCCTTGGCAGATATTCAACTATTGAGATTATTATGTGAAGAATATTAAACTCTTATGCTTCTACTGGAGCAATATTTGGTTTATTTAGCTGATTTTTTTTTGCTACAAAACTACTAAAATACTGCCCTAGCATCCCACCTTAAGGACATGGCCAGTTAAGGTTAGATGTCTGACTAAACTCATACAGGCTGTTAACATATTTATGCTTATAGAGTAAGGATTAGGGAAGGTAGAATTTAAAGATAATTGGCTCAAATTTTCATTTACATAGAAAGAGATTTGTAAACTTTTGAAAAAACTCTCATTGCACTTAGCTGAGATTCGAACCCAAGTCTCTTCATCACCAACAATGCAGTGTATTTAAAATATGACATATTAGGCAGTCTGACCACTGGTGAAAAATATCAACACTAAACCTGTGCAGAGTACTAACTATTGCTTTGTCAAATACTTGTACAATTAACGTTTGTTTTAAATCCAGATAGACCAAAATTTTAAAAGGTCACATTAATTCTTAGTATAAACATGTCAGGGACTTGTTTTGATTTTTCCAGACTGCACTTGTCGTGTTTTAAATCACTATGATCTCTTCCTTACAGGTGTCCGAAAGAAATAGCTCTAAATAATATCGACTCCTCCAACGCCAGCTTTGTTCTTCCCAAAGAGATAAGCAATAAGACAGTCTCGTGTTCTAGTAAAGCTAAGCCTGTGAAAACATTGAAGATTGTTGTAAAGAAACGACAGTTAATATATAAAAGGGGAAGAGGCAACTGTGTGACAAAACTATCTTCTTGTGAGCATGTTCACAAATGTAACACATGTGGACGAGGGTTTAAACGTAAAACCACGTTAGACTATCACATTATGTCTCACAGCGACGACCGCAATTTCGACTGTTCCATTTGTAAGAAGAAGTTCAAGCGAGACAAGGACTTGAGGAATCACTTGACGACTCACAACAGGGAACACATGAGGTATTTCTGCAACTCTTGCGACTACGTGTGCAATCGTAAATCCAACTTGGAACTCCACCGCGTTCGAAGACACTCGAAGGAGTTCAGTTTTTTCTGCGACATTTGCGGCAAAGGTTTCTGTTCCGACTCTCAGCTGCGATACCACCGTAATAACAAGTCTCACACGGGTGAGAGTCAGTGCATATGCTCGGTGTGTGGCAAGACAATCTCTAACAAGTACAATCTCAAAGTGCATGTTCAGACACACACACCGGACAAGCAGATCGTGTGTGATGTGTGCGGCAAGACGTTCACGCAGATGAGCAATCTCAAGATCCACTATCGCATCCATACAGGTGAGCGCCCGTACTCGTGTGAGGTGTGCGAGAAGAAATTTACGCAACAATCATCTTTGAAGAGCCACAGAAAACTTCATTTTTAACTTTTGTAAAAAACTCTCTTCAATAGGGACTAACTAACTACACTTATTAAATCGGGAATACGCTTAGTGATGAAATTAATTTTGGAATGGGAGGGTTGGCATATTTACTGCATACCCTTTGTCATAATTTGCTATATTAACATTCAAAAGTCATGAAATATTGTATTTTCATTTTTGTTATGTTTGGCAAATTATGTATTTATATAGTGGTAAATTAAAAAAAAAAAAAGATACAGAACACGGGAACTGAACTCAGACACCCTTGGCTTGACCAGGTTCTATTCCCTTGTTTAGGTGTCATTTTTCAATTTACGAATATGATACTTAATGTGGCTATTATGTCTTCAACCTTAGATTTAGGTTTTCCAAGTTTCACTAATCCTGTACTTTCGATTGTATAAGCGGTATCTTCCTTCCATTTATATATTTATTATTTCCCCGTGATTATTTATTGGGGGAACTAAGCGTGTACTTTTACCTTGAAAGGTAGCAAGCTTACCCTGCTAGGTAACACTATTGTACAGCTTTAAAGATAGGGTCAAGTTTAGACTGTTACCTTGTTCGGTAAATGGAGTATGCATCAATTTGTATGTATTTACATTAAAATTTAAATTTAAAATTATGGTTTATAAAAGTAAATCCTTGTGTATTATTTTTAAAATTTTACAAAAACATAAAATAAAGCTAAAAGCTAAAAAGAGATAATTAGCTCAACTGGAATAATAAAAAACAACTGACAAAATAGGTTTTATCATATGAATGTATCACAAATTGTCGTTCATTAAACAAATATCTAGTTTGCAATTTATCATTCTTCGCAAAGGGAATTATTTATTACCTTTTATAGAAGTGTCATATCCTTCACTTATTAACAATTCTGGAAATCATGTTAAGACCTACAAGTGAAAAGTCACTGGAATAAACATTCTGATGTAACTGGTAAAGCTCATAATAGTTTGGCTGCTAGCAGAAGGCTCGGCCACTTGGCTAGTGAGATCCCCTCCCCCNCCCCTACCATTGCTGTTATCAGTTTAATGACCTCTGGTCGAATGATTGTAATTGTACTTGGGTTTACCTGCAGATCAGTGCAGCATCCAGTGGACATAAGTTTTGTTTGTGGAGAATCGTAGACAGTTTTATTTAGATTTTTAATATGAGTGTAAAAGTGTGTGTGGGGAAAAGGGATGATAGATTAGAGATTGTAATGTGGAGAAGGAGAAACGGCTAGTTGATATTTTCACCCAGGGCAACAAAATAAGTACACAAGAATTGAACACGATTTGGAAACTATTTTGTGCATAGTTTAATTGTAATTTTGTTCTCACAAAAACTCCTCTTATGTGATTACATCTGGTTATTTGATGGCACTGAGAAGGTTTATATACCTGAGACTATGTTTCTTTTCAGTTCCGCTTTATTAAATATTGCTTTTATCTTTACAGTGGTCCTCCCGGATTTTAAAGTTACCCTTTCTATTCTAATCTCTACTGAGGATAGAAAGATATAATCTTAAGTATATCTTAGACATTTTAAACACAGTAATAAAGTAGGCTTCACTTTTCATGCCTGTGAGTGTCCTTTTTTTTAAAAATAAAAAATAGTGAAAGTTAACCTAATACCATACTTTTATTTCTTATTTGCAGGTTCTCTAAACTGATTTACGTAGTATATTACCCCACCACCGATGTGGATGGATCTGGTCCTTCCAACATGATTGGAAATATTTTGATACCACATTCGCCAAAAGTAGGAAACACTTTGGTATCACAGTCATTAAAATTAGAAAACACTTTGGCACCAGAATCATCGAAAGAAGAAAATAGTTTGGCAACACAGTCGTCAAACGTAGAATATATGTTGGTGCCACAGTCTTCAACTGTAGAAAATACTCAATTACCCCAATTGCCAAAAGAAGAAGATATGTTGGTACAGCAGTTATCAGAAGAGGAAGAAGAAGAAGATGAAAATATGATCTTACCACACATGCTCGAGGACGATAGGGATATGTACTGTGTTGATATGGAGCAAGAGTCAATTTTCACTTCCATTGCTAGTCCTAAAGAAAAGAGTGCAACGTCTCGAAAACCCGTGATTCATAAGTGCAAAATTTGCGGTAGAGAGTTCAACAGGAAAAATGGTCTAACGAGACACAAGGCAGTGCACAGTGCTATTCGTCCTTACGAGTGCCCTACCTGTGATAAACGGTTCAAGAGAAAATGTGAACTAGACCTCCACAAAGTAACACACACCGATGCTAAACAGTATGCCTGTGATATATGCAGCCTGGTTTGCAACCGAAAAGGTAATCTTGACTCTCATCGTAAGAGACATTTCAACGCATTCACTCATTTCTGTAGCGTATGCACCAAGGGGTTCTACGACAGTTTCACCATGAAAAGCCACAAGAGGACACACAACAAACTGAAACCTTTCCTTTGTGATCTTTGCGGCTGGAAATTCACGACCGGCGCTCAGATGGCGAAACACAAGCTTAAACACGCCCCCGGTTACAAGTCCGAGTTGTTCAGGTGCGACGACTGTGATAAATGTTGCCTGACAAAGTCAAATTTGATGTCACACGTCAGACGGAGACATGCTGCCGAGGTGGTACCTCAGTGTATTTGCGACATTTGCGGTAAATCGTTATCCTCTAAGGAGTACCTTGTACTTCACAGACGCATACATACAGGAGAAAAACCACTGTCTTGTGATGTGTGCGGAAAGGCGTTCACTCAGGCCAAGTATCTGAAAGTTCATCAGCGCACCCACACGGGAGAGAGACCGTTCTCTTGCAATGTCTGTGAGAAACGTTTTACCCAGCGAAGCAGTTTAAATGCGCACATGAAATCATACCACAAGTATACAGAACCAACCAATTATTGTTAGAATTACTTGACAAGGTATAAATAAACCCACCAAAAGCTGCATTTTACAGGTTTGAATCCATTTGATTATTCAAACGTACCCTTATTGTAATTTTTATAAATGTTGGTGTTACTAAATCTTAAAATAAAGTGTATTATCTTAAAATGGTTTAGTTGTTTTTTAGTTTGTTTTTATTTGATTATTACATCAAAGAATCATAACATTGTGCTCAAATCTTGATCTTCATTACTTGCAAATCACTCTGATGGAGATAGTCTAATATTTTATTCTTCATTTATTTGGGACTACATAAAAAATTTGTAGGTATTGATTGTATATTTACACGTACAAAAATCATACGCGCATTACCAACACCATTTATTTTTGTGTGCCTCTGTGATATAGTGGGTAGACTTCCTGATTTAGATCCAGAGGTCCGGGGTTTGATTCCTGGCGGTTACAAATTTTCTGTGAAGCAGTAGGTCTGGAATGGGGTCAACCTCGACCTTGTGAGGACAAATGAGGAACTAATTTAAGGAAAAAGTAGCGGCTCTGGTCTATAAAACTGATATTAATGGCCGGAGAGTTTGTTGTGCTACCGGTAACTACATGACACCCTCTATTCTCAAGAAGTTGGCACTATCTTCTTCAACAAACAGTGGCCGCTTGGTTGATATGGCTCGATTACGGGAGGTTTTTTTTGTGTGTTTTACTACCCTTATTATCTATTTGCACTCAGACTATTCAAGTAGGGAAAGGATGAAGGTATAACCGAGAAGGAATGTACCGATATTATATGCACGTAGTGTTGGAAACGATAAAATAAAAATAAAATCATATAAGTAAATCTTGAACCCTGATCTGTACAGTAACATGTGCGAACTGAACAAATACAGGTTTACTATTGTGTCTAGATTTTGAACAAATATTGTTATTCACTTTTCCACGTCAAGTTGCTAACGTCACACATTTCCCCTATTACATTCTCTTCCATCCCATCACCATTCTTGCCCACTGTTTATAACTTATACAGGATCGTTGGTTTTCTTCCAAATCTAAACTCAATTTCTTAATCGATTTTATTGATATTTTTTTTCTATTTTATTGCAGTGACTTGTCACTTTCCATCAAGACAAATGTTAAATTAGTAATCGTATTTGCTTCCATGTATTGTTATATCAGTTGCTCCTCCATAAATTAATTGGTACAACAATCTGTATCTAACTTTTCAAAGTAAAAAACTTATTATTTAAGGATTAGGTATAAAATAAATGTAAATGGCTACATTTAAAATAGATGAGATGCGGCCCAGGTAAATATGCCACGTGTTGCGAAAATCATTCTCCTTTTTTTATTTCTACCAATAGAAAACTTAGTTCTGAACAATAAAAAAATTACTTCAAGCTAGCTTTAAAATTAGTCTTTTTATAATATTTCAAACATCAATATCTATTTTTATCAATTTGTGGTAAATGGCAGCCAAAGTTTAAGGTATGGTTTCATTTTCTGAGCAATACCTTATTTAAAGCTAGATTTCTTGTATTATTAGTGTTGTGGTAATCCTGTTTACTTGTTGAGATTGTAGCTAAAATTTCAAACTAACAGATGGCGTTGAAATCTAGAAACCATTAGCATCTGTCCAAATTGACATTTTACACTCTTGTGAACAATTTCCTTGAGCGACATATGATATGTTTTTCTGGACCGCATCACAAATGTTTTGATTGACTTGTATATCTATAGTAAAAGTGAATTGGAAAAGTCAAGGGAATTCTATGGAACCACTTCAGCAATCACTTGGAAAGATGATAAAAATCCAAATTTAAGGGGACATTCAATGACATCCAGTTGAGGATTGAACCCTCGCTCATTGAGTCTGAGTCGGTCGGATAGAGCACACGAAGGTTTTAGTTTTAAATAGTCGACTTGTATTTTATTGCAGGTCTTTATTTTCAAATTATAATGGAGATCTATCAAATGCATACAATTATATAGTAAAACCTTACTAATCCAAATTAATTGGGACAGAAGCTTATTCAAACTAGTGAAAATTTATCTTTAGTGGGAGAATACAGGGAAACAGTATTTTCATGAATTTTAAATTACAATTGAATGAGTTTAAACAAATTTTCGTTCCTTTAACTGGTATATAACATGTAATATGTCCTTTAATTATCTTTAGTTATCGGAAACACATTGTTTTAACTACAACATGTAAATATTAAGCATTTATTATCAATTATCACCGTTTATTACAATTCTCTTTTAAGTTTGAGCTTGTTAACCAATTGAATATATTTAATTTGAATTAATATTTGTCATCATTTTCTGAAAAGTATGTTTGGATTATCCAGAATTTCCGGGGTTTGGTTTAATTGGGTTTTACTCTAAATGGTATGAGGTTCACTTGATAAAACAATAAACAGGAAATATAATATTTTTTTTGGCAATAGTAAACAAATTGATAGAGCTGAGTTTAGCTAAGTTTTTCCACCTATTGCGGAGCTATCATTATTCACAATTTTTTTTAAAATATAAATAATTGTTTTTAAGTACTTCAACAATGACTTGATTTTACATGATCAGATATTTAGTTTATCAAGTGTTCCAAAAAATACTACTAGTTTATAAGGATGGCATTTGTTAATTCCTAGCAAGTGTTTAACCTAATATCAACATAAAACATACCATATTCTTTAAAAATATACATGAACATGCACATGCACTCCCCCACCCCCTTTTTTTACTTTCCGTGAATGTTTCTTTTAACTAGGATTGTATAAATTGTAATATCAAATTTTATTGTCTCTTCCTTCCAGGTGCACTAAACTGCTTAACCTAAATTACTGTGCCTTCCACGACGACTGTTTTGTTCCTTCCAAAGAGATAACACCAAAAACAGCCAAGTCTTCCATTGATCAGATAAGTTTGGCTCATGTCAAAGAAGAGACCATTGAAAAACTCGCCTCAGATTCAACGTTAAAATGTGAAACTTATTCGTTGGACTTGTCGCCTCAGATTCCCATAAATAAATGTGACATTTGTAACAAATCATATCACAAGAAATCCGATCTCGACTATCATAAAATAACACACAGCGACGTTCGGCCATTTGAGTGCTCTGTTTGTAACAAAAGATTCAAGAGAAAATATGAAGTGACTGTTCACAAGTTAACACACACTGGTGACCTGAAATATTCCTGCGATATCTGTAACTTTGTGTGTAACCGTAAAGGGAATCTTGAGGCTCATCGCAAAAGACACATGAATGAGTTTGACCATTTCTGTGATATATGCGGTAAAGGATTCTACAACAATTTCAACTTGCAAGGACACAAAAGAGTACACATCGGGTTGAAACCTTTCCTCTGTGATATGTGCGGTTTGGGATTTTCATACAAAGCAGCCATGAAAAAACATAAACTTAGTCACAATCCCGGATACAAACCTAAACCAAAACACGAGTGCGACATTTGCAGCAAATGTTTCCTGTCAAAGTCGAGGCTATCGGTCCACATTAAGCGGCATTACGGGGAGGAGTCACCCGGGTTTATTTGCGACTTTTGCGGCAAAACGGTGTCGTCGAAAGACTCGTTGGTTACCCATCAGCGCATACATACTGGGGAGAAGCCCCTGTCTTGTGATATTTGCGGGAAGGCGTTCAGCCACGTTAAATATGTGAAAGTTCATCGCAGAACTCATACAGGGGAACGGCCATATTCTTGTGACGTTTGCCAGAAAACTTTCACCCAACGAAATAGTCTTACTGCACATAAGAAGTCTCACAAATAAGTAATTATTTATGTCATAGATTCCTTTCATTGGTAACTTATTTATAATAAAATATATTTAAAAATATTTTGCTCAAATAAATTTGCCTATGCTATTTATTAGAGTTGTACCGATTCAGTAAACCCAATTATCGATTGTTTAAAATAATTGTTTATGCTACAATTATTTACACCGAGTAGTCCCGATTATCTATTATTCATTAATAACTATTGATAAATATGCGTAAGAGAAATATAACAGTTAACGTAATTAATACAAAAAGATTTTACTTAAAAATCAAGAGTTAAAGCATTTATAAGCTTAATTTTTGATTAATCTTTGCATAATCAGTGAAAGTTGAAACGAGATTGTTAGTTTTATCACCGATATGAATGTATAGTTCTTTATCTGGTTATGTAATCTTTGCATAGTCCGCAACCCAGATTCAGTGTGTATATAAGCTCTCTTTTTTTCCTGTTGATTTTGATCACTCAATTCCTACCTAAAAAATGTTGCTGTAAATTTTACTTAAAAAAACAGATTAATCAGCATAATAAATGCCAATTACAATTAATTGCTGATGCACTAATAATTGTCCGATAACGATTCATCGGTATCCGCATCGGCACACCCCTACTATTTATACTTTTTTATTTTCAGTAAAATTAAAAATTGTATCATGAAAATATGATTTAACTTCGAAAATAGGTATAAATTTGAACAAATATCTAACATCTCTTCCATGAAGTAATTATTTTTATTTTTAAATATGATTTTTTGTTTTAATTTTGAACAACAAATATTTTTACAATTTATCCTCATAAGGTTTCATTTTTGTAATTTTGATCTCATAATTTTACAGTTCAAGGCATATGGGTTAAAACATATTAGACACCTTAAATCAATTATATTTACCAAGGATTCTTAAAAAAAAAGGTCGCTGGAATTATTTAAGAAAGAATTTTTTTCTAAGATTATTTTTGAGAAACTTGTGTATTTTAAGTCTTCACTGAAGGAATAGTATGCTACAATGCAATTATCTCTTCCTTACAGGTCGTTGAAAGATATTTATCTTAATTGTGTGAGAAGCTCAGCCGGCTGCTCCCAAGAAATAGGGGCTTCTAAATTATCAGTTTCACAAGAAACGGATGTCGTCAAATTCCTATTGATTCCGAACAAAAGTGGCTCCTCTAAGTTAATATCTGTAGATAATGTTGTTTCTCTCAATTCTTGCCAAGCTCTCATCTGCGATGTGTGTCATAAAGAGTATGTTTCAATCGACTCTCTACGCAGGCACATGAAGAGGCACAGAGAGGAGCGACCCTTCACGTGCAACATATGCAGGAAATGTTTCAAATGCAAGAGTGAGCTGGTCGCCCACCAGACAGTGCACAACGGAAACTTTAAGTTTAACTGCGAGTTTTGCCGGTACGTGTCGAACCGTAAGACCAACCTAGTGTTACACCGGAAAAGACATCTGAAGCAGTATTCCCTCAGCTGCGACATATGTAGAAAAGAGTTCTATTCAAAAGGGGATTTGAGGGAACATATTAGCAGACACCACTCTGGTATCAAGCCGTTCCTCTGCGATATCTGCGGTTGGGGGTTCATCAGCCACTACTCGATGTCGCAGCACAAAATGAAACACGACCCGGACTATAAACCAGCGCACAAGTTCGTGTGTGACTCGTGCGGCAAAGGTTTCATCTCAAGAGGTAACCTGAAGGTGCACGTAAAGCAGCACACTGGGGGCTCTCCGGAATACATCTGCGACTTTTGCGGCAAGATCCTGTCGACTCAGGACTCGCTGAAGCATCACCGGCGAGTGCACACCGGGGAGAAACCTTTTGTTTGTTCGGTGTGCGGCAAAGCTTTCAGTGCTAAGAAATATCTGGACGTTCACCACAGGACACACACAGGGGAGCGACCGTACTCGTGTGAGCTTTGTGGTAAGAGGTACACTCAGAGATCCACTTTACAGAATCATAAGAAAGTCGCTCACTCAAGTTAGCAAAGTTAGCCATTTTCAATTATTATTTCAAATAGACACGACCCTTATCTCGTATTATTAATTTAATTTATGATACAACGGCTTTAAATTTATAAAATTTAGTTTGTATCATAAGATTGAAAAAAAATATTTCAAAAAGTATTGCCATTAAATGAGTTAAAAACGTAATAATTTATTAAGTGGATTGGTGTCTCTTTATTTTGATATTAGTAATGACTAAGATCAAAACTGTATTAAATCTTGAGTATTGTTAAATATAGAGTTCAAGCATACAAGTTTATGTTTTAATAAGCTTATAGTATATTTATGAACTTATTTATTTTATTTTGTACAAAAACCATCCCTGCCTTTCGAAGGGTTAGCCTGGGCAGTATTTTTGACTAACATGGCCTCTAGTGTATTGTCAACTGGGGTAACTTTGGATTGGATTTAGTATTGAACACATTTATATAAAATCTTATTTAATCTATTTCTGCAGAAAAAAAAAAGTGGACACAACTTATAGTTCCAAAATCTATCATTTTCACTAAATACGATTTTTTAAGAATACGTCATCTGCTAACTCAGTTATTCCAGTTGCAGCACAACTCAATTAAACTGTGTTATCAAACTAAACACTAAAGTAAATTATCAGTCCTAGGGAACAACATTCTTGCTAATGATCGGTACACAAGAAAAGGACAGTGTTTTTTCTGTTTTTTGACCAAAACAAATAAATATTGTTCCAGTACAAACATATAGTTTAAGTTTCTTCACATGGTGACATCTGTCATCAACATAGCAGCATTATCTAACAAATTTTTTAAATGAAGAGAAAAATTTGTCATTAAATTCCAGAACACTCTTTATTAATATTAAAAGAATTTTGAGGTCACCATGTGAAGAAAATTAAGTTTCTTGTTTATACTAAAGCAATATTTAATTTATTTTGGCCAAAAAAATGTTTTGCCATAAAAACTGCAAAAAACACTGGTTCTTTCTCACTCCACCTTTTGTCCCACCTTAAAGGTAACTCAAAACTATTTAATTGGTTTGTATAATCAATAGAAGCAATAGACATGTTACTCCTAGCCTGCTCATGCCTAATCTATACACCATTTGCCAGATGTGACCAATATTTATCTTTGTGTGTAATGTAATTGCTGCACTTAGCAAACCTTCTCTGCTAGTAGTCGCTCTTACACGTGACGACCAATATCTCCCTCGGTTTGTGACACCAATAAAACCTAAAGGGTTGCTGTACATGTTGGTTCATTTGGCGGTCTATTTTATGAGCGGCTTAAAAGCAATATTTACAGTTCAGAAATGTTTGTTCTGCCATGTTGAGTAATCAGTTTACCTATAACATCATTACAAAATAAACCTATTAAATTGTGTTTATGAACAGGTAAATTAAAAAATTGATTTGCCTTTTTTTTTGTAACTTTAATAAAATTGATGTTTGTATTATAGTTGTCCAAGAACTTTTTTCAACTTATTATGTTTATGTTAAATGTAATATTGAAGAATTATTTGTTGTTTATTTTATCCTGTTGATAACTACTGCAATTAAAAAAAATCTCTCTCTGAAAGTAAATACTTTTGTTTTTATAAAAAACATGTGTCTTCATATTGACTTGGGAATATGACTGAAATAAAACTGATGAACATATTCACTGTTCGAATCTTATCTCTTCCTTACAGGTCCTCAAATCCCGCTTTTCTGTTAAAATATGTCGCTGTCTCTTACTCTGGAGTGTGTCAAGAAATATTTAGAGACACACATTTTTGGAAATGTGACATGTGCAATAAAGAGTACAGCTGTGAAAGTGCTCTCCAGCAACACAAGAAGCGACACATAGAAGACAGAACGTTTGTGTGCGCAAAGTGTGACAAAAGGTTTAAACGCCAGTGCGAACTTGACGTCCACAACTCTGTTCACAGCGGTGTTTTCAAATATTTTTGTGATCTTTGCAACTATGTTTCAAACCGCAAGGGGAATCTGGATTCTCATCGCAAACGGCATTTCAACAAGTTTACACACACTTGCGATACCTGTCTGAAAGGGTTTCACTCTAAATCAGCGCTGCAAGAACACAGCGCCAGTCACACTGGTGTGAAACCGTTTCTTTGCGATGTCTGCGGGTGGGGTTTCTTAAACAGATACTCGATGACAAAACATAATATGAAGCACAATCCTTCTTACAAACCAGACTATAAGAACAAATGCGCTGCCTGCGGGAAGGGGTTTGTGTCTCGAGAGAACTTGTCCATGCACATGAAGCGGCACGCGGGCGAGTCACCGGACTACGTGTGCGACATTTGCGGTAAGGTCGTGACAACTCGCCAATCGCTCAAATTGCACCGGCGAATACACACGGGAGAAAAGCCTTATGCTTGTTCGGTGTGTAGTAAAACGTTCAGTGACATTAGCTATCTGAAGGTTCATCACCGGACTCACACGGGTGAGCGACCGTTTGTTTGTGACTTATGCGAGAAACGTTTCACCCAGAGGTCCTCTCTTCTTATTCACAAGAAATCTCACCGAATTCACCTTTAACTTGCACATATGATTGAAATATAGTTTTACCTTTACTAGCAAATTGGTTGAGCAGCTTGACCTTACCTTAAGCCAATAATTTATATGGCTGTGCTTAATGAACATAGAAACTGAGCTGTGCACATTTCATTGGGAGATCCAAAGGGTTGCTGAATGTGGCGGGTATAACCATCCTTAATTTCAAAAACCATTTGGTAAAACATTAATTCCTGTAAATACAATAAACCTATTTAATGAAACTTGAACATAAACTATATTCTAGAAACGTTAGGACATTTGTGTTATAAATATGGTTCATAGTATGCTATCTAGATTTAACTACCTTTTGATAATTTGGTTTGTTATGCATAGCACAAATCTTGTATTTTATACTCAATACTCTTGTTAGGGAAGTACACTTTAATAAAAAACAGTACAATTGGTTTATTTATTAACTTCAGAGTGACTTTGTCACTCAACATATTATGTAAGATCCAAACCCTCATAGGCTACAATCTCGTTGATGTCTGTGTTGGTGATTGGTACATTCATTTGATAGCATTTCGTGGAACTGAATCTGACCATCACAAGAAAATAGATAAGCTAACTAAATCTTGACAGTAACATAAACATTCTTTTCTTGACTTCAAATGATTTGCTTACTTATTACTTTCCATCATCTGTATTAATACAGCATTTTCTTGTATATAATTTAATTTCATATCACAAGTTAAATTTATTCGATTGATTACTGCATTTATTATTTATTTACGAATAGTTTTTTTTTTGCAATCAGAATAGTATGCATTTTTTAAAACTGATGAGGCTGCTTATAAAATTGTGCCTGCCAAATATGTTATCATCATCATCATCATCATCATCATCATGAATAATTCCCAGCCACAGGCCGAGTCTGGGACATAGGGCTCTCCAACGTATCCTCTCTCTCTCCACACTCTCTTCAGCCACCTGTCCTCTCGGCCTCCTACTCCCACCTCAATATCCAACATCTTCTCCTCACATGGCCTTTGTGTCTTCTTTATCTTGTCCTCTTCTTACTCTTCCTCTCCCCCTCTCTTTTCTCCTCATACCCATCCTTGTCACTCCGATAATACTTCTTGGCAGTTTCATTTCACAGGCTTCTATCCTGCTCTTTCAGTACCCATAGTTTCCGCTGCTTGGGTCAATATTAGTACATAGCGCACCCTGTAGAGCACTCCTCTACACTTACTTGGCACATTCCTGCCCTGGAGGGAAAATATGTTAGTATATATGCAAAACTTATTTTTTTAGCATTTTAATAACGGCTTTCATCGCTTCAAGAAAATCTTGATGCCTTTAATGAATAAACTATAAATCTACTTATTTATACAGAATAAAAAAAAATAGAAAAGTATAATTTAATTGATCAATGCATTTTAAACCCAGCATCATTTAGACCTACATCTACTATTGTACCAATTTAATTTTTACTATAATACTATTGTATGAAGGACATTAAGATAAAAAAATAACTGATATGTGTTGTGAAATGTTAGTAAAACTAGTTGTCTCTTACTTTCAGGTGCACAAAGAATATTCACTTAAGCTATCTCGAAAACTACGGCCAGCATATAAACTCGTTGGATGGTCTTGTCGCATTAAGCGAGATAGAAAAAATAAACTTTCCTGTTACATTATGGCACAAACCAAAGTCTCAAAGCTCAGCCTTTGTAGGAATCAATAACGATTCCAATGGAAACATCATAGGTGAGGGGAAACGTCCTGATGCTACTGCTCTTGAGAAGTCAATCTCGAAAAAAATGATCGGAAAGGGGGATGAGACCTCTTTTTCAAACGAGCACATGGAGCGTGATACTAAACCATTCAAATGTGAAATGTGTTATAAAGAGTTTGATTCGACCATCAAGTTCATGCGCCACCAATCGCGCCACAATGACTTGAGACCTTTTTCCTGTACAGTGTGCCACATGAAATTCAAAACAAATGGAGCTCTCAAGAATCACGCCGTTGTCCATTCTGGCATGTTCAGCTATTCTTGCGACAAGTGTAACTATGTCTCAAACAGGAAAGGGAACTTACAGACTCACCAAAAGAAGCATTTGGGGTACTTTTCTCATTTTTGTGACTTTTGCCAGAAAGGTTTCCACTCAAAGTTTGCCTTAGTGGAGCATAGAAATGTCCACACGGGGTTAAAACCATTCCTTTGTGATATTTGCGGGATGTGTTTCTTGAGGAAAGACAGGCTCCGGGCGCATAATATGAAGCACCGGCCCGAGTATAAGCCGTGCGTGAAAGAATGTGACCTGTGTCACAAAGTTTTTGCGCACAGAAACAGTCTGAAGAGACACATAAGTCGGCACATGGGTAAAACTCCCGAATATGTCTGCGATGTTTGTGGGAAGTGCGTCGCAACTGCCGCCTCCTTGAGGACGCACAAGAGGATACACAGTGGAGAGAAGCCTTTTATATGTAACTTTTGCGGGAAACCCTTCAGTGACAATAAGTATTTGAGTGTTCATTTACGCACACACACAGGAGAACGTCCATACACCTGCACGTACTGTGACAAAACGTTCACTCAGAGATCTTGTCTCTCAGGTCATATTAAGTTACATCACGTGCCAAAGTAATGACAGATGCTTATTAAAAACGGGTTAGTTTAAACCCTTTTTGTAAGAGGGTTGACTTTCATAAGTGTTTATTAGAGTCAAAACCAATGTTGTATCTTTTATTTCAAGTCTTTAATATATGTACCACATGTGAATCACACGTATCCTGAATTGTCAAAACACACTCGGTTTACACTGAAAGATCTTCTTACCTTGACTGATCAAACTATAGCCAAATCTTATTCCATAGTGGAATCAATCAAGGTAAGCTGGCCATTTACCAGGATAAACAGAAACTATAACCCTCCTTTCCAATCACCGCTAGTTCGTAAATCTGGCAGGAACAATGCCGTCGTGGGATAGTTTTAGTCTAGCTCCCTCCGCAAGGTACAAATGTTATTGCTGCCAACAATTAATATTCAATGAAATACATAATAATAATAATAATAATAATAAATTGTCACTGATGTTTTAGTGACACGTGTTATTTACTTGTTTGGATGATCAACTTTTGTTGTGTTGTTTGTACTTATTTATAACTGTTTGATAGAATAGACTTTTCCTGAATGAATAGCTTCACACAATTTTTTATGTGATATTTCATTTTCTGTGAATTATCAGTTTTTTCTGTATTGACAAAAAAAAAAAAAAANAAAAAAAGTTCTTCAAGCTGGTACATTTAATAGTTTAGAAAAATAATATAAATATTTGTAACGTTAAAAATAGTTTGCAACAAAAGAAACACACATTTGATTATTGGTTTAGTGCTCACCTTAAAATTATAGAACGTTTCTCACATGAATATAAAACAAAGGAAGGGCCAGACCATTTTCTATCTCGTCAGGGAAATTATTGTTCTCTAGTTCAATAAACTAGGGGTGAGTTGGTGTAGGAGATTGTTAGTTTTCAAAGGCAGTAGGACATTACAAAACAATTTTACTTTTTACAGAAAAGTTTATAGTCTTTCCTTACAGATGTTTAAGTTTTTCTTTCCAGAATTTAAAGATAAAAGTATCATTTATATGTTGATCATTTTATTTAGATTCTTGTTATGATTGTGGAGACCATAAAGTTAAAAGAAAAATCATTTTAATTAAGGGTTATATATAAACCATGTAACACTTTTTTCCTTAACCTTTATTACCCTCCCTAATCCCATTTAGACATGTAGCATGACCTCTCTCCCCTCTCCCCTCTTCAAACTGGGTTATGTAACTTTTTACATCACATGTGAATGTTGTTATTTCACTATAAGGGAACACAGATTCACTACAACTCAGAACTAGAAGTTATTTATTATTATGTTTATTATCATCATCAACTGTTTCGGTCTAAGGGCAAAGTGTTGGACTTTCTGTGCTGGAGGTCCGGTGTTCAATCCTCGGTCCCTGCACAGATTTATCTGATTACCGAACCCTTCCCTCACCTCTGACAATACATATATTAATCACAATTTGTGAATGTGTGGAATGCCAGGCCTCCACCGTGGTTCGGATCCCACGTTAAACTGTAGGTCCTCCATTTCATCTCGCAATAACCCTACCATTACACATTAGTGCAAGTGCATACAACTCAAATGGGTAGTAAGAGACAGTACTAATAATAATAATAACAACAACAACAACAAACTGTTTCCAGCATGTGACCATGTCAATTTAGTAAAATTCCTCCATTTTCCCCTGTCCTTCCACCATTCTTCCTACTTGAACTGCTTCCATTCATATTCTCTCACTTGCACACTTGCACACTTGCTGTTAACTGCTCCTCCAAACTCTCTACTGTCTCATGTACTTCCTGTACTCATGCTTTCTCGAATAACTTCATTCCCAATCCTGTTTCTCCTTGTGACGGCTTACATGCTCTACTTCTCTCTCTTACATTCATTGGCCGTGTTTCTGCTGCATGTGTAACAAAGGGTACAAAGTAAACCGTGTACAACACTTTCTTACACTTCAAGGGCACTTATATTCTCCTCAGCAGGTCTATTACACACCTGTGTAACACCTTTCCCTGCTGTCCTCTTCTCATTAACTCCTCTTCACTCCCACCTTTCCACTCAATCACACTTCCACGCATCGGCGAAAACACAAACAAAATATTAATTTTCCAACATTACGAGTGTAAGTATAAGATCTGTGTTATGTAACATCATACAGACATCAGAGCTCCCTCTAGCCTCCTCTCAACAGTGTTACGTGGTTTATGGATAACTCGTCAGCTTCCCAAATATTTATCTACAAAATGTATTTTCTATTTCAATAAATGAAACTAACACTTTTTAAATTTTGTTATTTAAAAAAAGTATAGATGGTTGGATTGTTATATATATATCTATGCATATATTAAAGAATAATGTTTATAAATATTAGCTTAACATAAATTTATTTCAAACCTTCATTGATTTTCATTATTACAACTAACACAACTGATGTACTGACTGAATAATCTGTCAAGATTGATAAAATTAGTTTTACATTAGTCTATTCTCGTTTATAGAATTTAAAGGTGTGAACAGGTCTAAATTTTTGGCTTACACACAAAAAAAATCCATTTACCAAAACAATTCAATTGAAATATATTATATTAGTAATCAAATTGTGAAGGCTTGACTCTTCCTTCTGGCATCTTCCATCTTTCAATCATTGCCAATATTTTTCTGTTGTTAAAACAGATCGTCAACATTTCATCATTGTTAAAATACAATTATCTAATAAAGGAATATTAAAAACTAAAGGCTTTTGAAATGTGCATTTATTAAATACTAACTTGGATTAAAAAAAAGTCATTAAATATATTTAAATACTCCTTTAACTTATGTTATGACTTTAAAACATTACATTTCATCAGTTTTTGTTGTAATTACAAACATTTAATAATATGGAATGTCCTCAAAAATATATACATTTAACTTACCTCTCCTTATTGGTTGAATGGCTTGGAGTGTTGATGACGGGGAAATCAGGATTTGATCCCGGCGATCTTTCCCTACAAAAGGATGTGGGTACACTTCCTCTAAATTCAACCCCTCTCATCCTTTTTGAATGAGAGTAATTTGTACATAGCCTTACAACCCATACAAATAATTGTAAAACAAGTTGCCAAAAAATATGTCACTCACTGTCACCAAATTAAAGACCTCAACATTGTATTGCTGCACTATAATTTATTCAAGTGCCATGTATGTGAAAAAGTTGTCTCTTCCTTACAGGTGGACCGATGATACTATGTTTAGTTATCTCGTGTTGCCACACTGGATGAACGACAAAAGTAATCCTAGTTCACGCAAAACAAAAGATAGAAGAACCATTAAGGCTTCAGCTAAAGCGAAAAGTCGAAAGAGCTCCATCGCAAAGAGGCCAAAAAAGAAACTCAATCCTGGAAGATTCGATTGTGTACCGTGCAACAAGAGCTACTCCTTGAAGAGGACATTAGATCGACACAAGAGGGAACATCACGAAGAGAGAGTGAACGCGTGCAACACATGTGGCAAAAGGTTCAAGACCAGACAGACGCTCAAGTACCACTTAGCAGGGCATGTCGCCGAGTTCAAGTATTCCTGTCACCTGTGCAATTACGTCACCAACAGGAATAACTATCTGACAGTGCACATCAAGAACCACGACAGGTTCCCCATTAAATTGCCGCAAGACGCGAGCAAGACGGATTCTCATCTGTGCGAGACTTGCGGTAAGTCCTTCCCCACCAAGCACGGTGTCAAGAGGCACATGTTCACGACACACAACGCGGACTACCGGCCACCGCCCGCGACCTGTGACATCTGTCAGAAGGAGTTCACCTACAAGAAGACGCTCAAGAGACACATGGCGCAACACACAGGCATCCTTCCCGAGTACGTGTGCGACATGTGTGGCAAGGTCGTGAGGTCGGGAGAGTCGCTCAAGGCCCACCGGAGAACTCACACGGGCGAGAAACCGTTTTCTTGCAAAATGTGCGGCAAGGCATTCACCAGCAGCCAGTATGTGACTGTGCACATGCGCACACATACGGGTGAACGTCCATATATTTGCCAAGTGTGTGGGAAGAGCTTCACTCAGAGACCATGTCTTGTCGGTCACATGAAGACCCACCATTCACAGAAGACTCTGACATTGGCTGTGTCCTAGTGTTTAATGTTTTGTGAAACTCTGTCACTTTGAGCGACATTACTTTAAACTCTGTACAGGTAACATGTACAGGTAACCAGGAATAAACTCCTGTCTTCAAAGCATTTCTAAGAATTAACGCACATTTAAAGGATGTTCAAGAGTCTTCAAAACGGTTTCTAAACATTTTACTTTTTTTTTGGGGGGG
>CABFVZ010000054.1:713994-769024 GCA_902151445.1 Timema monikensis
GGGGGTGAGGGGACCACTTAACCTTCTCTTTGACAACAAATTTTTGTTACAAAATAAACATTGTTGGGGACCTTCTCTAACATTTTCATTGTTATACCACCAACTTTAACACATTTATTGATGTTTATGATTAATTTTATACTATTCATACAATTACAATTTCAATAAACACAAAGTAATCTGTTACATATCTCTGAAAAATGTAATTTAAGGTCCCTTACAATGTTTGTTTTAGAACTAAAGTTTGTTCATCATGAGAGGTCAATTTATTTACCAACAAAGATATAAAATTGTTTTTGGAAGGCTTTCACATCGATGTTTGAGTCAAAATGAATTGTTTTTAGTGTTTGTGTAGCATTCCAGATGATAGATGCTGTAATTAACTACCGAAACCGCAGCTCAAGCACTAAAACATCAAACAAACAATTTATAATGACCTCAAACACTTAAAACAATTGTGTAAACAAGTGCTCACACTGACATAATGTTTAGTGACCACACCTCTTACCTAATGCAGCAAAGTGTTTGACTAGTTGTAGACAGTCGTATAGCTTTATAATACATCTTAACCCCATATTTTATGCTCTACAAAAACTCTCCTCAATTTGTATACACTATCTGTAATTTATATAATGATAGTTATATTTTTATTGATAAAATAAGTGATATGATAGCTACTATTTTAATGAGATACCAACTATGCAATTTTATATGACCTTAAATAATGTCTCAAAATTTAAGTATATTGAAGTAATAACATCATATAATTTGTTTAGGTGGTCATATAGTCTAAGGTGTCACTCTTGTGTTGGACTAGACCACCCATGACAAGGCGATCGATTTTTGAATCCTGTTTGGATGTACTAAGGGTCGTTTTCCTAAATGATTTTCAATGCTCCCTCTACACAACCATGGGTACATTTCCTCTAAATGTAACCTCCCTCATTCTTAACTAACTTTTTTAAATAATATTTAGCACCACGTCTTACTACCCATTTGGATTACACGCTTTAAGTACTAATTACGCTAATGGATTGGGAATTGTGAAGGTTGAATTAGAGGAAGTGAACCCGCATTTGCGTGGAGGGAGAGTGGAAAACCATTTAGGAAAAACCACCCCCAGTTCACTCGACCGAGATTCGAACCTCGATCTCCCCGTCCTCGGCAGTCAAGCTCAACACAACTAGCGTGTTAGCCAACTACGCCACCGAGGCGGGTCTTAACTAATTAATGTTGTATATTATATGCGTATAACCTTAGCAGGTAGAAAGATGGAGTGCAGCTAAATATAGTTCTGTGAAAATAAAAGTTTGAGCAAAATTAAGGAAATATAATTTCATAAATATTATTCCTAATGGTAATCTGGCAAAGTACTGCTTTAATATTCAAACAATTAATTCACCTTTAGTTTTTTTATTGTTTTAAAAAAGGGACCAAACTACCTAATAGTTTTGCCACCATTGGTATTTGGTTTTAAATACTCGAATAGTACTCTCTTCATTTTATATATCAAGTTTAATGTTTATTACTAGATCTGTTAATTTTTTGAATTGTTTATGCAACATTTCAAACAAGATACTTAATAAAGTGCTTTAAACCACTCATTTTATTTTTATATAACTTTAAAAAAAAAATCTAACACAGTGGTTTATTCATAAAGTATATATTAATACTCATGAAAAAAAAAATCCAGTGAATTATACATAATCTAAAACAAGTAAAATGTTATTTTTAATTATAACCCTTTCTTTTAATTCTGTAATTAAATGTTCCTATTCAATGAAAAGGTGTTTGATATGTAATGTTTTAAAGGTATTTTCAGGTTAACAGTTTTATAGAATTTCAATTGGCCACACACTTGTATAGGCTACATGTCTAAAAGACTGATTTTTAGAGCAACATTTGAAAACCCATTCTCTCTTCTTTCCAGGTGCAAAAATGAAGTTCAATTTAGGAATAAATGGCCCAACTTTATTCAAGACGCGAGCCATTTCATTTCTCTCGATTCTAACCCTAACAAAACCTCAACCTCGGAAACTACAAAGGTGCGGGAAGAATGTTTAGATAACGTCTCTTTTCCGAAAGATAGACCAAAAGGAATCAGTTGTGAACATTGCGGGAAAAGTTATGTTTATAAAAAAAGTTTGGTCGATCATTACAAAGAACACGAAAAAATATATTCTTGCGATGTGTGTGGTAAAAGCTTTGACAGAAGTACACGTCTAAAAAAACATTCTGTCCTACATTCCAAAGAGTTTAGCTATTTTTGTGACCAGTGCAACTTTGTCACCCATAAGAAGAGCTATATATATAGACACTGCAAGAATCACACCAATAACTTCACCCACTTCTGTGACGTCTGTCAGAAAGGTTTTCGTAACAATACCTCGTTGTTACAACATAAAATAGTCCATACGGGACTGAAACCTCACCTGTGTGATATTTGTGCCAAATCGTTCACTACGAAGCATTGCTTGAAACTTCACAAGATAAGGCACCACTCTGAGTACCGACCGAAACTCGTCGAGTGTGGAGTCTGTCATCGTGTGTTCAAGCGCAGGTACAGTTTGAAGCAACACATGGCCCAACACACAGGGGACGCATCCAAGTTTGTCTGCGACGTCTGTGGTAAGGTTGTGTCCACAGCGTCTTATCTCCGTGTCCACAAGAGGGCACATTCAGGAGAGAAGCCCTTTGTATGCAATGTTTGTGACAAGGCATTTAGCGACAGTAAATATTTGCGTGTGCATATGCGCACCCACACGGGTGAGCGCCCGTACATGTGTAACCTTTGTGGTAAAACGTTCACCCAGGGGTCTTGTCTGGGTACCCACACGAAAAAATATCATACTCTCGACTCAAGTCTTTAAATAGAGTGTAATGTTTTATTTACTTTATCTATTATTTTGTCTCAAATTAGAAAATATGTATAGTTGTTTAATTTAGGTTCCTTGATAATAACCATGCCACCAATTTCAATTAATCAAAAACAATACACCTAGACACAAGAATTATACTAAATACAAACCCAAACAACCAATTCCTGTGTGAAGTTGTTATTTTCAAACCAAATTGGTAACATAACATGTTTGACAAATTGTGCTTCAGATGTGGTACTGATATTCCATTTGTTTGTATGCTCTAACTGAATAATAATAATTAGTTGTGTTTAAACACCGAGGGTTGAATTTAAAATAATTTCAGGGAAATGTGTGACAAAAATAACATGGGGAAGAGACTGTGGCTGAATTTACTTAAATATAGGGAAGAACCTTAGTTTGAATTTGAATGGTTATTCTTTTCAGGGAATAAACATATTTAAACTGTATAACCTTCAACTTGAAGGGTTTGGACATTTTCACGCTGAAGCTTTGTTCCTTCTTTATATACAAAGTTAGAAGGTAATCCTGTAAAAAAAATTCTTTAAGAATAAAATATTTTATTAATACTATTTTCTTTATTTGACCTGATAATTTTTTAAATTCTTTTAACATGAGAATATGTTGACTCGATAATTCAACATATCAATATTACAACATTCTCAAGCAAGAACTTTATGTTAATTAATTTATCTTATTTCATTGGACTTGTAAAGGGATATAAAGTATTAAACAAGGTCTAATAATTACTTGATTTTTAGCCATATATGCTTATGATAACATATCTAACATCCTTACCTCACATAAGTGGTTGAATAGTCTAACAAGATATTCTTGGTTTGGAAATGACAAAACATTTTATAGAGTGAATTGTTCAGTTAAACCCTTATTTTGTACGCCAAGTGAATTGATACAGTAAATAGCGAAAGAAATAAACACAATTAAAAGAGCGATTAAAGAAATAATTACTATTATTTTTAATCAGCTCTCATAAATAATTGCAGTATAGTCCCGATTATTCGAGCTTAACAGGGCCAAACTGCTTGTGGATAGCCAAAAATTTTGATAAAAACGACTTTATTGCTTTTATTTAACACGCACAGTTATAAATTTAAAGGAAAAAAACTACTCATTATTTGAATGTGTGACTTAAAAACATTCGCGACAAATCAATAATTTGCAGCCATAATAAAATGTCTATAGAAGTGTTGACAATTTTATTTTCTATAATAATTTCATTGATATTTTTTGTCCAAACTAAAATTAATATTTTTAAATAAATAAAAATCATGTTGAAACAAAATACTAAACTAAAGAGCAGTTTTAATGTATCTCGTGACAGGGACGCAGTTTTTTTTAAATACTTTTATTTTTAATTAAACTTATATAACATGTGAAATAATTATTTCGAAGCAACCCGCCTTGGTGGCGTAGTTGGTTAACGCGCTAGTTTCTAGTTGAGCTAGTCTGCCGAGGAGGGGGAGATTGAAACTCGAATCCGAATCTGGATCAAGTGAACTGGGGTGGTTTTTCCCAAGTGGTTTTCCACTCTCCCTCCACGCAATTCCGGGTTCACTTCCTCTAAATTCAACCTAACCTATTAGCTTAATTAGTACTTAAGCGTCCAACCCGAATGGGTAGCATAATTAAATTAAATAATTTTGAAGCAAAGTTTCAAGTTTATCTTTTGACTCCACAACAAAGCCACCTCCTAATATGACACCTTCTAATGTTTTAGTTACTAGCTAGCTATGTGTGTAGGAGACCAATTAGAAATGGCTTCCATCTATGTTACTTCGAATGATATTGATGAATGCAATGTTTGTGCTTGTTGGAGAAAACAAATCTCTCAAAAACTTAGAGTGTGCTTTAGTTTGTACCAACACGTTTTTAAACTGAGTTGTCTCTTCCTTCCAGGTTCACAAATGAAATTCCGTTTAATAATGCCTGGCTCAACTTTTATCAAGATATCAAACCTTTTGTTAACATTTACTCAAATTTTAACAAAACTGCAACCTCTATATTATCAGAAAGGAGGAATGGAGGCAGTGTGAAGTGTTCAAAAAACACTGACCCTCACAAAATTTCAATTCCAAGAAATCTAACAGAAAAAGTGAGCTGCGAACTTTGTGGAAAAAGCTATTTTTCCAAAAAAAGACTGGACAGTCACTTCAGACAACACGGCTACATGTGCTCGTGCAGCGTGTGCGGGATGAATTTCAAAAACCGCAAGAGTCTGAAGCTTCATTCTGCCGTGCATCACAAGGAGTTTAAGTATTTTTGTGACCATTGCAACTTTGTTACTTACAGGAAGAGCTACCTTCGCATGCACTGCAAAAACCACACAAGCAACTTTTCACATTTTTGCGACGTCTGCCATAAAGGTTTCCGCAACAAGGCCTCGTTACTGGAACACAAGCTCGTCCACACGGGACTGAAGCCTTATCTCTGCGATAACTGTGGTGAGTCGTTCACCACCAACCAGCGGTTGAAAGTGCACAAGCTGAGGCACGATGCTGACCACCGGCCAGAGTTGATCCAGTGTGGCGTTTGTCAGCGGTTGTTCACGTTCAGGAACAGTTTGAAGCGCCACATGGCCCAGCACACGGGCAACATGCCCAAGTTTGTCTGTGAGGTCTGTGGTAAGGTGCTGACATCCAGCCCCTCCCTCAGGGTGCACGAGAGGACACACAGTGGGGAAAAACCCTTCGGTTGTAAAGTTTGTGGCAAAGCGTTTGGCGGCAAGACCTACTTGCGTGTCCATATGCGCACCCACACGGGTGAACGGCCCTACTCGTGTGACCTCTGCGGTAAAACTTTCACCCAAAGGTCTTGTTTATGGGGTCACACTAAGAGGTATCATCTCAGTAAAATAACAAATTAGTGACAATAAAACTTATTTTGTAAATCATTTAAAACTATTTTTAAGATATGTACAAAATAAATTGTATTTTTTAAAATTTAAGCTCTACCCTTGTAGCATTCTATTTCATTAAAGAAGTAATTTTATAGCTAGGGAGTTGTGTTTGAAGAACTTTCTCCCAAATTATTATTTTTTAAATCAGATATTCATATATATACATACACACTTGTATTTTATAGTGTTATAAATTTGGAATGATTTTTCTGTATCCTAAAAATGATGCATTATTGTTGGGGAAAAGGTTAGCCCCATTTCAAATGATGCAACATTTCTCATTTAACTGCATGTGGCATTACAACATTAAAACAAAGTAAAAAAAAAACCTTCCCCTTTTGTAGCTCACACACTGTTCTATTCTAATGTGGACTTTTTGGAAACTGTAATTACACTTACAACAAACAAACATCTCTAGAATCTTGTTGTCCAATCACTAGTAGGGGCTTTATGCTGTCATTCAGATTTTTAGGGCACGACTATAATAATTCTTTAATTAATTTAAATCAAAGGGTTTACATTATTATAATTATTATTATTTATGTTTTAAATCAATAAATCTTATGATAATGGTTGTTAATACTTTTATTCAGATCTCATTTTACCCTTGAGAGATTTATCAAAGTTTATCTTAAAACAATGTAACAATAGGTACCTAAATCTACATACGATTATTCTATTCACACTAATGTGATTTACTTGAAAAATCTATTAAATTCAAAATAATTTTACATGAGCTAACCATGTTGGATTGCTCATCCATTAGCTTACATGCATGTTTAATCTAAACTCCTTTCACGGTAGGAATTACTCTCTGAAAGGTCTTTTTTCCTACCAATATCCTACTATATAATAGATTTATGGTAGGGAAAAAGGCCTTTCAGAAGTCAATTCCTACCGTGAACAGACAATATGTCATTAGCGTGTGTTGGGTTATTGGATTAAGATATCACTGTTATCCTTTTTATTCCATTTATAAATTTGGGTTTGCCAACAGATCTGTTCTGATTTCATCTGTATTGAAAATAGTTCATTATTCTTCATTCAATGAACAATAAATGTATATTGTAAAATGTATGTTCCCTCTAAATTTTTCTTGGTATTTATTGTTTTGTAGCAAGTTTGTCTCTGGTTCATAAGTTTGTGCTCATATCTGACAGGCCGCATAAGATTACATTTTGGGGTTTACCTTAAAATTCACTTTTACCAATGTTCCCTTATATTATTTGACTCACCGATAGTTGGCACTTTCTACTGGTTCTACTAAATCTGGTTCAACATGTTATCTCAGTTGGTAGTGTGTTTGTCTACTGAGCTAAATGTCCTGGGTTTGATTCTCAGCATGGCTGAAAAATTTGTCATTGGTGAAATGTGGTTTTCCCCTTTCAGAGTGATGAACTAGTATTGGCTGGGGACTAGATGTTGTGTCTGGTATAGATTTAATTTGGTTGTTAAGTCATGTGCTGATATAATCAGTCTGTTCAGAAAGTGCACGGTAAATACCTCAAATAAATGAAAAATTAAATACCGACTGTCGCTGCTGATAGCAACAAACAATGCAACCCACATTGGCGATCACATGTTCTAATGCATCAATCTTGCTTGGCCTGTTTCGCCGATGATCAAGAGGTCAGGGTTTAAATCTTGTCACTAAGGGCGATTATTTATTAGTGTTTTCACTCTTCATCTACACAACTGTCGGTACACATAATTTAATTTATACCTTCCTTATCCCTAACCTCATTAGTGTAACTATGTGGATAGCTGTAGCTATGAGCAAGATGCGACGCTCAAAGAAAATAACTTTAACATCATTATTAAGAAGGAATTCAAGAAAAATTGTATTTCAAAAGTTTTATTCAAGTAATAAATAAAATAAGTAATTGATTGGTTTATCATAATTTAATTGATGCCACATACTAAGTCAAAATAGCTGTTTGCTAAAGATGCAAAGACTTTGACATAATTAAAAAACTGATTAAAAAAATTAATACAATCTTATTTGACCACTTTTAGGAGTATTGATTTTTAAATATTGTTTTATGGTAAAAGCTTAAAAAATAAATATTCTAAAAATTGGTGTTAGCATTTCACCTTAACTGTCAAAAACAAATATAGGATTATTTCCAAGAAAACTATTGACAAAAGTCTGTCACATGTTTTACTCTATTCCCTTTAAAAGTTGTTGGAAAAGTCACATGCTACTTTAATGGAAAATTCCTTTTTTCTTTTCAGGTCTTCCCTCGATGCACATAAGAATGTTAAAACTATTATGAAATTGAGGTTATCAAGTTCTTCTAAATTCAAGAATGAACCGTGTAATCAAAGTTTAGCTCCTCTTTTTAATAGTGCAAGTTTAGTAAACACAAGAACATCAATTGATTTGGTTAAACCTTTGAAGAAACTTTCTCCAAGACCTTTGAAGGCGACGAAAGATAATTTTACCGAAACAAGTTTGTGCAAAACTTGTGATAAGACATTTGCAACAAAGCGCCTTCTTATCCGCCACCAGATAGCACATGGAGACACGTATCCACATCCTTGCCCTGTTGAACACTTAAAGAAGCACATGGAATATCATTTAGTTGAAAAGAAGTTCGAGTGTGACATGTGTGGTTATACATTTAGTCGCCAGTCTTATTGCAAACTTCACAGAATGAGGCACTTGAAAGTTTTCACACTTCATTGCAAACAGTGCGGAAAAGGATTTCACACTCGCACAGAGCTACAAGGTCATGAAAATGTCCACCATGGCGGAAACAAGTTTGTTTGCCAAGTTTGCAAGCGGGTGTATCCGCATAGATATGTCCTAGAGTGTCATTTAAGGACGCACGAGACAGGCTATGAACGCAAGAAAAGGCACCAATGCGAGACCTGCGGTAAAACATATGCTTACAAAAGTTCACTCAATTTGCATAGTAAGCATCACTCCGGCCACACTTTTGTCTGCGACGTGTGCGGAAAGTGCGTGACTAGTCGCTGGTCACTGGTGACTCACTTGAGGATTCACTCTGGTGAGAAACCGTTGGTGTGTGATGTTTGTGGGAAGTCATTCACAAAGAGTACTGGTCTTAAAGTTCACCAACGAACACACACTGGAGAGAGACCGTACGTCTGTGACCTGTGCGGGAAATCGTTTACCCAGTGCTCGACGATGATAATTCACAAGCGGTACCATTCGGGGCTCAGGCCCTTTGAGTGTCCCAAATGTGGCAGGTCCTTTGTGTCCAGAACACTCCTTAACAGTCACGCCAAAATACATACTCCTGGCTCATGTCATAGTTGTTAGGGGGCTCACTCACGCTGTCCGATTCGTCTGACCTTAGGGTCGGGGTTCTTACCCAGGTTGGGTTTACTGAGAGTGGTTTTACCATGTAAATGTGGATGAATTTATATAAATTCTACCTATAGCATGTCCATCCTATTAGTGTAATTAATTGCAGATGACCCGCTTCGATGACCACACGGTCTAAGGCTTCACTCTCCCAATAAACTTAACTGCCAATGACGAGGATATTGGGGTTTGAATCCTGATCAGGTGTTATGAGGTATTTTTTTTCTAAATGGTTTGACTCTTCCTCCATACAAATGTGGGCACATTTAGTGTAAATTCAACCTAACACTTAAGTGTAATTAGTACATAATATGCTTACATTCCCAACAGGTAGTAAGACATGGTTCTTGGAAAAATCCTCAGGTATTCTAGACGAAAGGAGGGAGAAGGGGGGGCAACAATGACAACAAACTAAAACTACACCACGATTGTAATACTCTTAGAAGAAGTACAACTGTAGAGTATCTATTTCAAATAACATATATCTGCCTTGAACCCACCCCCATCCAAACATATCAATATGTGAAAGTTGATATTACAAGTTTTATAACAGCCAGACAATTGACAAAACATTTTGCCTAGTAATAATTTTACTAAAGTGTCTCAAGAATTTTACAGTGTTTTTATTCAACTTCGTATAATTATAGACATTATGGCAGAGAATTTGTATTCTTGTATGTTTATTGGGTGTGTATATTAAAATAAAAACATTTCCTATAGAAGTTAATAATGTATTTAACATTTTTTATATATAATTATATCATGGGAAGAGAAGTGTTATACTTTTTTTGACACAATAGTCCGCATTTGGTGTTGTTATTAATGTTCATGACACCCCCCTCTTTTTTTTTCTTTCTTTAATAAATAAAACCAAGAACTTATATAACAGTATCACATGCTCGGTAAATATTTAAAGCTTTTCAAAGTCGACTCGGAAAATATAATTTCAAACACCATATTATATAATTTATTAACTAGTTTATGGATCAAGTTAACACCCATATTACAATTAAAATACGAATCAATGTTTGTCATCTTATTTTCAAAATGTCTCTTAGGTTAATAACTTGAAATGAATGATTGTTATAATTTTTAATTTTTTTTCATTATACATTAGTGCTAAACATTTATAGTAACTTGTTCTTCTTTGCAGGTCATACATACTAGGTAATATTTCTTTGAGAGATCAGAAGCGGGGCACAGACCTTTCCCTGTTATTTATAAAGAACTCTTCATCGCCAGTCGAGGGCAGGCCACTGCTGGCGAAAACAACGTTGTCTGAAGGTGATGGGTCGTCGAATAACTCGCTCGACTCTATGAATTCAAAGTATGTGACCAATATAAACAATATTAAAACCCTAGGCTCCAAAAAAAGTAACAAAAGAAATAGAGATAAAAATAAAACAAAAGATTCCAACAAACTTAAAACCAAAGCTTCCAAAAAAAATAGCGGAAGGGTTCCTAAAATAAAAACCGAACCTAAAATGAATCTCGTTTTCAGAGGAGTGGAAAAAGGTGTCCAACCGTCTTGTAAATTTTGCAAAATAACCTTTAGTGACGTGTACAAGCTCAAAACACACATGGAGATTCACAGAGGGGAAAAGAGATATGTGTGTACTGTGTGTGGGGTTGCGTTTGTCTTGAAGGCGTACTTGAACTCTCACATGCTTATCCACAGCGACGATCGTCCCCACGCCTGCGAGGTATGTGGCAAGCAGTTCAAACGTAAACAGCAGTTGAAACTCCATTTACTGATACACAAGAACGAAAGGAACCATGTTTGTGACATTTGTGGGTCTGCCTTCATCCAAAGGACTCAGTTGATTTATCACTGCAGGAGAAAACACACAAAGGAAACTACATTCCATTGCGACGTCTGTGGCAAAGGTTTCTACAACCGCAATCATTTCACAGATCACACTAATTTACACACTGGTTATTTCCCCTACAAATGCGAAGTGTGCGGCAAGTCTTACAAGGTGTACTCGAGTTTTCGGTATCACAAGGAAACCCACGTGACAAAGTCTGAGTCTGGGGAGATGTTCAAGTGCGAAACTTGTCTTGAAATATTCTCTACCAAACTCATTCTGACGTTACATAAGAGGAGGCATGCGCCCAAGCGGGCGTGTCGACTGTGCAACAAGCAACTGTCAAGTTCAGAGTCGCTCAAAGTTCACCTTCGCATACACGCCGGCGAGAAGCCTTGTATATGCGATGTTTGTGGAAAGAGGTTCGTGTCACGGCCGCTTCTGAGGATCCACCAGAGAACACACACTGGGGTAAAACCATACTCTTGTAACGTCTGTGGGAAGACGTTCACACAGCGCTGCACGCTGACGGTGCATAGAAGATATCATACCGGCGAAACTCCGTATGGCTGCCAAGTCTGCCCAAAGGCTTTTGTCTCAAAGAACTTGCTTAAGGCACATTTAAAAACTCATGAAAAACAAATGTCAATCGGATGCTGTGCAGTGGCGGGGCAGTTGTATTAATACAACAAGTACATTGCCCTCATAATGCATTCATATGCTTTTTCTTTTGTAAATTATTTATGTGTTATTAATTTGACGGAGATAATTAAGTGTGTAACACCATAACATTTTTAAGCTCAGGTGAATTTAAGGAAACAGAAACTATCATGTAACACAGTTTTATGTTGTAGATTTGCTTAGTAACTCAGTTGCAAGCTTGTCAGTCGGAATGACAGGTCATCTCAAACGGTTCCTCTTCTTTGCAGGTCGAATGGGGCAGTTATTTTTGCTATGGAACAACTGTATTTCAACTCCAGCCTCTATTTGATTTGTGATTCACGAACACTTGATGGAGGCCACCAACAAGAATCAAACCAAGATACATTTGATCGTAATCAAGATGAAATGGGTCTTGAGTCTAATTATAAGGTTGAGATATTTCGAAAACCTTCTAAAAATTATAAAAAGTGTTCAGAGAAATCTCAATTGTCATTTGAATCAAAGAGAAAATATTTTGGTTCATTGCCTCAAACTAAAAACAAATGGGTTTTCAGATGTGATGTTTGTAACAAAGAATTCAAAAAGAAGAAGTATCTCAACTATCACAAAGTTTCAGATATTGATATACACCCATGTTCCTGCCAGATTTGCGGTAAAGCTTTCAAACACAATTATGCGCAGAAGATTCATGCTAGGATACACGAGGGTGTGAAAGATCATGTATGTGATATATGCAGTGCAGTGTTCCTCAGCAAAAACCACTTGGACACACACAAAAAGAGGTATTATAAATTCAACAAGTTCACTTTTGAGTTTTGCGACAAAGGTTTCATCCTGCGGTTTCATTATGATGATCACAAGAACTTACACACGGGAAACAAGCTGTTCAAGTGTGGGATATGGAGTAAATCGTACGGTGTGTCGTCAAGTTTGTACCATCACAAACGTTCGCACGTAGAAGGATTGGACCTTAACAACAACCGGTGTGAAACTTACGGCAAGCATTTCGCCAACAAACGGAGAATTGCAATCCATGTGCGGACTCACTCGGACAAGAGAATTTTGTGTGAGCTCTGCGGGAAAGCTCACTCAGGAACAGAGTCTTTGAAGATACACTTGCATATTCATGCTGGAGATAAGCCCTTTGTGTGTGATAGTTGCGGTAAGGCATTTGTGTCGCGGGAAGTGCTGAAAACTCGGTCACACTCATACTGGAGGGAAGCTTTCCAAAACTTTACTCAATGCTCAAATTATTGTAGATTTCATTTTACTGTTTGTTTTATTAAAAATGTGAGAGATAAAAAAAGGTTGGCTTATGTTTTTCACCATAGTTTTTATTCTTATCTATTAATATGTAATGAAAAATCATTACCTTGCTTTATATTTCAACACTGAATTATATTTTGTACCTAACTTATAATAAAAGATTTTTCTTAGGGAGCAAAAAAATTTTTCTCTTTGTGTTTTCAATTGAAGAAGGTAAAATCTTAAAATTGTATTGTGTTATTTGATTTTAATGGTATTTTAAATATAGGAAACACTATCCCAAACTCTAATGCAAGTCGATTTTTCTTAATTTATTTTGAATAAATCAATACAAGAGGTGATAAAGATGTCATTTATTAGCTGAAATGTTCTGTTAATTTTCAAAACAACTTACAGATTTTCTTAATCTGAGACATCACATCCGACTCAATCAACAGGAATTATAATACCTGGTTGCTTAAAACATACACACATTGCTCAGTCACTCTTTATATTGGCAGCTGTTATCACATTTGAAAGGTACAGGGGAAATAGGGGGAGATTCACATTACTCACATTTTCCTTGACAACAACTTTTATATCTAAAACCCCAGGAAACACTTTTTGTTAAAAAATGTATTTTAAATATTACAAATACCTCCCCTAACCATAATTTAAAGTACGCTAGAAAGGTCTCGAGGTTGTTTAACAGATGGCAGCACTAACTCAAATTAAGTTAAAATTGGACTTTTCTTCTTTTTCACTAGTGCCCTTCATTTCTGTTCTGTTCTTATTTTGTTGAAAGGGTGAATCCACAGTTATACCACATTATGTTATAAAGATTTGTTTACAGAATTTCACTCACTAATATTTTATATTTCTAGCAAGTAAGTGTGAATTTAGAATAAATTAAAACACATCCATATGTGGTGAAAGTATGATCTTTTTGCAAACTATAAATAATAAATACATTTATTGCCAATTACCATGTCTCTAAAGCATATTAAATTTTGATCTATTTTGTCATGCTACTTTTACTAACAATTTTCTTAGTGAATCACTCCCGTCAAAATGTGAGGTATATTTGTTATTAATTACTCCCCACTTCCTTAAACGACGGATACACGAGTTTGTTGGGACAAAAGTTAATGTATCTGTTTTACATATAATTAAACGTATTTGAATTATTTACAAGTTGTTTTATTTGTTAAGCTTAAATATATTTTATCTAGTCTGTCAAACTTGTGTCTTTATGATTAATAAGTTAAGTAATTAACCTGCTTCTATTTAAGTAGAAAATGAATCAGATTTCCAGCCACCCTCTACTTAAAGGTTAATTTCCTAGAGTTGTAATATTAGATCTAGTTTATCTATTCAAATTCCAAACTGATTGGCTTTAGACAAAGTATACAACTATCCACAAACCTAGGGCTGAATATTTTTTTTTTACCGAGTGTCTTTTTCCAACAATATGTCTAAAGCTCAACAACATGTTTTTGTGATAATTTGAGTCAAAAAGTTTAAATAAACATGCGTATAATTTACAATGTTTGCCAACTACAGGTGTTCGAAGTTTGTTGGTGATTAACTCTTAATATCTACAACTTCTCAAAGTGACCAACTGTCAGGTCATGGATAGGCTCTTATGTGTAGTTTAAGCTAAAGTTTTTATCCCAAAGTCAATATTTCTTACCTTAACAAGGACATCCATAATTCTACTCGGCAGCTCTGCTCGTGACCTTGAGAAAGTGATGATACATGTGGTGATCTTGCTAGCCATGCAAGTTTACCACATTGGCCAATCCTACGGGGAAAATGTCTACTAACACATTAACTACCTAAATTGTAATCATGGATACTGCTGGTGGCTGATGTCTGGATGTGTTCTTATCAAATTCAGTAATTTTTAAATTAAATTTGACACTTATAGACATACACAAGATGACACCTACCTTGACCAGATTGCGATTGGCGAGTTTAGGTAGGTGGTGTCTTGTATTTGGTTTTGAATTGCACTAAGTATGATTATGAATCCGACCCATTGCCTTACTAAATGCTTAGAATACATTTTTATTTACTGTCTTACTTGAAATGCACATGTTTCTCATTAACGCGCTGACAACTATATTTCTCTTGGATATTTTATTTGCTTTTGGTACAGAGGTATACAAAATATAAAAAACTTTTGATACAAATATAATTTTATATATACATATATATATATATATATAAAAAACATGTTTCCAAACAACATCTAGGGAAAATAGTGCAGACCTTACAATTGTAAATAGTATTGGTTGTTTCCCTAAGCAACGTGTACCTATATCGGAGTGTACCGACCGCGCAAATGTGCATTCCTAGCAGCGAACATTTTTCCCCCCCTACCAATTTGTGGAGGTACTGATACATAAGTTGGACAGTCACTACAAATCCAACCCATCTTTATTTAAACTTTTCAACACAAAATGATCCTCGAAACATATAGTTGATCTCTCCAGTTATCTTATGGGGGGGGNGCAGTGAATTTTTCAGTATGTAAAAAAAAAAGGGAATTAAAAAACTAAATTCTTATTCAATTATTTAAATATTGACTTATTAAAAACCTGCACACAATTATGTTAATTCACATTATAAGATTTTACGAAAAATTGAATTTTATGGACAAGAAAATAGTGGCACCTATAAGAAAAATCACTAGAGTCCATTCAAACTTGGTTTCACTTAAACCCACCAAGCGTAGGATCTTCTTTCTGGTGGGTAAACACAAAATGCCAACCTGCCTTATTTAGGCAACCAAACCATACATCCTTAGTTTTCAACAACTTGAAATCCTAGCAAAGGATGAGATCTCTGCTATTTTTAGTTTAAAACATTTTAACTCTTATATAACATTAAACTACTTAAGAGGTGGATTTTTTTTTGACAATTATTTAATTTCAACTCCTTTGACAGAATTGAAGGTCTACTTCAGCAATTTAAATCTGACAACTTAAGTATGTAATTAAATTGTTTATGACCTTTATCATCCTAGTTTCTGATAAAAGATGACATGTTTTTTTCTCTCTTAAAATCGTATGGTTTTATTTGATTTGCATAGTATTTTAAATATAAGAAACACACTTCCAAACATTTATGCAATTCAATTTTCCTTATTTTATTTTAAATAAATTAATTCAAAAAATATTGAAAATAGCATACCTTTGTCGAAATGTTATATTAAATAAAAAAACAACTTACAAATTAACTTAATCCAAAACATCACATCCAACCGCAGCGACGGGACTTCTAAAAAATATCTGGTTGTATAAAACAAACCACATCTACAGCCGCTCACTTTATTTTAGATATCAACTGGGCTCAAATTAAAGTCTCATTTTACCTCCCCCCAGCTTTATTGTCCGCTACAATCCGTGCTACACCGCTGTGTTAAGAGGCTCATTTAGAGAAGACAACTCAAGGGTTTGGATCGTTATTGGATCTGAAGCTGCAAATAAACCTCGTGTGTAATGTCACCTTCAGTAGTCATTGCTTTGAAAATGTCTTGTTCTAATCAACAATTTGTTAATTGGGAAGTTATAGTCCAATTTTTATAGGAGGGGTGTTATCTGTCTGGTGGAAAAGTTACTAGAACTACTTTCTCGTGTTACTACGTCAAGTCGTGTGATCTTAAGGTGGGATGTGAGAAAAAGCCAGTGTTTTTACAATTTTTATGGCAAAACTTTTTTTTGACCAAAATTATTAAAATATTATTCCAGTACAAATATAGAATTTAATTTTCTGCACATGATAACTTAACAAATTTCTTGAAAATCTGTCCAGGGTGTTCTAGAATGTAATGACAACTTTTTACTTCATTTAAAAAGTTTGTTAGATAACGCCGTCATGCTCATGACAGGTATTCAACAACTTTTGAAGTCAACAAGAGAAGAAAACTAAACTCTATGTTTGTATTGGAGCAATATTTGATTTATTTTACAAAATAAAAAGTTTTGCCATAAAAATTGCAAAAACACTGTCCTTTTCTTTAGTCCCCTTCCATTCCACCTTATGCTGTCACTTTTGATAGAAATTATAAATACCTATATAATGGTAAAATACCATCAATGGTGACTGCAGTAAATATGTTTATATCAGGCTGTTCGAATAAAAATTGGACTCAAACATTAAATGTTAATTAACTATCTAATAATGACTTGAACTATTGAATTCACAAAAAGCATTTAAACTAAATATATTTCAAAATTGTCTTTTAACAAATATTAAAATTAAAAAAAACACCTGCTTTGTGATTTTTTTTAAATTCCGATTTTAAATTGGAGCTTAAAGCTTTACATAGTTGAAAGCGTTGTTGTGGAAATTATCAAGATCACCGATAAAGTGTAATCTAGAACTGATTGATATTTATGTTGCATGTAAAATATTTTAAGAGTGAATTTGATTTTTTTTTAAACTCAATGTATTAAGTTTTGAATTTACAAATATATTTGAAATGATACCGATTTATAAAATCAAAATATTTTAAGTGTAGTTTAATGTTATTCTTTGTAAATCTCTGGCACATAAAAGCTTTTCTTCTTTACAGGTCCCCGTTTGAAAGTAATTGTCATTATATTGAGAATTCAAAGGCTGTTAAACTCGTCCAGAATATGTATTGTACAATGCAAGACAAGATAAAAAGTGTAGTCAGAAACTCTAGTCGATACACCACGAAGGACGATACCACGGACTCACAGAAATACCTCTCACCATCGGATGGTGTTAAGGCTATATCTAATCGAATTGGATTATCGGTAAGCCTGAGGAGTGGTACAGGCGATGTGCCCAATTATAACTGCGGAATATGTGGGAAAGTATGCGTGTCCAAGGGCCACCTTAAAAGACATCAGGTGTCGCACACAGACGATAGACCGTACCACTGCGACATCTGCGACCGCAACTACAAACGGGCCTTCGAGTTACGCAAACACAAAGAGATCCACACAGGAGAAATGGATCACGTCTGTGACATTTGCGGATATGCCACCTTCCGCAAGTCGAATCTTCTTGTTCACAAGAAGAGACATTTAAATGATTACAAGTTCAAATGTGATACTTGCGGCAAAGGGTATTATTCCAACACAGAGCTCCAGCGGCACATGACTATACATACCGGTGAACGCCCCTTCCAATGTGACGTGTGCGGCCGGGCGTACCCGTACAAGAGTAACTTAGCGACCCACAAGAAAAAACACAACCCAAATTATAAAAACAACTTAAAGTATCAGTGCGAGTTTTGTGGCAAAACGTTTCTCCACAACAATTCGCTGCGTATCCACAGGAAGTATCATCTCGGGGAAAACCAGTTGATGTGTGATGTTTGCGGGAAAACCCTCTCTGGTGTAGACTCACTTAGGACTCATCGGCGGATACACACTGGAGAGAAGCCATTCGCTTGTGACCTTTGCGGTAAGGAGTTCAGTAAACCCGACTATCTGAAGGTTCATCGGCGAATCCACACTGGAGAGAAGCCTCACCCTTGCGGTGAATGTGGCAAATCATTCACTCAGCTCTCCACGCTCTCTGTTCACAAGAGGAATCACTCAGGACTCAAACCGTACCAGTGTCAGATGTGCGCCAAGGCATTTGTATCAAGGACCCTCTTAAATACACATCAAAAGAAACACAGCACTTAGCATAATTGGCATTTGTAATATTCATTCAAGTTATTCAATAGTTACCAATTCATGTTTTGCGGTAATGATACATATCTCATCGATTCCAATACACATATCATATAATTACAATTTAGCTTAATTTTCATAAATTGTAATTTGTTAACTTTATGAACTCAGAATTTAACTAATTTATAACAATAAAAGCTTTGTAAATTGTTCAGTATTTTACAAGTTAGCTTCTTTAATTCAGTTGTATATTTAAAGTTCAAGAAACTACTTGATTTATTTAATATAATGATATTCTTTATGAAAACTAATTTGCCAAGTGCTACGAAGTTGGGAATTTAAACAATCAAGAGATGGAAAGTTTTAACTCCTCGGATCCTTCATATCTGATATTAGTGAAGATATTAAATATTCAAAAGGATTTCATTAAAATCTCAAATACATTTATTTAGATCTTCTCATTAAATCACAATTATGAAATCTGTTGAGTAAATTATGATGATTTGTGTGGGAATGGGAAAACAGAAAGGAATGGTTCCTGTAAGAAAAAAAAATCACATAGTTGCTAAAAAAAAAGTATTAATTTTTTTTTCAAAGGATGACCACACTTTAATCAAAACACCTATGTTTTAAATGCAGTTATATTAGTTTACTAAATAAAACAAGGTTTAATTTTCTGTTATTTAATTATAATTTTTTACTAAGATTCAATGTTTTTTTTAATCATCTAGAGCAAAAATTGAATGTTTTTTTAAAATCAATTTGAGATTCAAATTCGAGAAAAAAATCGCTCACCCCATCCTTATAACAAACAAAATGCTTGCTAGATAGTTAATTTTGTTAAATATATCAATGTAACTTTCCTTGTGCTTCGTAAACAACTGTAAGCCACATACGACTGATTATAAATACTTAAAAGTGATAAAACTCTGACAATGCAAGTATAACACTTGTAGCTTAGTTCAAAGTGTGCAATTTAATTGTTGATTAAATCATATCGACATTAACACAGTATTTAATAACTATGTATTTGATTAATACACCAGTTTTATTATTCTTACCACTGTTAAAATTTAATCAATCAATAACTTGTGTAACTTAGTCAATTCATCTAATTAAAGCCATTAATTTTTCTTTGCTTTAATTTACTTACAGAGGTTATTTTTGATTATAGTTTTAGTATTAAAAAATGTAAACTTCTAAATAAATCTACCTTCAATTAAATGGTTTTGATCCTAGTAATATTTATTTACCATATAGCTATAACCATGTTGTCTAATTTGTTTCAATTGATAAATTATTTTAGAATTCATTTCCACAACAAGATATCAACACACACTATATTAATAGTTTACAAATAATTTGGCTCTACAAGTTTTTTTAAAAATAAGTTTGGAATACAAAATTACCATCCTGGTAGCATTAAGTCAATACACAGAAGATTATAAAACAAATTATACTTGCTATTGTCATTTATGATTAATTTTGCTGACAGTAGTTGCATGATATATTGAGGTCCATGCAGCTTCGATGAAAACAAAAATAACTTGCCTTTAAAAAATAAATTGAATTAAAATTTGTTGCACCCAGCTTAAGCACCAAGTTCGTCTGGTCTGGCCTGTCAGTGTTCCGAAGGCGTTCTTCCAATCTCCCTTCACACAAACACAAGGTACACTTCCCCCTAATCTTGCCTTACTAATCCCTAACCCAATAGTTAAAACACAAATGGCTCATACTATAAGTAAGGGGTAGTGAATTTTTTTTTATTTGTAAATATAAAAGTACATGGAGGATTACTCCGTTGTCTGTTTGAGCTAGTTCAGTCATTGGAGAGTTGTTATTATTATTTGTATTATTATTATTATTATTATTATTATTATTATTATTATTATTATTATTATTATTAGCACCGCGTCTTACTACCCGTTCGGGTTATGAAGGACCTACAGTTTAACGTGGAATCCGAACCACGGTGGAGGCCTGGCATTCCACACATTCACAAGATGTCTTGTCAGAGGTGGAGAGTTGTTCTCCCAGGCAAGATACAAAGCCTGGTTTGTTGTGGGGTCAACTAAGCAACCTCTCATTCACAGTTGTTTGTCTCGCAACTTAGTCCTTGGATAAACATTAAATCTTGGTTTTTATCAAGTTTTGGAGTTTTACTAACTATGGGCATTGTTGTTGTTGTTGTTGTTATTATTATTATTATTATTATTATTAGTTTCACACTTGGGGTTTAATTTGCTTTAGGATTATCTAAAAAGTTTTTTCTAATCTTATTGTATAATAAATCTTAGTTATGTAAATATGGTTGTTTATATATTTTTAGTAAAACTTCACTACTATAAGGACCTCCCAGGAGCTACTTAAAACATTGAGACTATATTGATTAATAAGTAAAATAACCTAATCATCTTCTGTTGCTTCAATCTTCCTTTTTCCTTCCACCATTTGTCCTCCTTTATTTGCTTCCATTCCCCTCTTCTCACATGCAAACTTGCTATTAAAATATGTACTTAGTGAATCTATTAATAATTTGTTTTCAATTTGAAAGCAATTTTTGTTGTTGTAACATTTGATATCAGTATTCTCCTTACATTGTTCAATCAACATAAAATATTATTGCGTGGATTTTGTTTCATACATGACATTTCATCTTATACTCGCAAACCCTTCTTTTATTTTGTAAGTGGGAAAGAAAAATTTTAAAGATACGCTGTTAAGAGGTGAAATCTTTTTCTTTCCAGGTTCAAAATCATTTCGGTAAAAACTGAAGGAAAGTCAAGCTCAAAGTGGAAACCTATAAGGATACCTCAAGATCACAACTCACTATCGAAGCGCAAGCGATCCAACAAAAAAGAGCCGTGGAAGTGCGTGTCTTGTCTCTCGAGTTTCACTACGTTTATCCGGTATAAGGAACATGTAATGTCTCACTCGGGCATTGCTGTCATGATGGTGTGTGATGTGTGCGGGGAGAATTTCAGCAACCCGGCCGGGTTGATCTGGCATCGCAGGTTGCATAGCACTAGTAGAGAAGGTAGAACTACTAAAAAACCTGCCTCGTGTGAAGCCCCAAAGCCAAGTAACTCCTCACAAAAAGCTCCACATCCGATGGTGAGAGACCCGCGAAGAAGAGCCAGAGGACTGAAACAGCACACATGCGATATTTGCGGCTATTCCAGCAAGAGCAAGTCCTTTGTAGCCATGCACAGGAAGATGCACTACAACGAATACAAGTTCTATTGCAGGATATGCTCTAAAGGATACAACTCGGTTAAGTTACTTCACGACCACGAGTTTCTACACACCGGCGTCAAAGCTTTCCAATGTGACCAGTGCGGGAAAAGGTTTTCTTCCAGGCACAATTTAGAATCTCATAAAAAGCTTCACATACAAGATTTTGTGGATAACCCCAATTTCTATTGTGAATTTTGCGGTAAGAGTTTCCTGTACAGCAAGTCTCTGAGGAGGCATCGAGACATTCATTTGGGGGAGAATAAGTTTGAATGCGATATATGTGGTAAGATGCTGAACTCTAAGGAGTACATGAAGGTTCACTTGCGAATACACAAAGGAGATAAACCTTACGTTTGTGACATGTGCGGGAAGGCCTTTGTCACGAACAAGCACTTGACGATTCATCGACGCACACACACGGGGGAAAAACTCTATACCTGCGGTGTTTGCAACAAGTCATTCACGCAGGTTGGGTACTTGACGATACACAAACGCTCGCATACGGGTGAGAGGCCGTACCACTGTGATGTGTGCGGCAAAGACTTTGCCTCCAAATGTCAGCTAAATTCACATCGAAGAACTCATTTGAGCGTCAAGTAACGCAAGCGTCATGTAACATGAGCGTTGGGTAAATCGGTCTGTGACAATGATCTGTGATTAATTAAAACATGTTTTTGTTTAAACTACGATTTGAATAAAATATTAGTTTTTTTTTTATTATACATTGGTTTAGTGTATGATTAGTGGGGTGTGTGAAGTTTCGAAATGTCAAAAGTTTAAATTCAAATATGTATAGCTTCGACTTGAATACATACAATAGCCTTGGATATATTATTAGCATATTTGAAATATCCCACTAAATATGAAATATTTAAACACATAATAATTGTTTTTATAAAAGCCATTAAACAGTATTTTAACACCGACTGGTGATTAAATGACATCTGTAACGTAAGCAGAGATAAATTCATATATGTCAGCATAAAATAAGAATTGGGATTTGTTTATTACTATACAGTAATATAGTGGGCCTTGTTTATTACTATAAAATAATGTATTGGGCCTTGTTTATTACTATAAAATAATACAGTTGGCTTTGTTTATTACTATAAAATAATACAGTTGGCTTTGTATTATCACTATTAAATAATATAGTGGGCTTTGTTTTTTACTCCTAGCCTTTCTTTTTACCAAGATGCTCTAAGTAGTGTTATGTGATGACAACAAAAACCTAATTGTCAACTTTGTTTTCGACTTTGCTTTGCATTTTTGAAGCCTCACTTACCATTTAAAAAGGGATTTCACAAACTACTAGTGATTAGTTTAATACATTATATTAATTATTTTTACAGATTCTCATATTTAAAAAAACCTTCTCATACTTGGATAGTTCTGAAGGTACTTATAAAGTATACAATTTCGTATTTCTTTGGGTAGCCTTTTGATTCCCAATCATTTATTCAGCTGTATGTTTATATGGTCTTTGACAATCCTTAAGTTTTGGATAGGTAATAACTAAACGATCTTTGTGAAACTAGAACTCTTTTAATTGGTAAGCACTACATATCTCCCCCTAATAGACCTTATTGTCAATTATGGAAAATGGTTCTCACTACTAATAGTGTACTTTACACACATTTGCAGTTGCATGGTTTAAGGCATCACTCTCACAACAAACTGGATTGTATTGAAGGTCAGGGTTTGAATCTTGGTTTGGTGAACTGGAAGTGACTTTCCACATTTGATTTTCTCATCTCCTTTACGTGCTAATGTAGGGGTCATTTTTTTAAACAGACTTACTCATTCCACCCATTTAAATAAGTTAGTGTTAAAACACAATAAAATAAAGAGTACACTTTGAAATTGAGCTTATCTATAAGCGAGGGGTGAGGTTATGAAGGTGAGTTAAACAAAATAACCCTTATGACTTATGGCAGGGAAAATCTGGGAAGTTAAGGAATTAAACTAAAATAAGTTTTTAATTTATTTGAGGTATTTAACGTGCACTTTCTGAACCGACTGATATCGGCACATAACTTATAAGCTAATTTAAATCTAGAACAGACACAACATCCAACCCCTGGCCGTTAATTCATATCTGTGAAGGGGGGAAGCCACATTTCATCAATTACATTTTTTTCTGTTCATGCCAGGAATCAAACCTGGGATCTTTAAGCTCAGTAGACAGAAACGCTACAGTCTTAGCTAAGGTGTTTTGACAAAAAAAAAAAAGTAAAAGTTGTGGATTTTAAATATTTGACTAATCATACGCCTAAACATTTAAACAGGTGCGATATTTTGTTTCTCAGTGTTAACAAAATGCATTGTCTAGTTATGGCAGTCTTAAAGTGAGATTGTTGCACTGTGTATCTATACCACATTTACACACATAATACATTTAACATTAAATACTGGAAAAATAACTTAATGAATCTTAGAATTTCCAAAAATATGTGTTCATTTTAATAAACGAAAAAACTTCCCCATTCACCAAGAAAAACGGTAGAAAGTTAAGTAAGTCTTGGTTAATTTTTTTTTTTAAATTGTTATCTGGAAAAGTCATGGAATGTTATGATAAAAAGAATTTTAGCCACCCTGTTCAATACTGGAGGCAATACCTAACTTTAAGCTGTAACTTAATGTTACAAACATTTTATTTTCTGTTGATCTAGATTTAATATAACCATAAACATTCAAGGGATTACTGTGTTTTTATTATATTTACATTAATTCTAGGTAATGAAAATTTGCATGGTAATCTTAAAATACAACATTTTATGGCCCATTATTTATATTTACAAAAAATATATTTCTTTAAATCAAATATAAGATAGATTTTTTATTATTTATATTAGAACCACATCTTACTACCTGTTCAGGTTATATGTATATATGATAATTACACTAATGGGTTATGGATGAGCAAGGAAGCATTTTATAGATAATCTATCCACATTTGGTTGTAAGGACAGTGGGAAACCACCTTTAGTAGACTTGACCTGGATTTGAACCCTAGTCTCATCATCAGCAGGCCAGTCCAACAACACTAGAGTAACGCTTTACTCCATTTGGCCTCTGAAGTGGATGTATTTTTATTAAATAGCTGATATTATTGAGTGTATCACTATCGATGTTATTTTCATGTAGTTTTCAACATTTATAATAAACTTTTTTATAAGCAAAAATACCTCATATCAACATTTATAACTATGGAAATTGTCACACACACATTTTTATGACTTTATTTTGGGTGTGTAAGCATGGATGATAGTTAATTTGCGGTGAATAATGTAGTTTATTTACTCCCCTTCTTTCCCATTTTCCTCCCTCACTTCTCTTCTTCCTCTCTCTGCCTTTTCTATCACTCCTTAATGTTGTTAGGTTTATATATTTGAAACTAGGTTAAGTGTAACTTTATCGAACGTTAGCCATCATTGAGAAATTTCACATCTTCATCTTCATATAAAATAGTCAGTTTAACAATTCATTTAAGTTGTGCTAAATTTTACATATCTAAAAGTATTATCTGTTTAATTTTAGTTTGTTACGAAACACAAGATTCATTAAGTCTTAAAAGGACAATGCCTACAATTTATCACTTGAAATTCATGCTGGTAAACTTCCATGACATTTGGAATCTTTTATAAATCCTTTCACACGAGTGATTGGCTATTTTCAAAATATTTCTAATTAATTTTATCAGTGATATTTTAATAATACATTTATCGTCACGAAATACAATGTTTATAAGCCATTATTCCTACTTTGATACTAATGCAATATATGTTTTTTACTACATTGAATTTTAATTCAATGTTTTAAAAATTCAAGTGTATCACAAAAATATATGTGATTAATGTCCACAGGATCAGTCATGAGAGCTGAGTCTAGCTCAGTTATTTCTCTCTCTTGCTTAATGATTAAATTTAAATTATACTGGTTTAATCTCTCAATCAGCTAAGTGTGATCATGCTTGACGGAATACTTGACTATTGACTCAGAAGGCCAAGTAACTTTATATTTTCCAGGCAAACGCCGGTGCATTTTCCTGTGATCTACTTTCTTATGCTTATCACATTAGCTTTAGTCTCACCTCACGGACTAAATCGCACCTAGGGTAGGTATTACAGCCCGAACCAGGCATTTTATCATAGTGTGGTTTTATGTCGTCTACTTTGGAAAATAGTTGCATTAAAACAAGTGAAATCGTTTAGTATTATAATTTAAATAATAGTATTAGATTGAAAAATAATTATTTTAAATGAAAAAAACTATTAAACTGTCCCCAATTTTATTCTTTTTAAGTGGAGAATGCTGTAAAACACTTTTAGTTGTGATCTCTGTTTTGAGCATAATTGTGTAACTAATTATATGGTTTATCAACCACGAAATTGTCTCCTAATAACTTGTTTGTTAAACATACAAACTAAACAAATCCTAATTAAATATTTAACATCTTGGAAAAACATTTAAACAAAACAATTTAAAATAAAATTCTGCTTTGATGATTCTGGAGAGCAAACAAAAATTAACCAAATCATGAGGACTCTAGAATTAAGTCTAAAGTCACTCTTTTTCTTTTCAGGTTAAAACATGTAAATAATTATCTACCCAAAGTACGGAAACGCAAGAGAGTCTCCACCGCGCCAGCAAATGTCCTGGGTTCTTCTATAGACACCCCTAGCAATTGGGGCAGGATCAAGATCTATAAATGCAACGTTTGCGGTAAAATCTGTAAGACTCTGTCCCTTCTCAGGGAGCACACATATTGTCACGTCACTGAAAGGTCCTTTTCTTGTGACTTGTGCAACAAGAAGTTCAAATCAAAGAAACGTGTTCACAACCACAGACAAGTGCACTTTAAAAAACACTGGTGTGATATCTGCGGGTATACCTCCGAGAAGAAAGTGTACATAGACACTCACAAAAAAATGCACTATAATATTTACAACCTCTACTGCGGCATATGTTCGAAAGGTTTCAATACCGAGAAGTTGCTTCATATACATGAAGGGCTACACACCGGGGTGAAACCTTTCAAATGTGATGAATGTGAGAAAGCGTTCACTTCCAAATATAATTTATTGAAACACAAGAGACTTCATGACCCCACGTACATAAACAGTCCAAAATACTACTGTGAGTTTTGTGATAAATCTTTCCTGTACGTTACTGTGCTGAACAAGCACAGGAGTGCCCATCTTGGCGAGAACAGGTTCGAATGTGACTTGTGCGGGAAGGTGGTCAACTCAAAGGCGTCCATGAGAACTCACCTGCAGGTTCACAGCGGAGAGAAGCCCTTTGTCTGTGATGTGTGCGGTAAGGCATTTTTGACGAACAAGAACTTGGTGGTGCATAGACGGACGCATACGGGGGAAAAGTTATACTCTTGCAGCGTGTGTGAAAAGTCGTTCACTCAGGTGGGCTATTTGAACATCCACAAACGTTCGCATACGGGTGAGCGGCCGTACCGCTGTGATGCCTGCGGAATGGACTTTGCTTCTAAGTGTCAGCTGATCTCCCACCAGAACATGCATTTTGCAAATAACACATTAATTATAAATACTTTGAGCTAAATTTAATGAATGTTAACTAATTAAACTTAGTGTCAGCAGTTATTGGAATCTCCCCATAAGTCTGAAATTAATTTTTTTTATAAAAACAATAGCTTTAGATCAGTAATTATTGTATTTTTTTAGAATTATTATGAAGCAACCTAAGTGTTTTTTTAATAACCTCCCCTTTATTAATTAAAAAGGTATTTGAAAATTACTGTTCCAAATATTTAAAACACTAGTTTTATATTAATAAATCTATGAAAATATGATTCCTTGAGTAAAGTTTTAATTGGATAAGATTTGTTATATAGTAGTTTTAATTTAATGTTGCTAGTGACTTATTAGTAAGAATATCAACTACGCTCTAAACACACATCATATTTAAACAAACATTTTGGAAAAATTATTAAAAAAAACTCACAATGTCCTTTATTTCAATTTAAGAATTGTGGGAAATGTTAAATCATTTGTAGTTTTGTAACATTTTAAAGACGATGTTCAAAAGTTTATTCTTCACAATAACATCCTCTTTATTTATCACACATACAAAAGAATTTAATTTTATTAAATTATAAATTAGAAACTTGGAATATTCTAATTAAATATTATTTTAAAATCTGCTGTGACCATTTTATGTTATTTACTATCAATATTTCTATTGTTTTATGTAAGAAGCCTATATTACCATCAATATCCGAACAAATTCTGGCATTAAAAAACTCTACATACTTTGCATCTATCACTAATATCCATAATAAATGAAATATTTATCGCTAATCAACATTTAATTAAAATTAAGAATGGTGTTTTTTTAATTTAGGGTATTAAGTATGAAATAAAGTGCATTAAGCAAAAACAATTGGTAATATATAAAATGATAGAGCACAAATAAAAGTAAAAACACTAACACACACTTCGATATTTCGATGCTATTATAGCATCTTACTCATGAAGTAGTAGTGGTTCCTAGAATCTCCCTTAGGAAATAGCATTAGACTACTATTAGTTCCTGAGGAAAATGCTATAATAGCATCGAAATATTGCAGTGCATGTAAATATGTGTTAGGGTTTTTACTTTTATTTGTACTCTACTATTTTCCTAATATTCTTTAATTATATCTATTACAAATAAACTTAAAAGAGTATAAAACCTTTTAAAAATCGTATTGTGTACAATATTTATAGGGCTGGCATTCAATAGTTGGAATAAAATAAAGCTGTTTTTATAAAAAAAAAATTGCGTTATTTTTCACTTCCTCTAACAAATGAATTCAAACCAGGGAATCAAACCAGAACCGATAACTCAAATTAATTATTTTTTAAAGAAAGCACAACTGGAACTTTAAAAATAAATTGCTCAAGAACCTGGAATCGAGATATTTATATAGGTTAATAAACGTTCTTATAGGTTCTAATTTTACATACTTAGTTTTAATAATGGAATTTTTTGACCCTTTTTTAACTTAATTTAAAAAAAGTTACCTTCTTTTCTTGGGACTTTTTTTTGTCAAGCAATGTTTATATTTAAAATAACTGAGAACCGAAAATAATATAAACTTTTATTTTTTCACACCTGAACCATAAAATGTTTGATTGAAGAACCAGAATTGATAAATATTTTGTTTCAGCTCCTTGATTTAAACTATTGTTGTTTTCTGAATAAACAGATTACTTCTTAGTTGGGTATTGTGATCAATAAGAGTAATTTTTATCGCGTGGGAAATTCGCTCTCCATTTAGGTAAAGGGTTCTTTTGAGAAATTTATTTTGGGACAATAGTTTGAATATTGTTTATAAAGTTATAATATTTTGGTTACATGGATCAAACATTTATTTTAAAACTTGGCATAATTAGTTGAAATTATTAGAACAGAGTTTAAAGTCCCTCTCTTTCTTTTTCAGGTTTGATTCTGTAACTTTTATTAAGCCCGAAGAGTTATCCAGACAGAAACTAAGCTCCATCTTGCAATCAAAGGTGCTTGGACCCACAATACACCCCTGCCGGGTAGGCACGGATAAAATATTTAGATGCACTTGCTGTGGGAAAACTTATAAGACTTCATCGAGGTTGAAAGAACACGCCCTCAGTCATATCCCTGATAAACTTTTCTCGTGTGATATGTGTGATAAAAAATTCAAATCGAAGAAACGAGTTCACGATCACAGAAAAATCCACTTCAAAAACTTTGGGTGCGACATTTGTGGTTACTCTTCCGAGAAAAGAGTGATAATAAAACTGCATAAAAAAATGCATTATAATGTCTACAAGTTGTATTGTGGCACCTGCTCAAAAGGTTTCAATTCCGAGAAACTTCTAAAGAAACACGAAGAACTACATTCCGGTATAAAGCCATTTCAATGCGAAGAGTGTGGTAAACCGTTTGCTTCAAAGTATAACCTACAGAAACATAAAAGGCTTCACGATCCAGTGTTTAGAAACAATCCAAAATACTATTGTGAGTTTTGTGGTAAACTGTACTAAACAAACACCGAAGCATCCATATGGGCGAGAACAAGTTTCAGTGTGACCTGTGCGGAAAGACGCTCAACTCTAAGGCGTACCTAAGGACGCACTTACGCATACACAGTGGCGAGAAGCCTTATGTTTGTGACGTGTGTGGCAAAGCTTTTGTGACGAACAAACACTTGACGATCCACCGTCGCACACATACCGGTGAGAAGCTATATGTGTGCAATGTATGTAACAAGTCTTACACGCAAGTGGGTTACTTGACCATCCACAAGCGCTCACATACGGGCGAGCGACCGTACCACTGTGAGGCGTGCGGCAAGGAATTTGCTTCCAAGTGTCAGCTGAACTCTCATCAGAAATCTCACGCTAGAGTTCATCAACGAAGAATCGTGTTAATCAATTGACTTTATATCAGTCTTAATACAAAACATAATTAAATTCAACATTTATGATATATTTGGTTGTTTGAATTTTCTTTTTTTGAAGGAATGTATTCAATATTTACTCTTTGATATAATTCATATGAAAGTTATTTTAATAATGTCTAATAATTTAAAGAAATTAATACTTACACAATGTATTATTGTGTTAAAATTGTTTATGAATTTCAATCAGTTTTGATTAAGGTATATTTGTCAAGTTGGTGTCTCAGCCTCAAAATGGTATCAAGAAGAAAATAAATAAATTGTTTTCATACATATTGTGTAAAGATATGTAACATTTTATGGGTTTCTTCTAAGGTAACTCTACTTCCTCAAAAACAAATATTCTTATTTTTTCCCCAGCTATTTAATCATCCTTTAAAAATATTATCTCACATTTGTTAACATAAATTTGATTTAAAATAATATAGTTTGATACATCTTTTCAGATTAAGAGTTTTATAAATGTACTAGATTATTGAAATTTCCGCCTCTGAGACTCGATAGTTTTCTAATGATTATGTTTCTTAATTTGATGATGCCCGACTTATCTACATTCCAAGCTCGAGACTGATATCTTTCTACTTATCGTGTGGTCTTAGTACATTTATTTAGTTTCTTTTGATCCCTATACTTATTAAATTGTGTGTATGTGAAGGTCAGGACAGCACATCACTACCAGGTTAAAGGAGCATATTTGAATTTGAGACGTCAAGAAAAGGAGCTATTGTGACCACTATATCTCTTTTAATTCGTTGAGCCCCAAATGAATTGGTCACATTTTATCCTTAGATAAAATTGGCCTTAATAAACTATAAAAAGTCCATATGCACAGAAAAATAGCTTAAAAAGTATTTTTGTATGCATTGTGGACATAACAATATTTTTTTGTATGTTTTATGGTAAAAAAAAGTATTTTTTTAAAGTGCAGTCCTTAGGCCCACCCTGACATTTTCTTGCTATCCACAACCCACTGGTTGACTCAATAGGACACTAAAATATAGTTTCCCGGAGCAAGGCAAAGGCAAATTCTCTTGAGCACCACAGGGCCCCATTCAATAGCCACACCCACAATAATGTGGTCTATTAGACTATAGGGAAGTGCGGAAAAAAATTACATTGTGCGATGAAAGTTTACCCACAAGGTCTACAGACCGCAGTGGGGCTCAATATTTTGGTGATTTCAAGACCATTGCAAACATTTTAAAATACAAGAACCCAGTTAAAGGAGATACCATCGAGATTACTAAACACTTATTTGAACTGGGAAGATGATTAAACTTAGAAAGAATTTTACTTCACTTTTTAAAGCTATAATGGACACACAACACATTCCTTTACTAGGCCACCGGCTCCAAATTTAATTCTACAAAACTGTCAATTTACAACCATATGTCAGACAGATCCATTCTTATTGAATATTGATTGTCCCTGTAATAGGCTTATTAACCATGATGGATTAACTATACAAGCTATTATATTTGTTTGTTAATAATAGTTATAACTGCATCTAACTATCATATTCTTTAAATTGAAAAATGACGGCTGGACAAGGGAATCAACTCCTGTACTTTTGGCTTTGTATTATTATTATTATTATTTAGCACCGCGTCTTACTACCTGTTGGGGTTATACGCTTAAGTACTGATTACACTAATGGATTAGGAATTGGGAAGGTTGAATTGAAGGAAGTGAACCCGCATTCGCGTGGAGGGAGAGTGGAAAACCATTTAGGAAAAACCACCCCCAGTTCACCCGACCGAGATTCGAACCTCGATCTCCCCGTCCTCAGCAGTCGGGCTCAACACGACATTTTGGCTTTGTACACCAATACTCTAACAGCCGAGCTATCCAGGAACTGTCTCATCTGATAGCTTGTGATCTCAAGGTGATTGGCCCTTTTCATTTGGTGTGAAAATATAGAGAGCCATGGGAACAAACTGTTATCTTCAAGAATTTTTATCGTTTCGGAAATGGTTTGTTCAAGAATAGAAGCATGTTGATTTAGTTATACTTTTTATCTACAAACCTCCTCTATAATTTTTACAGTGATCAAAAATCGATAAAATTGACATTTTTCAATGGAAAACTGCTGGCTTCATAACAAAAAATAAGAAAATGTAACAATTAATAAACATCAATATATTATCTTAGAAAATATAAGTATAATATCTTGAAATTATTAACATAACAATTTCACATGTTCTCGAGAAAACTGATATTTACAAACGTAAGATTTCTTCGCGATGCCTCTCAGGTGAGCTAGCACCATCTAAAGTTTCTGTGATTTGTCTGTTCTTGTTGGCGTGGAAGGATACTTTGGTCGTTCGTGAAGCTGCACCATGCCTTTCACCCTCTCGACTACCATCCCATAAAATAGGTTTTAGACTTGCACTCTAAAGGGCCAATGGCCTTAACTGATCACTCATATGTAGCAGACAAATTTCTTCACGTCCATCACAGACTCTACCTTTAAATACAAGTGAAGTATAACCTCGTTCTTGGGATGGTTCCTAGATAACTCAGTAGTTAGAACATTTGTGTACTAAGACAAAGGTACCAGGTTCGATTGATGTGTCCAGGTGTCATTTTTCAATTTAAAGAATACTTAATAATCAACCAATCACCATAAATACTACCTCTAATTGGTTCGGATGAACCTACCACTGATGTCTATAAATTGATCTAAAGTCTTCTCCTCAATATTTATTTTGTCAGGCTGATGATGGCTGTTTTTTTTTTAATTACAGCCAGAATGTTTTAAGTCCTTATTCCCTCAACACTGTTCTAGCACAAACATATTTTTCTTCATTGAATAGGATGGTTTAATTTAACTGGATTGAAAAGGGGTCAACCTTTCCCTATAGTTATTTACTAATCCAGGTTTTTAACGCAAGTGAGTAAAACTTGCAACTCATTTGCTGGCATTAATGGTAGGAAAAAAAAACCTTTTTTTTTACAATACAGATATATTGAAAAATAATATCTTGAAAGACAAAAAAAAAAGAGTCTAATATTAAAGAATATACTAGTTATACGTTAATAAATCTTTCACTTAACATGAACATCCATCCTTATTCCTAATGTTCCTTTGTGAAACTTAGTATGCATGACCTAAGTGTAAACAATTGTAGACCTGCCTCGGTGGCATAGTTGACTAACACGCTAGTTTCGTATAGAGCCAGACTGCCGAGGACGGGCATATCAGGGTTCGAATATTGGTCAGGTGAACTGAAGGTGGGTTTTCCTAAATGGTTTTCCACTCTTCCTCCACACAAACGCGAGCTCATTTCCTTTAATTATAACCTTCCCAATTTCTAATCCATTTGAGTAATTAGCACATAAGTGTGTAATCCAAATGGGTAGTGAGACGCGGTGCTAAATAAATAAAATAAATAAACAATTGTAGTGCTCCCCCCCCCCTTTTTTACCTCTTGTGTATTTTCCTAATCTCTCCCCAAGCTTATTGTAAATACTTTATTTAAAATAATTTTCCTCACTCTCACCTTAAGTCACTGATAACTTGTTTTTGCACTAGAGCATAGAAAAAACTGGATTGATATAAATATTTTTAATATATTGGAACTATCTTTGTGTACTCTAAATTATATAGTTTAAGGTTTTTATTTTTTTACTGAGCCTATTTAATTTAAATATTTCTGGGAAAGAAATATGAAAAGCACAGGGTAAGTTTTCTGTGACAATAATTTAGAGAAAACCTGGCTCATTGATCACATTTTAAGTTTGAGGTTTCTCTCTTTCCAGGTTTCAAAAAATACATTTACAAAATACTGCAGGTATTTCAAGACAGAAACCGAAATTTGTAAGGATTGCTCCGAAGCCAGCTCCAAGACCAGCTCCAAGACCAGCTCCACGGCCGGCTTCAAGACTGAATCAAGTCATCACTCTTATTAAACCCAAGCAACCAGAACCTAAAAGGGACCTCTGGAAGTGCACGCCATGCGGACAAAGCTTTGCCCTCCTCTCGGAGTTTAAAAGCCACATAATGTCACAGCACCGACGAAACTCACACCCGTGCGATATGTGCGACCTCAAGTTCATATCCCCGGTACGACTCGCCAAACATAGGAAATGTCACGGGGTGATGATAAGATACTCGTGCGATATATGCGGCTATTCCGGGCAGAGCAAGACGTTGGTGGAAACGCACCGGAAGATGCATTACAACGAGTACAAGTATTACTGCAGTATCTGTTCTCGAGGTTTTAACGTGGTGAAACTCCTCAAGGAACACGAGCTGTTGCATACCGGAATCAAACCGTACCAGTGCGAGGAGTGCGGAAGACAATTCACCTCAAAGTACAATCTCGCCAAGCATAAACGGCTTCACGAGCCAGGTTACAAAGACAACCCAAAGTTCTTTTGCGAGTTTTGCGGTCGGTCGTTCTTGTACAGCACGGTCTTGAACAAGCACCGCAGTGGTCACTTGGGTGAGAACCGGTTCGAGTGTGACGTTTGCGGTAAGGTTGTCAACTCCAAGGAGTACCTGAAGGTCCACCTTCGGATCCACAATGGTGACAAACCCTACGTGTGTGACATCTGTGGCAAGGCGTTTGTGACCAACAAGCACCTGACCGTTCACAGACGCACGCATACGGGGGAGAAACTTTACACGTGTAACGTATGTCACAAGTCGTACACACAGGTGGGGTACCTCACCATCCACAAGCGCTCACACACGGGAGAGCGCCCGTATCATTGTGTCGTTTGCGGTAGGGACTTTGCCTCCAAGTGTCAGTTGAACTGCCACCAAAAAACTCATAAGTAGGATTGTGAAAATGTTATGTAGCATTTTGCTAAAATTTTGTATATAGACTCTTAATTTGGCATTTAAATATCATGCTTTGATTCAATTTTAATTCTTGTAAATGTGTATATTTCAAGAGCGATAAAGTATATATAGATTTTTATAGGTAAATTATTAAAATATTTTTGATGTATTCTTTATTTGGTGGCCTAAATGTTATTTGGTTTAAGAAAAACTATTTAGTTTATGCTATGCTTGTTTTGGTGTTTTTTAGTCTTTATATTATTTGATCTCACTGATTCTTACTAAGGTGATAGCTTGTTTCCACTCAAACTTAATAAAATCTAGATTTAAAAAAAAATCACATGTGTTAACTTGAAAAAAGTTTTGCACAACTTTTCAATACTAGCAAGAATATAACCTCTTCCTTTTAGGTTTAGATTTATTTGCCTTCTTTTTGAAATATCCACTGTTATGTTTCAATTTTCATTCTGTAAGGAATATGTAGCTGTGAAAGTTATGCGGTATGTGTTTATAAACTTATTTAATTTATCTAAGATTGTAATTTTTTTTAAAATATTATATTTTCTAGTTAAATTAACTATATTTTCAGGATATGTAACCCATACAAACGTTTTTATGCATTTAAAAAAGTAACTCTCCATTCCGACTTGAATCGGCACAACCATAGCTGGAAAACATTTTAAGGCCGGCTGTTTTTCTTTCCAGGTTGGTAAACTTGATTACGGGTAGCGCGCAGGCCAATCCAGCCTTGATGCCAAACGTAGCTTCAGTTGTAAAACAGAATATTGCTCGCGATAAGACCCCCGAGAAGGTTTCGGTGAAACAGTCTTTAGTCGATGGCAGGATTCAATGGAGGTGCAAGGTCTGCAGTAAGATCTTCCGACAGGATTGGCAGTACAAACTTCATCTCGTGTCTCATGTGAAAGAGTACACGTGCAACATCTGTAAGACAAAGTTTGTAAGCGAAGAAGCGCTTTCCCTCCACAAGACGAGGTTACACCTTAATAAAAGAAACGTGTGTTCTGTTTGCGATTTTTCCCACGATAGCAAATTTGTTCTTGATTTGCACCAGAAAGCTCATTTCTCTAAAGTGAAGCATGTTTGCAGTACTTGTTCTAAAGAGTTTAAAACCGAGCAGTCACTAATCGATCACGATTTGTTAGCACACACTGGGATCAATCCGTTTAAATGCAATCATTGTGGGAAAAGGTACAAGTCAAAATATTATTTAAAATTCCACCAGAAATTACATGAGCCAGGTTTCAAGGACAACCCAAAGTATTACTGTGAGATTTGTGGGAAAGGTTTCTTGTACAAATCAGCATTGAATAATCACAGAGAGAACCATCTGGGCGGCAATAAGGTCGTGTGCACCATTTGTGATGTGCCGCTTGCGTCGAAAAAATACATGACGGTCCACATGCGAATACACAGCGGAGAAAAACCATTTGTTTGTGATGTTTGTGGTAAGGCGTTTGTCACCAACAAGCATTTAACGGTTCACCGACGCACGCATACGGGGGAGAAACTGTACACGTGTAACGTGTGTAACAAATCATTCACTCAAGTGGGTTATTTGACAATTCACAAGCGCTCTCATACTGGCGAGCGCCCGTATCGGTGTGAGACGTGCTGTAAAGACTTTGCCTCTAGATGTCAACTCAACTCTCATTGTAAATCACATAGATAATAACTAACATGATTCACTCGTTACAATCCGAGGTTGGTATTACACTTTCATATTCATTTCTAAAAGAAACCATATTTGTCTGGCAAGAGAGAGAGAGATTTATTTCATAAAATATATGTTAAAAGTTAAAAAAAAAAATGCTTTTATACTACGGCACATTTCTATTTGAGTTTCAATGTTTATTATAATAACTACAATTCAAGACCTGAATACAGATTAAAAATATTTATAAAGAGACTGATAAACTCTAAAATGCTTCTCACCAAAGTTTCTTCATTAATTAATAAGAAAAACACACTTTATAGGTGTGAAGTCGCACAAGGAAACAATCTGTTCATGCCATACAATTACACTTTTAACAGATTCTTCGATAAAACTTCAGATCATCTTATATTATAATAATGGTTTGTACAAATTTTGTAAAATTTAATATCTGATAAAATATCTTTGATTAATCATCAAAGCTAATAATATTTATTTGATCAAAGATCTTTTATAAAATAAATATGACTAATACTGCTCTAAAGTTTCAACAGTATTTTTCTGGTGGAAATTGTATTGACTAACAATTATAATTTCCATTCCCAAATTTACATTAACTGTCTAAAATTATTATTGTAATTGGGCCAAACAGGTCGAATAAAATCTATCAATTCCCTTTGATATCATTAAAGGCACTTCTATCTTTACCTACATTATATTTTTTATAAGTTTGTTATTTCTTGTTTTATTTACTACTCCAGTTTTTTCGATAAGTTCCATAAAAATGACCATTTTATTGTTTATAGCAGCTTGATGGAATCTGCCAGAAAAAAAAACTTGATTCTTAAACAACATTTAATGTCAGACAGACTCATGCTTAATACTCATTTCATAGATGATGCATTGTTAAGATAGAGGTTTGGTAAGGTATAGTGTAAAAATAATAAAATAAATTAAAAGTTATAATATTGTTAACTTTTGATCAAAAGTGATTTAAAAATATATTTTCTGCTGGCAGTGTAGAGAAATATTTAACACTCAAGGTCAGTGCAATGTATATTTAAAAACCAATGTTATGTTTAAATTAACTTGTAGATCAACTTTTGAGTTGTACTATTCTGTTTTTGTTATCAGATTTATTAGTTCTTAAGGTCAGTTTCTTAGCAAGGCTTAATATGCGCTCAACTCAATACGAGACGACACCTATCTAAACTGGAATGTAATTGGTCGATAGGTGTTGTCCTGTATTTATTAGATCACCGTACTTGAGGCATATTAAGCCTTGCTATGAAACTGGCCCATAGTATGAACTGTTATTAAAGTCGTTTATGTGTATGTTGGTATTATAATCCAGGTTGATACATTTTGGTTAGTGTTAACTGACATTTGACAATACAAAGACCGCAGGTTGACTTGTTTCGTGTATTTGGCTATATCCTAGATCTTTTTTACTACCCCTCCTTGCAAACAGGTTATACTCTATTTGTTACTTGTTTTTAGTTATTTAATAATTTTAAAATTTGCTTTAAATTGTATTTTAATACTTGTATGTATAAACAAGTTTAAAAAAGTGCAAAATTACACACACACTATTTTTTTAGCATCACATCTTACTACTCTTTTGGTTTGTACTCCTATTTACTAATTACTTTAATATGTTAGGGATGAGGAAGGTTGAATTTAAAGGAAGTGCACCCTCATTTGTGTGGAGGAAAAGTTACATAAATTCAAACTTTTCCAATTTTTATTTGAAATAAATTCTTGACTTAGATACAAACTTTAGGACAAGGTTAGTGGAAAATATGACAACACTTGGGAATATGTACTCAAATATTCACAGGGCTTAGAGAACCATTTTATGATGTGTTATTTTAAGGCTGAAGGTCAAAATTTGTTAAAATAAAATTCATTCTTTCATATCAATATATATTAAAAAAATCACAATCTTTCTTAATGCCTTTGTTTTATATTTTACCTTTGTTTCATTAAATTTGCATTCAAAGAAAGCTTTGCTATTGTTTTGATCTACAATAATTTCCCCCCAAAATTTGTTAGAATGTTCTTTTATGTGAAAATTGAAAGTTTGAATCAACGATATACATATTTATAAGCCACAATCTGTTTTCATGAAACAATGTTTGGCGACTTTTGTAACAATGTTGTATTGTTAGTTAAGCATAAAGCTGATCTTGTTCCTGTAAAATGTTTATCAACACAAAATAAGCAGATGTATGAATATTTATTTTGGTGCTGTTTTTTTCTTCTCTCTCCTTAACCTTTGGTAATCAGTCTTAGGCTATTTGGTAAATCTGTAAAACGATATCTACCCAATAAAGAGATATATTTATATTGGGATTTTTTTCAAAATGACTAATATTGACTTGGTTATTTATTGTCAAAATTATATTTCTGGAGTTCATCTGTATTAAAACTGTTCCAAGTTTTTTCTCTCTCGTCTTTTTTTCTTGTCATATTTTTAAATAAACTTTCAACTATCAAATATTTATCTGGTTATCTTTCGAATTATTCTGATTAGATCTAGACATTAATGTTTTGAAAGAAATATGATCATTGTATATATATATATATATATATATATATGTACATATATATATATATATATTTTACATAATGGCTTCATTGTGTGAAATATAAAAACTATTAAATTTTTTTTAGCATCACGTCCTACTACCCATTCCTGTTGTACGCTTATGTACTAATTACGATAATGGGTTAGGGATGAGAATGGTTCAATTTGAAGGAGGTGTACCCACATTTGTGTGGGGAGAGAGTGGGAAACCATTTAGGAAAAATCACCCAACGGGTATCAAACTCCGATCTCCCTGTTATTGGCTGTCTATTCAACTGAGGAAATAGCGCCTTAGATTATGCGGCTACCAAAGTGGATAGCTAATAATTTCTTAGTGGCTTAGAATGATATGAAAACGATGGGGACACACACACTGTAAATGAATGCAATGTAAGTGCTAAGGAAGGAAGCCAACCTGAAAGGAGAAGGCTACAATAGTAAACAATTAAACTCTTCTGATCACTTTCACAGTTACACAATACTTAAAACTCAATTAAAACACGTTACCCGCGTCGGTGGCCGCGTGATCTAACTCGCTACTCTCGCAGTAGACTAGACTGCCGATGACTGGGAGATTGAGGTTAGAATATCAGTCAGATGTACTAAGACTGGGTTTCCCTAAATGGTTTCTCATTCTTGTCTCCACGCAAATGTGGGTAAACTTCTTCTAAATTCAACCTTCATCATCTTAATCCATTAGCATTATTAGTACATGAGCATATAACCCAAATGGGTAGTAAGACGTGGTGGGCCATAACCTCTTGAGGTCTTTATTTGAATGTATTAAAGTATGCTTAAATAGTATACAATTGTTTTATCAAAATACATCATTCAATTTTGTTGTAAGTACCTAATTTGTGACTACTTAATTTTCTATTTATATAAATCCATAAAAAAAAATCAAAAATTACTCAGATTGGAATTAAACTAAACCTATGTGCACAGTTAAATGTATACTTAAAAAGTTTAAATACTGTATTTGACGTAATTGTAGCCAAAGATGTGATAAAAGTCGGAGAGACTGATCATAACTGAGGTTAAAAAAGTAAGGTTTTTAATAGTCTCTGAGGCTACTATTAGGTCTAATATGGTATTTAAGAGTTTAAACTGGTTTTGGACCTGTTTATTTTTTTTCTTTTACACCTGTGGTTTAAGGTCCTAGGCGGCCAAATTTTGTAGTAGATAAAAAAAAATTCATTGGTCTAGTTTAATCTATATACCAATGCTAACTTCCCGATTAAGGTTAAATTTTTATTAAATCCATTTAATTTATTATTTGCAAATTAGGTCACTTATTTTTTAACAAATCTGTCACTTTTTTTTTGTTGGTAATGTGTTTTCCCCCAAAAAGAAACATTAAAGAAGTCAATTGAAAAAAAGCGGTTTAAACTATTGAGTTTTTTTCACTGGATTTTCTAAAAACTATTCCTCACTTATTGGTATTAACAAACAGATTTTCTTTTTTTTCCAGGTCCAAGATCATTTGTAGTTCATTAACTGTAAAAAAATTGAGAGTAAAATCTGAACAACCGCGGAGCAAAAAGAATTGTAAAGCACAGTGTGAGGCCTTGAAAGACAACATTTCAAAACAAGTTCCCTCTGACTCGACCATAAGATGTGAAATATGCAGTAAAGAATATAAGCTCGATATTAATCTTAGCCGCCACATGGCAAAGCACAACCCGGATAACCAGATTAAATGTGACGTGTGTTACAAAACATGCCCATCCGGGTTTCAACTGAAGCAACATTTGAAAATCCATGAGACGGTGAAGCTATACTCGTGCGATATGTGTTCATATGCGAGTCACGTACAGGTGAACCTACATGCTCATAGAAAGAGACACTTCAACGATTACAAGGCAAGGTGTGACGTGTGTAACAGAGGTTTCTACTCCATGTGTTCGTACAAGTTACACCAGGCTGTCCATAAAGACGAGATGCCCTTCAGTTGCGACGTCTGCGGTAAGCTGTACAAGTTCAAACACTACCTAACCGACCACCTTCAGACGCACAAACCAGACTATGAGGAAACCGTCTTAAAGTTCAAGTGCCGATATTGCGGCAAGGGTTTCCGTTACCGGGGAAAGTGTGAGGTCCACGAAAAGCGGCATCAGGGCCACAAAGAAGTGATGTGCGACATATGCGGCAAAGCTCTGAGCACGGTCCGCGAGCTGGGCCTCCACATGCGCCGTCATACCGGGGAGAAACCGTACGTCTGTAGCTATTGCGGAAAGTCGTTCAGCCGACTGAACTCGTTGACTCTCCACGTGCGTGTTCATACGGGTGAGCGCCCATACACTTGTGACGAATGTGGGAAGTCGTTCACGCAGCACTCGAGCTACGCTATTCACAAGCGCCATCATACCGGCGAGAGACCATACTGTTGTTTGATCTGTCAGAAAACCTTTGTGTCTAAATCTTTGATGAAGTACCACATGAAGTCTCACGAAGAACACAAGTAAATAGTAAAATAATCTCAGTGCAAACAGTTTGAGTGGACTCTAGTGATCTGAGTAAAGTACACAACCAGGGTGGCCAATACTCCTTGTTGAAAATCATAAATGTTAAATATATTTTTAAAACTAATGTGTTGGTTCTATGAGTAAATATATATAAATTATAATATAGAATGTGTTATATTGTAGGTATTTGTACAAAAAATTACACACACAAATGTAAAATAAACACAACAAAAAATAGAAAGTAAACATTAGATATTATAACATATTATCAAAAATAGAGTTTGGATAGGCTAAATAGTAGGGATACAGTCAGTTGGGGCATCAACACAATACAAACACAATCTTAATTGATACACATTAGTAATATACAGCTCAATTTTCATAGGAAGAGCCTTATCGGACATCTAGAACAGCTACTAGATCAACTTTCATAGGAAGAACCTTATCTCACAACTAGAAAAGTTACTAGATTTACTTTTACATATTTATGCATCAAGTCTTGAGATCTGCAGCTATCACTTTTCTTTCTAATACACTATCAATATCTATAAAATAACACTAAAAAGTAATAAAGTAAACTGTTATTAATGTTGACCACAAAAAATACATGTTTGTATTAATTAAAAGTTTATTCCTGCCAAAATCTTACTTTAGATTATAAAGAACAAAGTATACAAATGTATTAATTGCAAGACAACACCTACCTATCATGCATCCATATCAAACACATTACAACAAATGTATTAATTGCAAGACAACACCTACCTATCATGCATCCATATCAAACACATTACAACAAATGTATTAATTGCAAGACAACACTTACAAATCATGCATCCTTATCAAACACATTACAACAAATGAGTATAAGGTTGTGTTCTCATTATAAAACATTCTGTTTAAACACTGTACTCAGTAGTATATTTAATCGTTAAGAGGTTTCCTGATGTATGACCAGCTTTTTTATCATGTTATATTAGTGGTGCAACAAAATTGTTTATAGTTTTGTAACGTCTTCAATATTGCCTTTGCTAGTTAATGTATGAGGTAAGTTTGTTGCATTATTTAAAAGTACTAAAACGTTTTGTATGCTTATGTATTTTAGTGTATTTAGACATAACTATTGGTTTCAAATGTCTTACAACTAAATGATTGTGTTGCTTTGTTTTTACTTGCTTAGACTTTTTTATTACTAACATTGTTTAACTCGTTCATAATCCAACAGAAGGCTTCCCAATCAAGTGCTCTTTATAATCTTGTGTACATCAGTTTTGTTTGTAAAAGTGAATTGTCGACCTCTGTGGTCGCGGGTTAAAGTGCTTGCTTCAGGACCCGATGGTCGTGGGTTCAAACCCAGCCGGTGTCATAGTACAACTTTTTTTCAGAAGGGAAGTAAAGCCGTTGGTCCCATGTTGAGTGGGGTATGTAAAAGGACCCTGTAAGGTATGTGAAAATACCCTTTCTGGAAAAATTGGTAGGCCCTTTCGTACTCTCTAATAGGAATTTTTGTTTGTTGATATAACTAGTCGGTTTGGAAAGTGGACGTTTAATACCTCAAGAGAATTTTTTTTTTTAATATACATTAATTAAATAAAACATAATTGATACACTATGGTTACCTTGAAAGGTAGTAGTCTTACCTTGACCAACTATTTTAAGCCCTGTCTTATAAGCTACAATATAGTGGAATAATGCAAGGTAAGCATCCTACCTTTAAGGGTGTACATAAGGCTACCAGAATTTACCAAAAATGTTAGCAGAGATCCCATCTTACATCGGTGTAACCCCCCTCTGTGGCGTAGTTGGCTAACGCACTTGTCATGTTGAGCCCGACTGCTGAGGACGGGGAGATCGAGGTTCGAATCTCGGTCGGGTGAACGGGGGGAGGGTTCCTAAATGGTTTTCCACTTTTTCTCCACGCAAATGTGGGCTCACTTCCTTTAATTCAACCTCCCAAATTCCTAATCCATTAGAGTAATTAGTACTCAAGCGTATAACCCAAACGGGTAGTAAGACGCAGTGCTAAATAATAATAATAATAATAATAATACATTGGTGTAAGAACTCCCCACATACAAAGTTATTTTCATATTTCATTCTAAGGCTCAAATTTTAGCAGTCGGCTTGTGATTCAAATCTGAATGTTCCATACATGATATTTTCTATTTTAAATTACAGGTAAATTTGTACATACTTCTGTTAAGTTAATTATTAAGTAAATTATCAGTGTGTTGAATAAATGTACATAACAAATTTTCTTCTTTCCAGGTCCCCAAATAGTTTCTTTGTCGAACAATCTGAGGGAAAATCTAAAAGCTCCAAGGTTAACAGGAAAGCTTCAAACTCCATTTCTGGACCTATTAAGAGGAAGTTATCTAACAAAAAGTTAATCAAATGTAAAATTTGCGGAAACGAGTACAAACGCAATAGCACTCTGCAGAATCACTTGCTCATCCACGGTCAGGATTCCCACGAGTGCGACCTTTGTAACAAACCATTCAAGTCCGAGTGGCATCTAAAACAGCACAAGAAATACCACAGCAAAGCAAGACAGTACAAATGTGACATGTGTGGCTATGAGACGTGTATCAAGGGTAACCTCCTCTGTCACAAAAGGAAACACTTGAAACATTACATTGTCAAGTGTGATGCGTGTAATAAAGGCTTCTATAGGACATGTGATTACCAAGAACATGTTAAAATACACACAGGGGAGAAACCCCACCAATGCAACAAGTGCGGAAAGTCGTTCCCCGGCAAACACCGACTGGCCAATCACAAGAAAACCCACGAACCGGACTACGAAGAGACAGTTCTTCGTTTCAGGTGCAAGTTTTGTAACAAAGGTTTCCCCGGTCAGAGTCTGTGCACGAGGCACGAGAAACACCACCTGGGTGTTAAGGAGTTCATCTGCGACGTTTGCGGCAAAGCCCTTAGCTCGGCGCATGCAATGAGTCTCCACCTTCGCATCCACACCGGGGAAAAACCGTTTGTGTGTGACTTCTGCGGTAAGATGTTTGGTCGGTCATCTGCTCTCACTATGCACTTACGTGTTCACACGGGTGAACGTCCTTATGTGTGCAACGTGTGTGAGAAGGGGTTCACGCAGCCGTCGACGCTCACAATTCACAAGCGTTACCACACGGGCCAGAAACCGTATGAGTGTAAAACTTGTAACAAAACTTTTGTGACTAAAACTTTGATGAAAACCCATATGAAGACTCACATATCCACCAACACGATGCTTGGGACTTATATTTAGAGTAACTTTACCTCACACACAAATATGACCAATCGTGTCTAAAATTGATATCAGAATGTTCTTCCAACATTTGTTTGGTAGGGATATGTGCATACTTACATACCATTAGTGTCCATGCATTTTTGTGATTAAAAATTGTACATTAGATGATACCAAATGTGTTCTAGGCATATATCATAAAACATTTTAATAACATGATTTAAAATCTTAAACATTTCTCCAGAAATATCCCCTGGCCATTAAATACTTGCATGCAGGCAGCTCTCGGCATATGAACGAGTTTCGTTCCAATACATTCTTTATGATTTTTGTTTGTTATATGTATGTTGCATTCCTGGGCTATACCGATATGTATGGTAGCGACCATTTTAAAGCACTAAAACCATGAATCAACTGTGAACCAGCGGTTGACCAACTGTCTAAAATAACTTAGACAATACAAGCTTCCATTAGTTCACTCACAGCCAGGCAAAGGGAAACTTCCCCATCTCTTTCTCTTCCAATCTCAAAATTTATTTATTTAAATCTTACAATTATGTTTACTATAAATGTTTGACATTTTGTTTTATAAGAAACTCTTATCAATTGGTGACTTTAATAGATGTCCTATGATGTCCTATGCTGATGTTGGTTATAGCAAATGTTTGTAAATCAAAGTATATGGTTAATACTATGGCTTAACTGTTGAGGATGAATTTTCTTTTAACTAAACAGTGCGTATAACCCGAACGGGTAGTAAGACGCGGTGCTAATAATAATAATTTTAACTAAACACTTTAATCCCCCAATACATTTTTGTTATTCTTCATGCCTCATGATTCTTTTTTTTATTTTTAGAATGATTGATGAATATCAACATTTTTGATTTTAGTGTTAGTCAAAATTGTTTCTGGTACATCATGTGATATCTTAGGTAGTAAGTCAATTTTGTATTAAATATAGTTACAGTTTTATTTGTCGATTCATTATTTTATTTTGTGATAATTGCTAACACTAATCTTTTTTAATAAGAATGTATCCTTCTTTAAATATGAGATGTTCTGCACTGATTATATAGAAAAAAAATTAAATTTTTCATAGTTTTTTTTTAAATAGATTCTATTATTATTAAATAGTTCTGCGTGGCTGTATAAACATGTAGTGTAATTTTGAATTAACAGATTTCTCCAATAGATTCATAACATCTTTACTAAGAAACAATTTGTTAACTGTTTCATCAGCTAAATTAGTCAACTGTTTCATCAGATATATTTGTCAACAGTTACAGCTAAATTGATCAACAGTTAATTCAGCTAAATGGGTCAACAGTTTCATCAGCTAAATTGGTCATCAGTTACATCAGTTAAATGGGTCAACAGTTTCATCAGTGTAGTAAGACCCGGAGCACATATAAAAAGAGCTTGATTGGTACATCTGTTGGTTTCATTGTTCATAACTTGTTACACACTTAAAAAAACAAACATTAGGGAGTAAGTAAACTTAGGAGATACAAATATATTATATTGTACTATTAGATTTTAAAAATGAAAGTTGTTTATGGGAATTGAACTCAGGACCCTCTTCAATGCTCTACCACAGAAATGTCTAAGATTTTCCCATTTTCAGGATCATTCTTCACTCATAGTTTGAGGCAGAGCCTGTGATGGACATGTGGTTGGTTACTATGAGCTCTCATTGACACCACAGTCAGTGGCAACTTAGCAGTGTCATTATGTTGCTGTTAGTACATGGAAGCTAATAACACGGAGAATAAGAAGATGAGGGTCTCAGGTTTGATTCCTGACATGGCCGAGAATTTTATCATTTGTGAAATGCAGGTTTCCCCTTTCACAGTGATGAATTAATGACCTGGGATCTAGTTGTTGTGCCTATTCTAGATTTAAATTTTAAGTTGCATGCTGATGCATTCATTAGGGTTAGAAAGTTAATGTTAAATACCTTAAATAAAATATAAATCATGGGAGAAATCTAAGGGTTCACAGCTCAAATTCTGTGTCCATGCGTCATTTTTTTCAAATTCAAGAATAAAATAAAATCAGGTTTTAACGGGAAATGGACCTGTGAGGTAGGTAATAAGCTTCTCGATATGCTATTCAAACACATTGAGAGAGACTTAATTAAGATTTTGATGGATGAGCTGACGGTCCAAGGGTAAGGTGTCGAACTTCTGTGCCGGGGATCCGGGGTTCAATCTTCGGTCTCGGCACAGATTTATCTGATTGCCAAACCCTTCCTTCACCTCTGACAAGACATCTTGTGAATGTGTGGAATGTCAGACCTCCACCGTGGTTCGGATTCCACGTTAAAATGTAGGTCCTCCATTTCATCTCACAATCACCCTCCCATTACACATTAGCGTAAGTGCGTATAACCCTAACGGGTAGTAAGACACGGTGATAATAGTACTATTTTGGTTGTGGTCGCGATGTGTCTTAAGTATCCACTTGGTCAAAAGGTGAGGAATGGGTAAGTAAAAGCTTACAACAAGTATAGACTCAGCGCCAGGGATTTTTCAATGTTGGAACTAAAAATATAACACTTCACTGTTATCCACCCACAGTAATTTTTCATTGTAATACCTATTTTTCTATTGAGTTATTGTGTTATGAAAAAGGAAACTCAATCTTGTATTCTATGATATATTTACAATAGGTCCTGTAATTACTGTGTTTAAAGTCTTAACTCTACAACTAGGGTTTTCTTCTTTCCAGGTTCACAAGCGATAACATTGTTTCTAAATCGTCAGAGAAATCCAAACGCCATAGCAAGAACTCTATGATTTCGCCAAAATCGCTATCTAGTCCTTTAGAACTTATGGAATTGGAGTGGGGGAGTGCAGAGAACCCCAAATGGAAATGTAAAATATGTGACAAAGTGTTCAAACATAAATGTTCGCTGAAGAACCACATGCCGCTTCATAACACCGAGGGTTCTTTCAAATGCGACATCTGCCATAAGCTTCTCAAATCAGATTATCAGTTGACTCGTCATAAAAAGAACCACAGCCAACTGAAAGACTACAAATGCGGCATCTGCGGCTACGAGACGTGTTCCAACAGTAAAATCGAGAGCCATAAGAGGAGACATCTGAATGAGTACAAAGTGAAGTGTGAGCTGTGTAATAAAGGTTTCTACACCTCACGGGAGTTCCAGGAGCACACCATGCTCCACACAGGAGATAGGCCCCACTCCTGCGAGGTCTGCGGCAAGTCCTACCCCAACAAATACCGGCTGACAGACCACAAGAAGCTGCACGAGCCCAACTACGAGGAGATGTTCCTCAGGTTCAAGTGCCGGTTCTGTGACAAGGGCTTCCCCCGGCGAAGCTCTTGCGTTCGTCACGAGAAGCACCACCTGGGCGTCCGGGAATACGCCTGCGATGTGTGCGGCAAGGCGCTCAGTTCGGGACCTCTCCTGAAGCTCCACATGCGCATCCATACGGGGGAGAAACCATTTGCCTGCGACGTGTGCGGTAAATCGTTTGGGCGCGTGTATGCCCTGACCATGCATTACCGTGTCCACACCGGTGAGCGCCCGTACGGTTGCTCTGAGTGTGGGAAGAGGTTCACACAACATTCGAGTCTAACAATACACATGCGCTATCATACGGGGCAGAAGCCGTACGTGTGTAGCACATGTACGAGGTCGTTTGTTTCCAAAACTTTGCTGACGGCGCACATGAAGAGTCACACACACTAACACTAATGCACGTCAGCCAGAGTTGAGCTGTTCTCTTACTTGTAACAAAAAACATGTCTTGCACTTACCTGTTTTAAAGGATCCAAGAGAATATCACTTTCATTATTAGAAATTTATAAAAAATACATCTTTGTGATTTTTTTGAAATTCTGTATTGGAATTTTTTAGAGCTCTTTTGCTGCTTATTGGCTGTTCAGCCCCAACATAATTATGTTACAAACTCAACAACCTGACTCCAGACCATGTGTAAATGTATGAATCTTATGATGAAAGTAATTTACAATTTAACTGTACAAGCGTTAAATTTCTTCCACTATATTATAACAACTTTTAAAAATAATTTAACCAAAAGATTTGGGAAATATTTTGTTAATGTTTTTAAATCAAGAATGTTAAAAAGGATTCTAGAATCCCATCTCTAATATTATGACAGTATACAGTAAATACATTATTTTTAATGTATACTTTTTTATTATCTGAAACCAATATTTTCTAATAAATAAAATGATAGCCTCTTTTATACCATCTTACTTTTGCTTCTACTACTTCTTGAGGAAGATGCTATAATAGAATCGAAATATCAATGTATATGTAAACTATTGGTAGTGTTTTTACTTTTATTTCTGCTCTATTTTTTTCCCTAATCATCATCATCATCCGACGTTTCCACCTCTGAGGGTCGTCTACCACACCCTCTTCAATTCCCGCCGATATCTCCAAACTCCTCCCTCATTCTCACGTCTCCAGTCTGCTCCTTTAGCCTCCATGTCCTTCTGCACTTGGTCCACCCATCTTGTCCGTGGTCTTCTAATAGTTGTTCTACCTTTCTATTTGTTCTTTAAGGCTTTCTTAGACATTCTTTCCTCCTCCATTTTCATCACATGACCACAGTAACCGTTTTCTCTTCAGTGTCTCTTCTAATGGTTTAACTTTTAAACCATCCCTAATTATTTTGTTCCTTATCCTGTATTTATTTGTGTTTTAAAAAGCAACAATGACATTTATATTGATGCACCTTCATTGCTGTGCATGGAGTCAATTGATACCAACTTTATATGTTAGCGTGTCTTGTCCAGTGTGAATTCGTAGCGTGAATCATGTTGTGTGATACAAAAATCAACTCTTTTAGAGTTTGTAAATAATCAATTTTTATAGTTTTATTCAATTAGTGAGATTTTTGAACAGTTTAAAAGTACTCGTTCATGTGTAAATTGTATAAATACTTTACAAGCTATGATTCTCTTTTGGAAGTTTAGTTTTTTCATAGATTCATAGTAATTGTATTTATAATATTTCAAATACTACAGCTTTAAATAGGTCATTTAATAAAAACTATACATATTTAATGAAATTTATAAAAGTGTGGGGAAATGTATATAATCTAACATTTATTTTGTATAAATTATTTAATATCTTAAGGGCTCTATTATTAACTATTCTCATTATTTATGTCTTTAAAATGTGATCAAAACTACCTCAGCAGGATCTTAAACTTATATGATTTTTGGTTGATTTTTTATATACATGTAATTTAATATTTTTAAAAAAGCTGCCATATGACTGTTTAAACGAAGATAGAATATATTTTAGTAGATTATAGATAGATTATAAAATATATAATATATTATCTAATTAAATGAATTGAGAGAGATTAAAGTAAAGATGAGAATATTTTTGAACATTATAAAATTGTTTAAAAATGCGTCTTGTCGCAACTGTATTAAAAAACAATACAATTATGTCGACTTTGATTTCGTAACATTTTACTTGGAAAATATTTATAAATCAATAAATTAAACAACATCCAATTTACATCTGTTTTTAATTGGCCAACTTATGTATATTAATTTTTAATAATATATTTTTTTGAATGGTTGTGTCTCATAAATTTGAATTTATCAAGACCTTGACAAGTCTTAAACTGTCAAAAAATTGAATTATACGGAATAACCCAGAAAATAAACAAGCTTGAATGTTTTTAAGTGTAAAAAAAGTACTTAATGCCCTTTTTTTTAACTATACGAAATAGATTTTACATATTATATTAGAATTTAAAAAATGATCATTAGTTTTCTATTGTGTGGTTTTGTAATATTGCACTGTCTATCCCTTTTATTCAATTTTTCTTCTTCTTATTATTATTAGCATCGCGTCTTACTACCTGTTTGGGTTATACACACTTACGCTAATGTGTAATGGTAGGGTGATAGTGAGATGAAATGAAGGACCTACAGTTTAACGTGGAATCCGAACTACGGTGGAGGCCTGGCATTCCCCACATTCACAAGATGTCTTGTCAGAGGTGGAGGAAGGGTTTGGTAATCAGATAAATCTGTGCCGGGACCGAGGATTGAACACCGGACCCCAGCTCAGAAGTCTGACACCTTACTCCTAGACCACCAGGTCACCTATTTCCATTCTTGAGTTTGAGTTTAATCGGAATAGTCACATTCAGAAATAGTATTACAAAGCTTGTCAACATTTCCTTCTAAGCTATAATTATTATAATTATTTTTATTTCCAAATTGGTGCTAAATAAAAGGATGTGAGTCAAATGCATTCTTATCTTTAACTTAATGAAACTTCAAAATATTAAAATTCAATTGTATTTCTTATTTACTGATCGCTCCATCCACACAAATGTGGTTACACTTCCTCTGAAATTCAACCTTCTTCATCCTTAACTCACTAGAAAAATTAGTTCCATATGTGTACAACATGAATAGATAGTAAGAAACGTGTTTAAACATAAATATAAATTTCTATTTTCAAGCTAATTTATATTCATATGAAGAAGAGCTGCTGTCTCATATCGTCCCTGGGAGTCACAAAAATCTACAAACTTCTCTACCACATTCTTTCTCATCTCGTCCCTGGGAGCCACAAATATCTACAAACTTCTCTACTACATTCTTTCTCATCTCATCCCTGGGAGTTACAAATATCTACAAACTTCTCTACTACATTCTTTCTCATCTCATCCCTGGGAGCCACAAATATCTACAAACTTATCTACTACATTCTTTCTCATCTCATCCCTGGGAGCCACAAATATTTACAAACTTCTCTACTACATTCTTTCTCATCTCGTCCCTGGGAGTCACACATATCTACAAACTTCTCTACCACATTCTTTCTCATCTCGTCCCTGGGAGTTACAAATATCTACAAACTTCTCTACTACATTCTTTCTCATCTCATCCCTGGGAGCCACAAATATCTACAAACTTCTCTACTACATTATTTCTCATCTCGTCCCTGGGAGCCACAAATATCTACAAACTTCTCTACCACATTCTTTCTCATCTCGTCCCTGGGAGTCACAAATATCTACAAACTTCTCTACCACATTATTTCTCATCTCGTCCCTGGGAGCCACAAATATCTACAAACTTCTCTACCACATTCTCTCTATTCCTCGAATGTTCCCTTATCAACTTTTTGATACTAACATTTATTACATCACAGAGTAGAGTTTTTATCTTATAACAAAGCAATAACATATTTTATGGCTAGCAAATATATTTTTTAAATCGCAGAGTTTTTTCAAGAAACAAAACTAACCAGTCATTGGATTAGGGATATATTTAAAAACAAAACACTTATTTTGCCAAGTTTCTTAAGATAAATCTAGAAATTAATCAATACTAACCTGTTTAAGTTTTTTGATGGTTACAACAATGAATCTACAGCTAGAGTTTTCTTCTTTCCAGGTACACAAGTGATAAGAATTGGTTTGTAGTAGTGAAATCAGAAGACAAATCAACTTGCCCCCAGAACACAGGGAAAACAGATCCCCTTGAAGTAAACAAATTGCGGAATGAGATAAAGTGTGAAATATGCGACAAGATATACAAACGCCGCAGCACGTTACAGAGGCACATGTTCCTTCACGACGGTGCTCTTTCCCACGACTGTGTCGTGTGTCACAAAACCTTCAGGTCCGAGTGGCACTTGAAACAACACATGAAGGCTCACACCAGAGAAAAGAACTTCAAATGTGATATCTGCGGCTTTCAGTTCAGTCACAACTACACACTAGAAAACCATAAAAAGAGACATTCAAACAGTTACAGGCACAACTGCAACCTTTGCGGTCACGGATTTCACAGCAACCACGAGTTCTTAGTGCATAAGAAGGTTCACACTGGCGAGAGGCCATATTGTTGCGAGGTTTGTGGAAAGTCTTATCCCAACAAGTACAGGCTTGTCGACCATAAAACGATTCATCGACCTGACTATGAAGAGACATTTCTTCGTTTCAAATGTAAGCTTTGCGGTAAAGGTTTCCGTCAACAGAGTCATTGCGCGACCCATGAGAAGCGTCATCTCGGGCAGAAGGATCACATGTGCGAAATTTGCGGCCGAGCTGTCAACTCCCCGACTGAGTTAAAGTTCCACATGCGTGGTCACACTGGCGAGAAGCCATACGTTTGCCCTTACTGCGATAAGGCGTTTATCCGGCTGATGGCTCTCAAGATACATCTGCGCGTCCATACGGGAGAGCGCCCACACGGCTGTGACCACTGTGACAAGAGGTTCACGCAACGCTCTAGTCTCACTATACATATGCGATATCACACTGGGGTCAGACCGTACAAGTGTGACACATGTTCAAAAACGTTTGTATCGAGAACATTATTAATAACACACATTAAATCTCACCCTTAGTAAAATGTGTAATGAACACTCTCAGGAACTTACATTAATTTGGGTGTGCGTGTTCAGCATTTGTTTCTTACTAAATCTATTATTCTTTTATTTGCTTATAGCATCATCATCCATCGTTAGTGTTGTATAGTATTTAAGATAAAGTGCAATTTCAAGTTTGGAGAGAATTTGAGTGAAAATATATTTCTTTTTACATTAACCTCTTAACATTTGTAAAAATGTTATGTGTTTATATCTTCTGAATCAAAACTAACCACATTTTATTTCACTAATCCTGAAGGACTGATTAAAAGATTTCAAACTTAATAATTTACTCTAATGATTTTATTTTTTAATGGCTGCCTCAACAATTCGTACCATAAATGTTGAACAGCTATGTTGCGTATTCTCTATATTTCCTCCCAGTCCTTCCGGCGCCACAACAAGCTCTAAAGAACTGAAATTATCTTACCTAATGAAACGTATAATAAGACAGTATAGAAACACTGAACAATAATGTAAAGTAATTATAGTGAATGAAGCCAACCTGAAAGGAAAGTTAGGTTAGGCCCGGATAGAAAAAACACACTTCTCTCTTCATTTCTTCTTTTCTTAAACTATTTCACTAAATTACACATCACACACAGTTTGAATGTTCGGAGATGTTCCTTTATCAAGAGAAGATACACATTGAAAAAACACAAAGAAAGACAGGCTATAGAATTACATCTTTCTAGAATGATTTGAAATATGTAACTGAAAACAAAACACATTAGTATTTAAGTTTTCAGTTACATATTTCAAATCATTCTAGAAAGATGTAATTCTATAGCCTGTCTTTCTTTGTGTTTTTTCAATGTGTATCTTCTCTTGATAAAGGAACATCTCCGAACATTCAAACTATGTGTGAAGTGTAATTTAGTGAAATAGTTTAAGAAATGAAGAGAGAAGTGTGTGTTTTTTCTATCCGGGCCTAACCTAACTTTCCTTTCAGGTTGGCTTCCTTCACTATCAATTACTTTACATTATTATTCAGTGTTTCTACACTGTTTTATTATACGTTTCCAAACCATTAGACCTTAACTAATTCATTTTATTACCTAATGAAACATTATATTGTAGTTACTCTCCTTACCGATGCTATTTTTTTTTTTTTAGCGTTTTATAAACTTCTTTTTTTCCACCACCACGTTTTAGTACTCGTTAGGGCTGTACCCATGCATAAATATGCTAGCTATATGAGGATGAGAACGGTAGAATTTCAGAGGAAATGTACCTGAATTTGCATGGAGGGAGAGTGGGAGACCATCTTAGAAAAACACCCTCACTATGCTTGACTGGGGTTTGAACCCTGGTCTCCTCATCACTGACAACCTAATATAACAAGAGATCTAAGCTTTATACCATGCGACCACAAACACGGGTGCTAGGAACTATTAAAAACAACAGGATGGGGAAGTGAGTTTTTAGGGAAACTCCTCTCAATGGAAACTCGACTAAAAACTGCCCCAGCATCCAGTTGGGGTGAGCGTGAGAGGCTTGTCATGCACGCTAACGCGCAACCTTTGTTGTCATTTGTCAACTAAACACCTGTTTTAGATTTCAATGGAATATTTAGATAATATGATTCAAACTAAAGCTATTGAATACTGTATAATTATTTTTTTACATTCAAGGAAGATTTTTTTTTGGGGGGGGGGGGGGG
>CABFVZ010000054.1:769034-826377 GCA_902151445.1 Timema monikensis
GGGGGGGGGGGGGGATATGGGTGCTTTTATCCCAGTACAATTATTAAATACAGTGTAAATGGGGCAAAAATAATGAACTCACTTAAGACAACGGTACGTTCCCCTCGTCTCCCTTTTCTACTTATTTTATAAGAATATAACAAAAATATGTTGATTGTAAAATTTATTTCCTTGTATGGTTTTTAAAATGTTTCTACAACCAAGGCTTTCTTATTTTCAGGTTGGCAACTGATATCAGTGGGTTTGTTGTTGAAAAATCAGGAGAGAAACCTAGGAATACCAAAGTGACCCTGAAACCTGTCCCTGTAAAAATAAAACAAAAACACAAAAAAAATGACGCGACAATGAAAAAATCCAAACACCTAAATCAAAAACCGAAATCTGACTCTTCAAGGTTGAGCACATCGAAACGAGTAATAAAGTGTAAAATATGTGGCAAAATGTACAAACGCAACAGCACGCTCCGGAACCATATGGTCGTCCATGACAACAGTCACTCCTACGTGTGCGACATCTGTCAGAAGGAACTGAAGTCAGAATGGCATTTGAAGCAGCACGTCAAGAGTCACATGAGGGAGAAGAAATTCAAGTGTGATATCTGCGGGTTCCAGTTCGGTCATAAATACAGTTTAGAGAACCACAAAAAGAGGCATTTGAAAGATTACCGACACAGATGTGAGATATGCAACCGAGGATTTTACAGTAACAACGAATTTCTCGAACATAAAAAGGTGCACACGGGTGAAAGGCCACATCTCTGTGAGATCTGTAACAAGTCTTATCCAAATAAATACAGACTGATCTATCATAAAAAGATGCATGAGCCCGACTATGAGGAGATGTTTCTACGGTTCAAGTGTAAGTTCTGCGAGAAAGGTTTCCGACAGCGTAGCAAGTGTGTCCTCCACGAGAAGCGGCATGTCGGACAGAAGGAGCTGGTGTGCGACGTTTGCGGTCAGGCTCTTCACACTCCGACCGAGTTGAAACTTCACATGCGCATGCACACCGGCGAGAAACCTTTCATCTGCAACTATTGCGCCAAGGCGTTCAGTCGACTGACGTCTCTTACCATGCATCTCCGCATCCACACGGGTGAACGGCCGTACCCTTGTATCGAGTGTGGGAAGAGGTTCACACAGTGTTCCAGTCTAACGATACACATGCGATACCATACGGGTTTGAGACCTTTCGAATGTAAGACATGTTTAAAAACGTTTGTTTCAAAAACCCTCATGAATACACACATGAAAACTCATGACTGTTAAATATATTTGTTCCACGAAATAATAAATTGATTTTTTTTAACAGAAAACTGAATTGAATTTTTTTTAAATGTGAGTTATATTGTTTGCGTAAATGTTCTATTTTTTTTTTATCAAGTTTCGTAAAATGTTGATGCTTAAGAGACATTTCTATATAAATAGCTAAGCTATCACATTATAATAATTGTTATTTATGATTTTAATTTTATATTGGGAATAATGGCTATTTTTGATCTACTGGGGATATTTATTGTTTATTCATTTTATAAACAAAGTACTGTATGAGCACAACTTCCAACTTGACAACGACAAACAAGTAACAGAGAAGGGAAGTTTGTGAGTTAAAAAAACAGTTAGAAAAAAAACCTTACAATAAACAAAACAACCAGAATTTACAAGAAAAAGAAAAAACCTAGTTATTAAACACACTATGATTACTGGACAATAGGAACCAGACTCTGTAAACAAATCGAAACATTTCACACGGTTGGCAATATGTTAACATTACCGGGGTTGTCCCTTACTGTTCTTCTTGTAGACACCCAAAAGGGCGGGAGAAGGGCTTAGTTCTCGGAAACCCATCCTCAACCAATCCTCCCCCTCACACATCACACCACACGACTAGATTACAAATATTGATGTTGATTGTCTCTCATTAAACGGAATCTTAGTCTTTTGAGACTGGAATTATCGACGCACTGCTGTAATTTTAATACATGCATTTAGGAAATATAACTAACCTATATATATATATGGGCTAGTTTTATATATATATATAAGCAGTTATTTTAGCTACCACCAAGCATCAAACTGACCCTAGCCACTGAGTCATGGAGAACGGTTACTGTGTTAAGATAACATCACACACTAATTGAACTGTTTCAATAGTTGTAATGTAATTTAACAAATAATCAAGAGGACAGATTTAAAAGGTTGTTGATTTTTTCACGGCCTCTAAAACATCAAACAACCTTTTGTGATATGACATTTTTGAGTATTATTTTATGTAAAATTTATATTGTCTTTTCTAAATAAATTTGTGGTCCAACTTAAAACAAATGTGGTTTTTGTTTGTGTGTGGACTTATTTGACTGGTTGTTTAAATTTTTTACTACAATTTTTTATGTATTTGTAGTTCATGGACTAATATAAATAATATAAAAATGCGAGTTAATTGATTTTCATTTGATGTAATTTATCAATAACAAGCTTTATTGAAATTGTGTTTATGACAAACCCCATTTATTATATTGTGTTTTTTATTTGTCATATTATTGACAAAATTCTTTGGGTTGTCACATACAGATAATAAACTCCCTAATTTTATTTTATGTTTTTAACAAATCATTACAAATAAGTTTTTTTTACAGGTTGACAAATCTGATAAATTTTGATTTTGAGAAAAAATAAATGTTTGTTTATGAATAATGTATTGAAAGCTACGAAATTGAATTTTGTTGTGCCTTGTGAGCCCAAACAAAAACACCCAAAGTGCGTACAGAGTAAAGCAGCTGGTAAAATAAAATGCAAGACCTGCAGCAAATCATTCCTATTTAACTACCAGTTGAATCATTCACGGTGAAGATAGGCCTCACTCATGTGATGTTTGCCAGAGTAAATACAATCATGAGTACGAGTTGATCAAACACAAGAAATCTCACTCTGGCAAGAAGGACTATGTTTGTGGCACATGTGGATACACGATCGGTGAAAAGACCACCAGAAAAGACACCTGCACGAGTACGTTTTTGGTTGCAATATCTGTAACAAAGGGTTATATATACGAATCTGGAGTTGGTGCAACATTTGTCAGTTCATTTGAAAGTTAAACCTTTCAAGTGCAATCAATGTAACTTATCCTAGTCTTATAAAAATAACCGAAACTTCCGCACGAAGAAGCACAACTCAAATAAGCCTCACCAATACTAATGCGAGCTTTGTGGGAAATCTTTCAACCATAGAAGTTCTCTTCATCTGCATAGTAGACGACACGCAGAGGAGGTGCATTTTTGGGTGTGTGACTATTGCGGGAAGACCCTTGCAGACAAGGGGTTGCTAAAGTCACACCAGCGAACCCACACAGGTGAACGGCCTTACAGCTGCGATTCTTGCGGCAAGTCGTTTGTGAAGCGTGGCATTCTGGTGGTCCATAGGAGACCATATAAGTGTGATCAGTGCTCTAAGTGTTACTCACAACTAAATGTGCTCACAGTCCACAAGATCTATCATTCGGGCCAGAGACAATACATCTGTCGGCTCTGCGAGAAGGGGTTTGTGTCGAAAAGAGTCTTAAACACTCATCAAAAAACTCATCTAATTAATCCAAATATTTAATCAGCATTACTTTTAATGTCTGTAACTCAAACATATTTTTAAAAACAAAATTAAAAACTATCCAATGATTTTGTAAATAGAAAAATGTCACCTGAACATGGATTTGAACCCTGTGTCTCCGGCTTTATGCTCAACTACTTGGGTGACTGAGTTATCTGGGATGTTCTCCTTATCAGTGTGACCTTCAAGCATACTGATGTACTAAAGTAGTGTGGTATATTACCCGCTTGTTCTAACTGCCCAAGACGGGGAGGTCGGGGTTCAATCCCACTCTGGTGTACTGAGGGTGGTTTTTTCTAAATGGTTTTACACTCCCGCGCAAATGTTGGTACACTTTTCTTTAAATTCAACCTTCCTAATCCCTAACACATTAGTGTAGTTAGTACATAGATGTATAACCTGAATTGATGGTGCTAAAAAAATTATATAGTATTATCACCATTTATTACAAATTTATATTTGTTTATGGTTTCATTACGAATGTTATTGTATTTGTTTTTGTAATTTCTTGTAATTAGATTTTTTTTTTTAAATCTTCAGTAGATAAACTTGATTGGTTCAAATATGGCACTATCCACGATGGATATTTCATGCTCGAATCTCTTCTTTACAGGTTCACAAACACAGAGAGCAATATTAATTTATCTAAAATGATTCAAAGACCACCGGAGAAAAAAAATACGAAGAAAAGAAAATGGGATTTCATTGGTCCTCATAAATGTTCTGTTTGTGATAAAGGGTTCCTTTACAACTCCATGTTGGGGAGCCATCTGTTGAGCCACACGGAAACCAGACCCTATTCGTGCCATGTTTGTGGAAAGAAGTTCAAACGCAAATACGAGGTACGGAAACACGCAAAGTTGCACGCGTTTGAGCGGGATTACGTGTGCGACCTGTGCAACTATTCGACCAACTGCAAGCATAACTTTGGCATCCACCGCAAGAGACATTTTAAGCAATGTGAGTTCCGATGTGATGTTTGTCAAAAGGGTTGCTATTCTAAAGGAGAGCTACAAAAACACACCGCTGTTCATGTGGAAGGTAAACCTTACTCATGTGAAGTTTGTGGATTGTCCTACTCATACAAGAACAATTTATCTTTCCACATAAGGAAACATGAACCATCCTATAACCCTAGTAAAGACTACCAGTGTGAAATCTGCGGAAAAACGTTCACCAACCGCAGCAACCTGACGAGCCATGTCAAATTTCATCTCGGCAAGAACAAGGTGGTGTGCGACATGTGTGGCAAGAGCCTGTCGAGCGGAGAGAGCCTTAAGACGCACATGCGCGTCCATACGGGGGAGAAACCGTTCTCATGCAGCACGTGCGGTAAGGCGTTCAAGGACAAGGGCTACCTGAGGACTCACAGACTGTCTCATACGGGGGAAAAGCCGCACACCTGCGATCAGTGCGGGAAGTCCTTCACTCAGCGCTCAACACTCACTGTTCACAAACGTTACCATTCTGGAGAGCGACCGTATGAGTGTAGTGTCTGTTTGAGGAGATTTGTCACAAGGACGCTAATGAAAGTACATTTTAAATCTCATTAACTTGGTTTATGTTAAATAGTTGTTACTTCTGATGTTACTTGCATATTATGTTAGCTTTAATGAGTTAATTTTATATTGATTTTTTATTAAACTCTGAAACTTAAGTTATAATATTTCTGATCATGTAGGGAAATTTCAATACTTTTTCTTACCTTTTGGTGTAAACTGTATTTTGAAACAATAAACTTCCTCTTCAATAACCTCAGATCTAAGGTTGACTTCAAAGCCTTTCAGTGGTTCGATAGTCGGCAATCTTAACCTGAAATAATTAACATGAAGATTAAAGCGACTTTCTTTTATATCTTAGTTTCTTCAACATTAAAATAAAAAATGTATGTAATTCTCTAACGCTGTATTATTTGAGTGTAAGGCTACATACCTTATTTTAAAAAAAGTTGGTTTTTAACACATTCTAATAAAGCTTTCTTTATTTTTGATCACTTGAATATAGTTATTCTCTGAATTACTTCGACTATTAAAAAAAAACTCTTGGAAATTGTATATTAAGTTATTGCCTTGAATAAAAAAAAGATATGTTAACATTTTTCTTATAAGTTCTATATTTATGTTACAATAAAGCTAAATTGTTTTTTGAATTATACTTTGGACTAAAATACACTATATCTTTTCAATTACTTTTGGTGTGTTTCTTATTTTGTAAAGCAATATTTTGAAACGTAAAGATTAAAAGAAAATCTTTCTTTCCAGGTTGTCACATTCTTACACGAGTATCAACAAAAGAAACACGAAGGCGGTCAAACAAGAGAAACAGAAGAAGAAAATTAAAAAATACGGGATACTGGCGAAAATTCTGCAATTGAAAGACGAGCATACATCTGCAAATTCCTTTTACGATTCCAGCTCTAAATACGTGTTGCCAACCGGCGGTTTTCGCTGTGATATTTGTGAGAAATGCTATGCAAGGGAGGGGCAATTAAACAAGCACAAGATCACACACAGCGAATCCCGCCCTTTCCACTGCTCCATTTGCCCCAAAACATTCAAACGCAAGTATGAACTCAACACGCACATACAGATTCACAACAAGGAAGGCAGGTATTCATGTGATGTGTGCAAGTACTCGACGATGAAGAAATCTAATCTGACTCTTCACAGACAACGACACTTCAATCAGTATAATATCAAGTGCGAGGTTTGCGGGAAAGGTTACTACACCAATTATGAAATGAGGCTCCATAAAGCTGTCCACATTCACGGGGAAACAAAACCTTTTGTTTGTGACGTGTGCGATAAACAATTCTATTGCGAGTACAACCTAAATCTGCACAAGAAAAGACACAACTCTGACCAGCAATCAAAGGAGAAATTCACATGCGAACACTGTGGGAAAAAGTTGCATTCGCGCTCCGAACTAACGAGGCATTCCAAATATCACTCGGGTAACTTTCAGGTGGTGTGCGACATCTGCGGTAAGTGCCTCTCCGGGACAAATGTGCTGCAAATCCACCGCAGGATTCACACAGGCGAGAAGCCGTTTGTTTGCGACATGTGCGGGAAAGCGTTCAGTGCCTTGAGCTACCTCGTGCTCCACAAACGCTCGCACACGGGAGAGAAGCCATTTCCTTGCGGGAAGTGTGGGAAATGTTTCGCCCAACGGTCAAGCCGCACCATTCACATGAGGTATCACACGGGGGAACGCCCTTATCCCTGTCAGATATGTGGCAGAAGTTTTGTGACGGCGACATTACTTAAGATGCACAATAAGTCACAATGCTCCTAGTTTCAGCTCGCATATGCAATAATCTGAATGCACTAGGAAGACAGATGTAAATACTGGTTGGAAATATGCAGTAGGATGCAAGATGATTATTTTTATGTACCATACTTTGTGTAACATGTTTTGATAAATTTAAACACACTTGTATTTTAAGACGACATTCTTGTTGTTTATTTTCTTAGCCCATACACATATGTACTAACAATACTAGTATGTTAGGGATGATGAAGGTTGAATTTTATAGTAAGTGTACCCTCATTTGTGTGTAGGTAGAGTGAAAAATCATCTAGGAAAAAATCGCCCTCCTAACACCTGATCGGGATTTGAACCTCTAGCCCCGTCATCGGTAGTCTAGTCTATCATTGCAAGAGTAATGCCTTAGACCATTCAACCACCGAAGCAGGTCAGACAACATTCTGATGAAGTACTTGTATGGATATTGAAAAATGACGTCCGGGCAGATATTTCTTCATTTACTTCGTTAGAATATCATTTGAAAATATGTGTTTGTTTAAATTTAAAATTCCTACTGTTGGTTAATACGGAAACAACCGTAGTTTAAAGTCACTGCTGCAAACAATGCACTCTTGTAGCAAGTCTTGGTACTTTACTACATCCTTACAATTGGAGGGTTTTATAATCTAATGTCACACTGACATGAGGGAGGTTTCGGATAATTCAGTTGGTTGAATGGTTGGCACATAGAGCTGGATGTCCAGGGTTCAATTCTCTTTACCGGTGTCATTTTTATATAATTTGATATAGTCTATTTATTGATGTTACCAAACACCAGCCACGTGTTTTTACTTATGATTTGTTTACAAGTGTCACCGAAAACCGGGCCAGATAGTCGCGTTTCTAGTGCACATAGAGTTTAAACACAATACGCGAAACATTCCTAAAATTTTGATGGACTTTCAAGAATTTCAGTCTTTGCATCTAATTAGTGTAACTCATGCTATCCTAAATATGTTTTTATTTATTAAATATAAGTAAAATACTTATATATATTTTCCACAATTTTTCCTTTATTGGTGTCACCAGGAAATGTTTACTAATTTTTATCATTTTTAACCAGACTGTACTTCAACAGCATTATACATTATTTTGTATAATATAGTCTTGTTTTTTGTTCCATCTACATTCATTTTTTAATGGTTCGAGTGAATTTGTATGGACTGTTTGTGATCAACCGTTTTTAAAATGTTTTGTTTAATCTCTTTATCTCAACCTTATTTGTTTTGTCTACATTTTATTTTTTAAATAAATACCTAGTAACTGACAAAATAATCAGGCAAATATTTTGTGGTCATAGTATGATTTGTTTGAAATCTCTCGTACAAAGGGCATGTCTTTCAACTTTGTAATTTAACCCTCAAATAGAGGGAATATAAATTACAATGCTGCTTTAAAATGGATAGATCAGTTACAATGGTGCTCCAAATTGAATGTATCAGTTACATTGCGGCTTTAAAGATGACATATTATAATTCTGCCTTTAAAAAAACATCGTTTACAATTCTACTTTAAAAGAATAGCAAATTAGTTACCATTATGCTTTGAAAACGGCATATAAGTTACAATTCTGCTTTTTTTTTAAATGTCATAAGTTACAGTTTCACTTTAAAAACTGCATATCATTGACAGTTTTCTTTTTAAAAATGTCATCATTTACAACTGCGCTTTAAATATGACATTAGTTACAATACTGCTAAAAAAAAGTATCAGTTACATCTATTGTGCTTTAAAAATGGTATATCAGTTACAAAGCTGCTTTAAAAACCAGTAGTTATGAACTGCAATATAAATCTGCTGTGTTTAAAAGTGATGAATCACACGTCAAACACGTGTATGCCAACTTTGAAAGTATCCAGTGGATTTGTGTTTGAATGTTTGTCAGGGTCTTCAAGGGCAGTATATGTATGTGGATACAGGGTCTTTTTTTAATCAGGAGTTACCAGTTATACTTTAAATAAACTCATGTGGATAATTTTTCAGTGCACGCTTTTATGGAAAGACAACTTAATGAAATTCCCATCGTAATTAATTTAAAATACCAAATAGTTCATTATACTTTGCTATGAAATCATATTATTTTAAGTAGAAATTAGTTTACTACCTATTTAAAATAAATAAGCTTGAGCATTAAAGAAATAGTAAAAGAGAACTACTGTTACTTACTAGAAATAATTGTTTATTAATACATTTTTATTAATGGCAGCAGTTTCTTATTTTAAAATAATTTTTAGTCATTTTCTTTATATTTTACATATTTTATTTAAAATTATACTTCTTTTGACACACATCTTAGTATAATTTTACGAATTATTATTTATGTTTAACATCTCAAAATAAATATGAACACAGGTACTGTATATCAAATGTTTTAAATCATTATTTAAATAAAAATGTAGAGAATCTAAAATTACAGTAATTTAATTATTTATGTTGCGTAATTAAAGAGAGAAGTATTTCCCTTGATTACTTGAACTATTTTCCAGACAATAAAAAAAAATTGTAGTGTGATGAAATAATTTAACATTAAGTTAACACTTTGTTAATTGTCGTATATCATATTTTTTTAAATATAATTTTTTTATATTTAACTTGAGAACTAAGGCTTTTTAAAAAAATTGTATCTCTTCTCTCAGTAATATCAACTAAATGTACCTAAGATATTTACACACTACATTTTAGATTATTGGCTCTGCATTCTTTTTTGATGTTTTTTTTAAAAAAATAATTTGGATTTATTTAATTTTTAAATACTTATTTTACTATCCTCTACTTTCATTACACACGTGGACTGGGTTCTCCCAAATAACTAGAAAGGACTTATCGTTCCCAAATTTGAAGAGGAAAGGTCACATTTGTTTTTCTTTTTTCTAGGGTGGCAAATATATTGAATACTGCCCCTGAAGGAGTTACAGGGCGTGGAAACGTTTTGTGGGTGATTATGCCCAACTCCCAGATGCACAACCATGAACACAAAGAACTTTCATCAGTACAAAATGAAAAGAGTAAATTTGTTCTAGACAAACACACAGATTTGTTCGAACGAAAACGCCCAGCCCATAATATTTCTCATGAAAAATCTAGAACTAAAAAACTACTCCAGTCGAGTGAATTCAAGTGCCCGATTTGTGGGAAAGTTTGTGAAGCAAAACATCGCTTAAAGTATCACATAATGAGCCACGATGAGTCTCGCCCGTACAAATGTGACGTGTGTGACAAAGATTTCAAAAACATGTGGCACGTGAAGAAACACAAGAATATAACTCACTTGGGAGTAAAAAATTGTGTATGTAAAATTTGCGGCTATGCCTCATTTTATCGATCGCAGTTAAAGCAACATGAAAAATGTCACGGTGGTACATTCAAGTACAAATGCGAACTTTGTGAGAAATCTTTCCCGGACAAGACAGGGTTCCAAGCACATCGAATAACTTTCCATGGTGAAGAGCCTTATAAATGTGCCGAATGCGGCAAAACATACTCCAAGAAACGGACGTTGGACGATCATACAAAATCTCACATTCCTGGTTATAAGCCTGTCATGAAGCATCAGTGCGAACTTTGTGGGAAGACATTTCTAAGAATAAACGAACTCTATGTCCACAACCGGCGGCACAGTGTGGATAAAACTCACACCTGCCTATTGTGTGATAAACCGTTGTCATCGCCCCAGTCATTGAAGTACCACATGCGGATCCATACAGGAGAGAAGCCGCTAGTTTGCGATACGTGCGGGAAATCTTTCAGAACCACCCAACTTCTCAGGGTTCACCGGAGGGTACACACGGGGGAAAAGCCGTATTCTTGCGACCTCTGTTCCAAGTCCTTCTCGCAGTGCTCGACTTTGACTGTCCATAAACGCTACCACACAGGGCAGAGACCTTATATTTGTCAGGTTTGCAACCTTAGCTTTGTCACAAGGACGTTGTTAAATATTCATACCAACATTCATAAAAAATGAACCACACCATTAACATTTCTTTTGACACCTTTTCGCCAAGTTAGTATATTATTTATTGGTCTAAACGACACTAAAATGTTCTGTAAATATGGTTATGCAAATAAATTATTTTATCTAGGCTTAATATATACATTTATTTAATTAGTCTTGTGCCATAAGTTTTTAAATATATTTATTTGTAAATAAATAGCATACAAACTATTTCTTCATTTACATTCAATTATGTTGTTTATTTTGTTTATTAAGATGTGTGTAAAATAAATTAATATAATTTTTTTTATAATGTGCATTTTTTTCAATTTTATAAATCAAGGTTAAAAATAAAATGATTCAATTGTAAAAAAATAAACAATTTTTTTCTACAATTATATCATTTTATATACTAAATATTATTTTATATGTTGCTAAATAAACTTTATTTCATATATAATTATAAATTGAGGTAAGAATTTGAGACACCATCTGAAAAAATCTGCTCTATTTGTGTTAACACATCACACTTTGTTGTTCTTCCTAAAAGTTATATGTGTAAGTGTCTGCATGCATCAGTCACATATTTAAATTCATCCATACTACAATATCTAATCTGCTCCGCTACTTCTGTAAGACGACCAACCACTGGTATTAGTTGCACAAATTGTTACTCACTATTGAACAAAACACTCCATTTACCCTAGTTGAGGTGGGAGTTTAGGGGACATGAGAAAAGTTAACTGTTATTGCAGTTTCTAAAGAAAAACTTTTTTTTTTTAGCCAAAATAAATTAATGTTGTTCTAGTAGATATATTTAGTTTAATTTTCTTCACATGGTAATATCAACAATTATTTAATTTCTGTCATGACTCATAAGAATTGCAGCATTCATTTATAAACTTTATAAATTAAGAGGAAAAGTTGTCATTAAATTCTATTGACACCCTTGACAGATATTCAACAACAACTGTTGATCACCAGGCGAAGAAAATTAAACTCTTATGTTTTCACTGGAGTAATATTTCATTTTTTTTTGACAAAAAAATAATATTTTGATATAAAAACTGCAAAAACACATTTTCTTGTGTCTTATTAACCCCCACCTTGTCAGCTAATTATAGTACAAGTATGGTGTGTATATGAAAATATTAAACTTTTTATATAATGTAAGCTACAAAGGAAATTAAATGATCTATTAGTTTATTGTGTTTAGTATTTAACTTAATTTATTATTATGTCATTTTATTTTCTAGTGTGTAACTTGTTTCTAAAAACGAGAAAAAGAACAAGTTATTCATTTGTTCTTTTCTCTTTCTAGGGGTCAGAATACAGCGTGTATAACAAATGGAGGGCTTGGTCACATAGACGCCAAAGGACAGTCAATAGTTTTTAATTGTGCCGAGCAACTTGTCTCTGAGCCACAGCTGAATGCGATAGATTGTGCCAAAAAAGAACTTGGAGTGAGTAAAAATGACTCAGTGTCGGTTATGGAGAATTCATCGAACACGCTTCATAAAATTGAACCAAATAATTTGGATCAAATACATTCTCGAATTTCAAAACAATTGCCCAAAACTCAGAAGTGTAACACGGCCAAGAAATATTCCCAACCTTATGAATGTCAAACATGTGGTCAGGTTTTTTCTCAGCAATACAAACTGAACTATCATATGATACGTCATTCAAATGAACGCCGATTTTTGTGTGTATGGTGCAACAAATCATTTAAAAGAAAATATGAGAAGGATAATCACGAACGAATGAGTCATTTAAATGAAAATAAGAGATTCAAATGTACCTTCTGTAATTACATGGCGTACCATTTGACTAAAGTCAAACTCCATGAACGGATACATACCAGAGAGTTTAACATCAAATGTGACAAGTGTGGGAAAGGATTTCCTTGCCTCCTGACTCTTAGGTCACATTTGATTACCTTTCATGGTGCGGAGCCATTTACCTGCACCACCTGCGGTAAAACTTACACCAAAAACTCCAGTTTACGAGCGCACACAAAGTGTCATTTACCAGGCTACACCCACGAGAAGAAGTTTCAGTGCGACTGTTGCGGCAAAACTTTCCGGACCAAGATGCAGTTAGTGGTTCACGGGAGGAGCCACACCGGGGAAAGGAACTTTCCTTGCGAAAAGTGTGGAAAAGCCTTCTCGTCCAAACACATGTTGGTAGGGCACTTGCGGATACACACGGGGGAAAGGCCTTATGTGTGTGAAACTTGCGGCAAAGGTTTTCGAACGTTGGACATTTTGAGACTTCACCTCAGGACCCATACGGGCGAGAAGCCGTTCACATGTGACATTTGTTCCAAGTTTTTTTCCCAACGCTCGGCGATGAACATTCACAAACGCAACCATGGTGGGCGCAAACCTTTTGAATGTATTGTTTGTAAACTTTCTTTTTCTACTAAAACAGTTCTCATCAATCACCTGAAAACCAAGAAATGCGTACCAGTACTTGTTAGCAAGAAATGATCCACAACTTTATTAACAAATTACGAAATGAACATGTGTATTTATCTTCTATGTTTCTTATCAAACAAAAAATGTCCTCTGCTTTGGTCCAAACACACACACATATATATATATATACACAGACACACGCACACATTGTAAGCTTGGTTATATTAATAATAAAATGTTGATAATGATTTCTAAAAATGGTTTTTGTGGGTTAATTTGCCGACGAAAAAATTGGATATAAAATTTTCTCTGTGTGTGTAATACTTTTAAGTTCCCATTGCAATAATTTTTTTGAAAGGTAAAGTATGTTTTTGATAATCCATTGATAAAGAGCTCATATTAAGGTAGGTGTGTAGGGGACGTTAGAAATGTTAAATGTTTTTGCAGTTTTTACATAAAAAAATTTTTGGTCAAAATAAATCAAATATTGCTTCAGTAGAAACATAAAGTTTAATTTTCTTCACTTGGTGATATCAAAATTAGTTGAGTATCTGTCATAGATGTCCTGGAATTTAATAACTACTTTTCTTGTTCATTTAAAGTTTGTTATCTAATGCTGGTATGCTTATAACAGATATTCAACAACTGTTGGTATCACCATGAGATGAAAATTAAACTCTATATTTGTACAAAACAAACCTTTTATTTATTTTGAGCTAAAATTTTTGCAATAAAAACTGCTAAATACCGACCTTTTCTTACGTCCCCTATATACCCACATTAAGTGTGGACCTTTGTAGTCCGACTTCAAGGGGAAACTGAAAATGATATCTATTTGGAAACACACTCATTCAACAGTAATCAGACACTAATAACTAAAACATGTTAAAAACGCTTTTTCATATGTGGGTTTAGTTTTTAAAACCAATTTGATTAAGAACTATTCTGAGAAATATTATAATACTTTAGTACTTAGGTAAGTAAAATACAGGACTAAGTCTCGTGATGGGGTACTACATCTTATGTACAAATATTTGGTTTTCAAATGGAATATTTTTCCAATGAAGTACAAATTTGTGTTTATAAAATATGCCTATACTTTAAATTTTAAAGCTAATTTATAAGGGAAAAATGACAAACCTGGACACTGGAATCAAACCCAAGACCTTTGGACTTGCGCGCCAATACTCCATCCTTGTTCGACTCGTACCTAGAGCCATCCCTTCACCAGCTGTTGATTCCAAGTGCGGTAACTGACGAAAGTATCGTCTCCTGTCCATGTTGCCATTTTTCACTTGATTGAATATATTGTAATTGTTTTGTGGTTTTAAATATTGAAAAATAAAATAAAAAGTTTCACTTGTTTATTATCATAATTTATTACTGGTTTATTTTTCTTGCGGAATGCAGGATGAGTCTTGAGTCATGAAAGGCTGAATCTTGCTAATCTAAATAATATTTCACTTCGGTAATAATTTTTGGTTTATATTTATTGTTCTTTGAATCAAAGGTAAGATTGTGGGATCCTTCTGTCTATCTTTTTTAATCTTATCAGTATCTTTTTTCAAATATATTCTTACTTATTTTATTTATCTGTGTTTCAAATTTTAAAATGAGCGTTTTTTTCACTCTCTATGAAAGAATTAAGGTACTCTTATTGTTTAGTCATTTACTTTCATATTGATTAGTGTTTTCAGTAAATTGACAAAAGATTGATCACTTGATATTCAAACTAGTAACATTTGACATTAAATTTGAAAGGTATAAAAAAATTGTTAGTAAATAAATGTTTCAAATGATTTGTAATACTTCTTCTAATTTTGTGTGTGCTGTTTGTTTTGTTGGCAATCTGCATGGCATTCAAATAGTAAAATTTTATTCATACTTACTACTTCCAACTAAAGTTATTTTATTTGTGTTGGAGAGTAATACATTTTGATCTGATTCTATTTTCTCTTTCTAGGTTTCAAAAACCGTTGAGTTTTACATTTCCGGGATTGCAACCCTTTGTTACGGCCGCTGTTTGGCAGACGCAAGCTGTGCCGCCACATCTCATTTTTAATCAGTCCGAAAACTTGCCAAAACCAGAAGACCAAAAAACAGAAGAACTAACTTCAAAGGTTAAGAAGTATTTGCACTTAAATGATAAGAAATTAAACAATGAAAACATATACAGCCAGTGTGTAAGTAGCGCAGATAAACTTTATTATATGGACAATAAATGTGTTTCGAGTGACTTAGAGGAAGAGATACACAGTGATAATGTTAGAGGAATTTACACCACCGATAAAGAAACATCAAGTTTAATATATTTAGAATCCAAGTCTGACACCAGAAGAAGATTGAACGCTAAAACTAAAACAGACCGAAAAAGATCAGCCCCGAAAGTTAAACAGGGAAGAAAAAGACTGCCTGCTAAAGCCAAAACTCAAATAAAAAAAAACTCTTCAAGAGTTAAGGTTAAATTACTTTCAAATAGTTTAGACTCTCTTCAGGCTTTGAAAAGATATCCTTGCGATGTGTGCGGTCGAGGCTTCCCGCTTGAATCGATCCTTGCGGACCACATGCTGGAGCATGACGGGACGTTCAAGGAGAGCCAGGAGTATCCGTGTCCCACGTGCAGCCGCATTTACAAGCAGAAGAGCAAGTTGAAGACTCATATGGTGAGACACTCTGACGTGAGGAACTTCCCCTGCGACATGTGTGGGAAATTGTTCAAGAGAAGGTTCGAGGTTGACAAGCACAAGAAGTTGACCCACTCCAACGAAAAGCGGCACTCCTGCTCTCTGTGTGGCTACAAGGCATACCACCTGTCACAGATAAAGCATCACGAGAAACGACATGTGGGGGGTTTCAATTATAAGTGCGAGGATTGCGATAGGAGCTACCCCCTTCAATCGGAACTGAAGGCTCATCGGATAAGCTGCCACAACGACGAACCTTACAAGTGCCCGACTTGCCTCAAGTCCTACGGTATCAAAAGGAACTTTGACACCCATCTGAAGACTCACGAACCGGGCTACGTAGCGGAGAGGAAGTTTCAGTGCGAGTCGTGTGGCAACACATACCGTCACAAGTCTGACCTGATAAAGCACCGGTTAAAGCACACGGGTGAGAAGAAATATGTGTGCAAGGTGTGCGAGAAGTCTGTCGCATCTCAAGGATCCCTCATTGCGCACATGAGGATACACACTGGAGAGAAACCGTATGTCTGCGACATCTGCGGCAAGGCTTTCAGTAGCTACGACTATCTGAAGGCTCACCTACGCACGCACACGGGGGAGAAACCGTACTCCTGTGAGATCTGCAACAAGTCGTTCTCTCAACAGTCGACACTGACTGTACACAGGCGTTACCACACGGGACAGAGACCCTATGTGTGTTCAATCTGCTCTCAAGGTTTTGTGACAAAAACTTTGCTAAGCACTCATTCCAAGACTCATTCTTTCAGAGATGACAACTGAAATATTACCTTTCACAAATTGGGACAGTTTGAGAATTTAAAACTATATGTGTTCTTGGTTAAAAAATAAGTTGTCAATTTAAAAATGATCAATTTCTTTTTTAGCAAAGTATTTTGATAAAAGTGTGTCAGTTCAAGTTGTCTATTCTAAGGTTCCTGTTTTGCACGTACTCATTACATGTCCAACTTCTATGGTGATGCATATTTTAGAACATCTCCCATCTTAGTAAGATTATTATTTTTTGTTTGTTTCTGTGCTAATTCATAAGATTTAAAGAGTAATAATGCTATGTTTCAATTAGTTTTTTTTAATATAAATATTAAATACAAATACTGGTCATATAATGTTTCACATTGTAAGTCAAGTTTGTCGTAAAGTTCATTGTCACTGTTATCCTGAATAAGTTCCTTTAAACAGTCAAATTTTTTAATTTTTATATATATTTTATTTTACAATGTTGTTATTACTCGATTCAATTAAATCTGTGTTGAAGGGATGCAACTTGAATTTACTTAATATTTGTATTAGTGCAATTTGTTTGGTAGTGTGATACCAGTCCCACTTCTTCCATCAATGTCAATCAGCGATGCTCTAGCAAATTAAGGAAACAATGGCTTCAAATTATTCTCCACCTTTAAAAACATACATTCTCTTGTTCTGTATTGGCAGTTAAACATGACGCATAGTGTGAATGGGTGGTCAGTTTAACTCATGACACTCGTGTTAAACTAAACTGTCAGTGACAGCGCAGGGCGATTGTGGTTCAAATCCCTGTCAGTTTTAACCAGGGAAGTTTTTCCTAAAATGGTTTCAAACACTCCCTTTAAACAAATAAGGGTGCATTTCCTCTAAAATTATAACTTCCTGATCCCTATTCAACTAGTGTAATTAATGTTGTGTTTACCAAAACATGTTCTTTTATGCGGTAGAGGTAAAACAAAAACATCATCAGGGGCTTTGGTCGCTGTTGAGACGAAAACTTTTGATTCTCCTGTGTTTGGAGACACTCTTCTATTTATTGTGACTTTCCAAGATGTTTCGGTGAATTTGATACTAAAAATATCAAGACACATTTATCGATCGACAATTAAATATAACTTATTGATGACATCCACTTTTGTGGCCACACGGTCTAAGCTGCTACTCTAGCAATATAGACAAGACTGCCGTTGATGGGTGAGATTGTGGTTCGATCCTGGTTGGGTGTATTGAGGGTGATTTTCTTTAAATGGTTTCCCATTATCTCCAAATGCAGTTACACTTCCCTTAAATTCAATCTTCCTCATCCCTAACCGATTATTCTAATTAGTACATAAGTGTATAACTTGAATAGCTAGGGGTTCTGATAGTACGAATTGCATGGATATCTTAAATATCCTGTACTTATACACTTACAAATGTAGGCTGGATATTGAACAGTTTTGTTTTGATTTTTGTTGAGGACCATGTGCAGTCTGAATATTTATCATTTATTCATAAACATAGATGTGTATTTTTTTCAAGGTAGAATGTTAAGTTTAACATCAGCATTGCAAAGAAAACATATTTTGTATACATTTTTATAAACTTTCCCAAACAGGAAAAAATGGATACTGGTACTTAACAACAAAGATCCATATTCATTTAAGGTTTAACAACGACTCGTTTCTGATTGGTAATTTACTATGTATTGTTGAGTATTTTTTTAAAACATCTATCTACCTATCTATCTATCTATCTATCTATCTATATATATTAATAAAATGAAGGGTTTGTCTGTAATGAGTATTTTGTGATATCTATTTAACACAGAGGTCTGGAATTTAAATATTATTGACCCCAATGCATGAACATATGCACCTCAAAACCAGAATTTTAAATTTTGGATTAGATTTTTTAAATTCATTAAAAACTGTGTTTCAAGAAAAACAAAAATAAAGTGATTTATTTTCTGTTTGTTTGAAGAAAAGAAAAACATTGTCTAGGGAAACAACACGATGGATTGCGTGGTTACTTCGGATAACATACTGCTAGTCACATTATAAAATCACTTTTTTGGGTTCACATAACCAAATTTGTGAATTTATTTTCTTATCATTCTATAGAGCTAATGTTATTATTTTTTATACTGTACCTGATTTGTTTAAAGTTTTGGTATATATCATTATCTACCATCCTTTTGGAAAATGTATGGATAGGAATTCAAACCAGAGACCTATTACTTGTATACTGATGAATCTGTCGAGATTCTTGTGATCCCACATTAGTATTTGCATGGTCTAACGCATCACTCTTGTCGACTGGACTGCCCGGTGACTTGAGTTGAAACTAAAAGGGGTTTTTCTTTAATGATTTCCCACACTCAATTCATGCAAAGGAAGGTGCATTACACCTAAACAGTGCCACCTTTCTTATCATTATACACTTAATGTTTTTTTTGCCCCACATCTTAATACCCATTCGGGCTATAGGCTTATGTACTTATTACACTAATGGGTTGGGGATGGGGAAGGTTATGTTGATAGGAATTGTGTCCGCATATATGTGGAAGGAAAGTGGAAAACCAGTCCCTCAATTCACCCGACCGAGATTCAAACCTCGATCTCCCCATAATCAGCAGTTTAGTCTACTGCGAGAGTATCACGTTAGACTATAGGGCCACTAAAGTGTGTAGTGTAATTAATATGGGCTTATAACCTAAACAAGTACTATCACACACCTAGATAATACATTTAAAAAAAATCCTGCCATATTTAAAACACTATTCAAGACACTTCTCATCTAATGTCTCCCTAAACTTCAAACTCCACGAATCATGACTGACTACAGGGTGGGACATAGACCACACAGGACATGTTGACATTAAAACAATTTATACCAATATATCATTTACATTGAAAACAAATCTTTAGTTTCTAATTCATTCTAAGATCAGGACTTTTAAACTTTATTTTGAGAATTTAATTGAAATATATTTTAAATTTAAGCCTCTATTAGGACATCTTATATATTGAAACAAATGATACATCACTGTATATAATTATATTCTAAACATTTGATTATATTGCAATATTTATAGGACTATTTTTTAAACTATATCTTATTTATTTATATAAATTATTTTTCTTTCTAGGGAACAAAATACATGTGACCTAACATTCTCAAGAAACTCTCCATCGGGCTCTGATGGTGAGACAGTTGTGCCGCTGGAATGGCAGGCTCGGATTATTTCACAGAATAACACATTAAATAATAACAAAACAGATGTCGGCGACTTGGTATTACCTTCGGATCTCTTACAGAAGAACAAGTGTCAACTGTGCAGACAAACATTCCTTCTCGAGTCCGAGTTGGCGGCTCACATCCTTGACCATGCGAAGGACCCTGAAACGAGTCCTGGGCACCCCTGCCCTACATGCGGCCAAGTTTTTCCAAAACGCTTCCTAATGAAGCGTCACTTGCGACGTCACGATGACGTCTGGCAGTACAAGTGCGACATCTGCTCCAAGTTCTACAAGTCTAAATATAGTTTAGACGCGCACATGAAGTGGTCTCATTCGGGCGAGACAAAGAACCACTCGTGCTCGGTGTGCGGCTACAAAGCCTACCACCTATCTGCGATAAGGCAGCACGAGAAGATACACACAGGCGTGTTTGATTACACTTGCGGAGATTGTGGTAGAGGATTCCACACAAAGACCATGTTGAAGTCGCACAGGATAACTGCTCATGACGATGAACCTTTCAAGTGCAATTACTGCGGTAAAATCTACCGTTCCAAGGCAAACCGTGATGAGCATGTGAAAATCCATGACCCGGACTATGTCCATGTTCACCAGTGTGAACTGTGCGGGAAGACGTTTCACACCAAACCAGAGTTGAAGAAGCATCTGGCGAGACACAGAGGCGACGAGAAGTATGTCTGTGAGGAATGTGGTAAACCATTCAAGTCCAAGACCACGCTTGTCAACCATACGCGCATACACAGCGGGGATAAACCTTACGTGTGCATGCTTTGCGGGAAAGCCTTCACCACCTCCTTTTTCCTTAAAACGCACGTTCGCATTCATACTGGTGAGAAACCTTTCTCGTGCGAAATTTGTTCCAAGTCGTTTTCTCAGAAATCTTCCTTGACTGTGCATACCCGGTACCATACGGGGCTCCGGCCATATTTGTGTTCCGTTTGTAATCTCGGCTTTGTCACGAGAACGTTGTTAAACACTCATATAAAGCGTCATGTAAGTCAGAACTGTACTTGAAGCTTAAATATTAAAGTAATATTTGGGGCAAATAATTAATTTAAGCTGTTTTTTTCTTTTATCACATTGATCAATTTGAATAAAATATTTTATTTTATTTGAGAATTAAAACTTATTATATTGTAAAATGTTAGCTTTTTTATCTTATACATTTTCAAAATAAATGTCTTTATGCAACTATTCTAGTTTTTCTCATATTCATTTAAATTATCTCGAATGCCACATGGCTACATGAAATAATCCATTTTTGGTATTTGCACACGGATGGAAATTAAACTGTGGTCTTTCTGTATTTTTACATTTTTTAAATGATACCCACAAACATTTTTTGAGTTATATTAAGTGAAAAATGACACGAAAATCCAACTCCAGAATTTTGGCTTTGTGCTCCATTGCTCAACCTATACGCCATCTTGGTGAACCAAATCGGGATGTCCCAGGTTCGATTCCTGTGCCCAGGTTGTCATTTTTCAGTTAATTGAATTTGATAGAAATGAAGTACGCAGGAAAAAGACCGCAATAAAGGCTAAGAAAGTGTGCAAGTGAGAGGAGAGTATTGGGAGCAATTAAAGGAGGATAGAGGAAGATAGAGAGGTGTTTCACTAGACTGACCCGGCCACAGGCTGGAAACAGTTCATGATGATGATGATGATTATTCAGATTTTAAGGCTGATGCTGAAGCCAACCATCACCGATCAGTTTGTGATAACACTTGAATTAATAAAATATTAGGTGACTTGGCGGTCTGGGGGTAAGGTGTCAGACTTCTGTGCTGGCGGCCGGGGTTCAATCCTCGGTCCCGGCACAGATTTATCTGATTACCAAACCCTTCCTTCACCTCTGACAAGACATCTTGTGAATGTGGGGAATGCCAGGCCTCCACCGTGGTTCGGATTCCACGTTAAACTGTAGGTCCTCCATTTCATCTCACAATCATCCTACCATTACACATTAACGTAAGTGTGTATAACCCGAACGGATAGTAAGATGCGGTGCTAATAATAATAATAATAATAAAATAATTTTTAAAGATATAAAATTGGCTAATCATTTTTATTCGACAACATAATTTGAATTATGAACTTGTTTGATGGCAAAGGACAACCAAATAGTTTCAATATGCCATCTGTACGGCACTCATTATTAAATATATATATGTGTTCATAGTTAAATACTATTTATTTCCACAATAAAATTACACTTCATAGCAAGTTTATTAAATCTCTGGGCTTGGCCCCTAGTTTTTTTCTGGAGATCATGATATTTGCTGGTTTTTTTTTTTATAAAGAGTATTTCTTGGACGTATAAAAGAATTGAATATATTTTCAGAAGATAGGAACACATGTAAACTTGGATTATAAAATGTTTCTCTTTATTTATGCTCACAATTGTTTAAAAAAATGTGCATATCCTGTTGATTTGCCAATCAACAATTATATGAACTCCTTCCAATAAGCCAACAATTTCCTCACGTCTCTGCCTTAAAATACAAGTGAAGAATGACCCTGGGCACGGGACGATTCATGGATAGCTCAGTGGTTAGAGCATTGACGTACTAAACCAAAGGTCCCGGGTTCAATTCTCGTGTCCAGTTGTCATTCATTTGTCAAAATATGATATCTAGATCCAAGTAAGTTCTCACTAAAACAAATAAAATAGCTTTGGCTATTTGATTCTTAATTACACAAATGCTTATAAATTTGTAGGTGTACCAAACTGAGTACACATTTAATAGACTTTTTTTTTTCGCCATACCTCAAATAAAGTAATCCAGGTTTATCTGGAGTTGAAATTTACAAAATTTATCACGATAAAAAAATAATTCAATATTCATCATCACAATCAAAGTCTTTAAACAATTTTGACAATATCATCTGGAGAGACCAGTTTATTAAATTGTACTTAAATATAACCCTAATTTTAATAATGCTAAAATAAAATGAATTATTGCCCAATGGCTTGAAAATGTCTATAAGACACTGTACAGTGATGTAAAGTAAGTGATAGTGAAGGAAGCCAGCCTGAAAGGGGAGTTATATTAGATAGGGACAAACACATTTCTGTCTTTATTTCTTCTTACACTTTTAAAATTTCCAGAATTACACATTTTTTTATATTTTGGAAATAATCCTTTATCTTATAAAGAGATGGTTACATAATACATACATAATAGAATATACATTAGACAGTTCAAAAATATGAGCCTAGGCACTATAATATTATAAAAATACCTTGTTTTAAGTATTAAAGTGACAGTTTTTTTTCCTTAAGCTTATAAAAAAATTAATTTTAGTTACTCAAGATGGGAGTTTAGGGGATGTAAAAAATTGATAGTGTTTTTGTAGTTTTTATAACAAAACTNAGTTTTTATAGCAAAACTTTGTTTCAGTAAAAAAAAAAAATTAAATATTGCTCTAGTAGAAACATTTGAGTTTAATTTCCTTCACATGTTGATATCAACAGTTGTTGAATATCTGTCAAGTGTAATTTAATGACAACTTTTTCTCTTCATTTAAGAAGTTTCTCATCTAATGCCGCTATGCTCATGATATATATTCAACAACTGTTGTTATCACCATGTGAACAAAATTTTACTCTTTATTTCTACTGGAGTAATAATTTATTTTTTTGACCAAAAAATGTTTTGATATAAAAACAATAACAACACTGGGCTTTTCTCGCGTCCCATACATTCCCACCTTAAGAGTATTTATTGCCAATATAATCACATTTAATATTCACAAAAATCAGACTAGTTTTCTTTATTGGATTTCTCTGATTAAGAATGTTTATTGTACCATCAAATCTATGGATCAATTTTTTTAAATTTTATTTCTTGATAATTTACTGTTTTTTGTTTAATTTTTTAAAAATATTATATTATGGACTTTGTATGGTATGACTATAGAATAATAATAATAATATAATTATTATTAGGTGTTCTGTCTTTTGACAAGTTTGTTGCCTTGTCCAAATTGAGTCCTCCTGTTTGTCCTTTCAACAGCTTCCTACTTTCCCTTCTACCTTATCCTTGAAAGTCATATTTATTTCAAATTGTAATTATGACTTATATCAAAGCTTGTTCTACTGTTTTAAATGAAGAATTCAGCGAGTGGGTATGTACAATCTTTGAACAATTTTTTTTACTCACTGCATTGTTCTATATTAATTTTAAGGTTTTCTTTGGGGCCATTTCATGTCAAAGTCAGCATACATGTGCATCATCTAACACATTTTTTTCTCTTTTAGGACAGCCGACATAATCGTTAATTCATGTCAAGACTTACATGATACAAACTTGGCGTGGATGCCAGATCTTGGTTCGGAGTGGTCGCTAGAGTCTGCCTCTTCTGCGGTGACACAATCCCGTAAGGCGGACACTAAACCAGTGGTGTCGAATGACAGGGGACAGTTTGTGTGCCAGTGGTGTAACAAACAGTGCATGCATGAATACATGCTGAGGCGCCACATCAAAGGCGCCCACACTACATACAAATGCCAGCTGTGCGGCAAGGTGTACCCCCAGCGCCGCATGTTGACGCGTCACGCCAAGAGTCACACTGAGCTCAGACCTTTTTCCTGCGAGATCTGCGCCAGAAAGTTCAAGCAGATGTTTGAGTTGAGGAAGCACCAGAAAACTCACACGGGAAACAAGACGTTCGCCTGCCACATCTGCGACTTTTCCGCGTATTACAAATGTGTCTTGAGGGAGCACGTGAAGAAACACAGCAGAGACTTTGGTTATCACTGCGAGGAGTGCGACAAAGGTTTCCACACGCCTCAGCAGGTGGACTCGCACAAGATAACCTACCACGGGGCCCAACCTTTCCAGTGCAATGTGTGCGGTAAAACCTACGCTGTGAAGAACAGGCTGAAGGTGCATAAACTGGTTCACAACCCTTCGTTCGTGGCAGAACGCAAGCACCAGTGCGAGGCATGTGGTAAGACCTACAAGCGCGCCGGCGAGCTCGTGCGCCACATGAACCTTCACACGGGAGAGAACCGATACATGTGCAACGATTGTGGAAAGTGCATGACGAGCAAGTGTTCGCTCAGAGATCACGTAAAAATACACATGGGGGAGAGGCCAGCCGTGTGCGAGATCTGCGGGAAGGCGTTTGTCCGGCACGATTACCTCAAAGTTCATCTGCGCTCTCACACGGGGGAAAAGCCCTATTCCTGCGAGACCTGCAACAAGTCTTTTACCCAGCATTCGTCACTGGTTATTCACAGGCGCTACCATACGGGGCACAGGCCCTACGACTGCTCTGTGTGCAACAAAGGTTTTGTGTCTAAGACCCTGTTGAGGACGCACCAAAGAGTTCATAATCACGGAGTTATCAACACAAGATGATATGAGGACCAAGGAGTTTGACTGTTGACGACTGAGGAATTGACTCTTTGACAGTTACCTAATGAAACTATTATAACTCTGACGTGTTCACACATTTAATTTAATCAAATTTGAAATACCTGAGCTAATAATTATTAAATAAAATGTCCACACCTTTTCTATTTATTTTTTTAATCATTTTGGGCTTTGGCTCATACCATGGAGTTTATTTATTTGAGGTAGTTAACATGCACTTTCTAAACCAACTGATTATATCAACACATGACTTATTAATTAATTAAAATCTAGAACATACACCACATCGAGTCCTTGGCTGTTAATTCTTCCCTCTGAAAGGGGAAACCCACTTTTCGTCATTATATGGATTTTTTGGCCATGTCGAGAAATTGAACTCTGGAACCCTTAGTTCAGTAGGCAGGCACGCTAACAACTGGGCTAAGCTGTTAACTGTCCAATGACCAGTTTTTTATTTTATACACACATGTATATAATTTATTATATATATATATACACACACACACACACTTTTGAATGACAAGGATCTACAATAAAGTTAAATTTACTATTGTGAATTAGCATTGAGAATGTTGATACAAAATTATTTGTACCAACATATAGATTGATAATCATTATTTTTAATAACCTTATATATATACATACACACACACACACACAATATATAAAAATAATTTATGCTCAATATTGATCTATGTTTTTGTACAAATAATTTTGTATCAACATTCTTTCTCAATGCTAATTCACTATGATAATTTAACTTTATTGTAGGTGACCTGGTGGTCTAGGGGTAAGGTGTCAGACTTCTATGCAGGCGGCCGGGGTTCAATCCCAAGTCCCGGCAAAGATTTTTCTGATTACCAAACCCTTCCTTCACCTCTAACAAGACATCTTGTGAATGTGGGGAATGCCAGGCCTCCACCGTGGTTCGGATTCCACGTTAAACTGTAGGTCCTCCATTTCATCGCACAATCACCCTACCATTACACATTAGCGTAAGTGCGTATAACCCGAACGGGTAGTAAGACGCGGTGCTAATAATAATAATAATAACTTTATTGTAGATCCTTATCATTCAAAATTGTATACTCCATCTACCCAAGGTACCTTGATGCATTACGGTACTGTCTTATCCTATAAACTGCAGCATAGTGGAACCAATTACGGTAGTCTTGCTACCTTTTAGATTAAATGAAGGCTACATTGAAACATGTTTAGCCTTCTAATGTTTCTTTGAATTAATATTTATTCCCTCGTGCTTCTGATAAATTTGTTTTAAATTGTTTTTATCTTAATTTGATTGATTCTTACTTATTTATTAGAAGCAGTTGTACAAATATAGTTTTAAGGCCCTTGACCCTGTTGAGTGCAACTCTAAAACCCATTTTGTAGGATGGTGGGCGGGAGAGTGAAAGGCATGGTGTGACTTCACAACCAACCAGAGTATTCTTCCGCGCAAACAATAATAGATGGACCATGGAAAACATAGATGGCGCTAGCTTACGGACAGGTTTTGCAGAAAAATCATAAATTTGGAAATATCATTTTTCTCGAGAACAAGTGAAATTTTTATATTAATATTTTCAACACCTCTTCTAAGAAAATGTATCGATGTTTATTAGGTGTTACATTTTCTTATTTTTTGTTGTGCAGCCGGCAGTTTTCTATCAAAAAATGTCAAAATTATTGATATTTACTGTTTAAATTATAGAGGAGGTGTGTATATAAAAAGTATAACTTAATAAACATGCTTCTATTCTTGAACAAACCATTTCCAAAAAGAAAATTGCAAAACAATAAAAATTCTTTGTTCCCATGGCTGCGAATTTTCATGCCAAATGAAAAGAGCCAATCGCCTTAACACATTCAAACTCTTATTTTCCTGTTGAATCAATGTTTTAATGTTATGTTTCATAGCCTATCATGTGTATATAACAACAGAGTGTTAATAAAAAAAATATTAAATAAAATTTTCTTGAATTAACAAATCATTTAGTTACATCAGTTTGAATAATTGTAACGCCTTTAACAAATCTAAAGGTATATTGTTATTCAAGTCAGAGATTGACTTTCTTTGACAGCCGAGGAGATGTTGACAACTTACTGACCAAGGGATATCATGCACAAATTCTTTTAACAGGGTGTCAATAAATATGTGTCACAAAAGCATAGAAATGAGATATAATATAATAATGGACACATATTCATACTATCGGAAACATCAGAATCCGATTTAAAGCAACCTTATTAGGTTAGGTACAATAATAAACAAATATGTTGTTCAGTCATCGACATCAAAATATGATAGTTATTGTGGTCCAGTAAATAATAGTTTTACAATAATGTTGATGTATTACAGAAGTTTCTGAAAATGACAAACCAACTGCTGTTATGACAACTATTATTATTATTATTATTATTATTATTATTTATTATTATTTATTATTATTATTTATTATTATTTATTATTATTAATTATTATTATTTATTATTATCAAGTATTATTAATTATTATTATTTATTATTAATTAATTATTATTATTTATTATTATTATTTTTATTATTATTATTATCATCATCATCATCATCATCATTAGCACCGTGTCTTACTACCCGTTCGGGTTATACGCACTTATGCTAACTTGTAATGGTAGAGTGATTGTGAGATGAAATGAAGGACCTACAGCTTAACGTGGGATCCGAACCACGGTGGAGGCCTGGCATTCCCCACATTCACCAGATGTCTTGTCAGAGGTGAAGGTAGGGTTTGGAAATCAGATAAATCTGGGCCGTGACCGAGGATTGAACCCTGGCCGCCAGCCCAGAAGTCTGACACCTTACCCCTAGACCACCAGGTCACCTATGACAACTACATGGATTGTTTTGACGCACGCAGTGTTATCCACACCATCTCGATGACTACCATAGTAAATCCATAAGGCAGTTCTGGGTTTAAAGATGATCTTTTTGGTCATATGTATCCATTTTATTGTCCTCCACAATCACTCCACCTCGATTAAACACATTAATTTACGCTTTCTATACATACATTACTATGTTTTTTTTAGTTTTCTTCTATTTGAAAAATTCACTTTCTCTAAGTTAGGGGAAGTGGGTTAATTAGGTGTATCCAATTTAATGCTTAGTACTATTTAAAGTTTTTTAAAATATTTTGAGTTAGTGTGGTTGTATTAACAATAATGGTGTAAAATTAGGCATTGCATTAGTGAAGGAGCGAGAGTTAATTTAAAAGTGGTCCGATGTTCTGTTGACCCCATTTTGTTTGAATCATCTGTAAAAAATATATATATAATATTTATTTTTGATTCATAGCACATCCTATTTACACTTTAGACTTCCAAGTGCCAACACAAATATTAACTGCTGTCTGGATAACTATCATATACAATGTTTGATATATGTTTTTATGTATATAAAATCTATAAATAGTTACTTACACCTTTTGGTATATCTACATACTGGGTACCTTCAATTGCATATTAGTTGAGAACTTTTTCTCTCACTGTGAAAGAACTATATTTTATAAAATTATATTATATTTGGAAGAAGGTACAGTAAAGGTGGATAGACACATATAAAAAGGGATGAACACAATATGGTGTTTACAATTAAAAGGACACAGTTCACACTTTACATTGCTGCCACTGGACAAAGAGGCAACCATTAACTCTTTGTCCAATGGCAGCAATGTAAAGTGTGAACCGTGTTCTTGTTTTCATTGTAACAGCCATTTTGTGTTTGTTCCTTTTATATGTTTATATCCATCTTTCCTGTACTTTCCTCTGAATATAATACAATTATCTCAAAAAGCAAAAAGAGATTTTCCGTATAGATATATATTATATATACTCCATTCACGGTAGGAATTACTCTCTGAAAGGTCTTTTTTCCTACCAATATCCTACTATATAATAGATTTATGGTAGGGAAAAAGGCCTTTCAGAAGTCAATTCCTACCGTGAACAGACAGTATACACATCCAAATTTATAAAATTAATAATTAATGAAAAATTAACCCTTATAAAACCCAGAATAAATCTTATTGGCTACGCTTTCTAGAACTTACAGTGCCTGAGTTGATCTGATTGACATATAGATTTATGCCATTTCTTCCGTTACCCGATAAATAGAGAAGGAGTATTATTTCACTAGAATGAGATCCTTATGCTCTAATATAAAACATTATACAAAGATGGAAATGATAAAAACAATCTAAAAAAATGCTTTTAAAGAACAGTTTGGCAATTTTTATTGTATAATTCTAGAAAAAATTATGACAAAGTTATGGCATTTTAGCACATAAAACCTGAAATAAACCTGCCACTCTTCAGGCATGAATCCGGTTTTGGCCTGCCACTAAAAGGGTTAAAGAAGTGCCATTATAATATAAAGTAGTTGACTTAATAATTGCATTGACTCATTTTATTTCTTTCTTTCTAGGGATCCAAGCACATTAACCAAGGTTTACCGAGGTACATATGTCGGAAATTCAACACATTACATATTAGTTGGGTCGACCTTGCTACCAGTTTGTATGCCTTCTCAAACACCGTTAAAGACGACGATGTCGGCACTTGACAGAAAAACTCCAGGTGTGAGCTTAAAGAACTATCACTGTCTTCCTTGCAACACATCATTCGTAAGTTTGTCCGAGCTGAAAAAGCACAACATGAATAATCACAATTCTATAAATAAATGCAAGTCAACACAACGGCCAACTAATACTAGAACAAGATCTTCCATCAAGAAACAACCTGGGCTGAACTCAAATTGCTCTTATCGTTGCATTCAGTGTGACAAGTCATTCAAGAATCAGTACTTATTCAAAAGACATAATACAAGTATCCACAGTTCCAACACGTGTAACATATGTGGAAAACAGTTCAACAAACGGCATAATTTCAAACGCCATATCAAAAGACATGTCAACACCAAGCATTTTGCGTGCGATTATTGCAAAGCTACTTTCAAGGAAAAAGGCAATTTGACGAGACATGAGAGAATACATACAGGTGACAAGAGATACATGTGTCAATTCTGCGACTACTCTGCCTATTACATTGCTGAAGTAAATGACCATGAGAGAAAACATATAGGTAACTATAGGTATAGTTGTGAGTCGTGTAACAAAGGCTTCAACTCACCACAGAATTTGGAATCGCACAATATATCTGTACACGGTGCAGACCCTCACAAGTGCGAGCTTTGTGAAAAATCGTACACCTCAAAACGTAGCTACAAACTTCATTTACTCTCGCATAACCCAAATTATATCCCTGAGCAAAAATTCCAATGTGAAACTTGCGGTAAAACATTCACGTCGGCGATTGTCCTTAGGAGACATATGGTACTTCATCTTGCGGTGAAGCCGTTCGAGTGTGACCAGTGTGGTAAGCGCCTCTCATACAAGCGTTCGCTGGAGGACCACATCAAGACCCACACTGGCGAGCGTCCCGCTGTCTGCAATGTTTGTGGCAAGGCCTTTGCTCGTGGTTACCTCGCTACCCATATGCGTTCGCACACTGGTGCTAAACCTTTCACCTGCACCACTTGCGACAAGAGTTTCACCCAGCGGTCCACTCTGGTGATCCACCAAAGGTCCCACACAGGACTTAGACCATATCAATGTCCCACCTGCAGCAAGGACTTTGTCACCAAGACTCTTTTGAAATATCACCAGAAGGTGCATTTAAAATAGACTTACTTACTATATTCATTTTATTGTTTAAATTTTTAAATTTCAATTTATATCTTACATACTATACTTGGGACTAAAAATTAAAATAAACAAACTATTTTTATTTAAGGGATTTTGCAAGAACTTTCTGAAATGACTGATGATTTAAACACACAACTTATAAACCAACTTAAATTCAGAAGAAAAAAACAAACCAACACCAAGTCCCCAGCTGTCATTTCATCAGTATAAGAGGTGATACCCACATTCAACCAATGATATATTTTTAGGCATTGCAAGGAATTTAACCTGTACCCTTATTTTAACAGGCATGTACCCTATCAACCGAGATATTGTACCTTTTGGATTGATAAATATATTTTCACCCACACATTATTTGTATTCAAACATTTGTATTTGATAAAATAAATATATTTTACTCTATCATTTTAAACCTAGATTTAAGAATGTTCATAATATATAAGTTTTTTACTTGATTGTTTCTATTATATTTGTTTTAGAAAGTTTGTCCATACTTTTAAAATTTAAATGGGTGTTCTAAAACATATCTACATTTTCTGTTATCATTTAAGCTTAAAACATGATTGATGCAGAAGTATGGTATTATTTCTGATTTGTCTGATAAATTAAACGTCAATCTACTGTTATATTCATCATTATGTGTTTCTCTACTCTCACATTCTCATTCATCATCCTTGATTGTTGCCAGCCTATGACCTGGTCATTTTACTAAAAATACCTCCATCTTTCTCTATCATTCCACCATTATTCCTCTTTAAGTCACTTATATTCATCTCCTCTCACTTGCACACTTGCTGTTATCTACTTCTTAGATCTATTTCTTGGTATCTCTTGTAGTATTTTTCTTACATACTTAACTTCCTTCATTCTCTTTGGTATTCTCTTTTTTTTTCCATCTTCATTTCATGACAATACCATTTTAATCTTGTTTCTTTTACTATCTCATGTACTCCCTGTATCTCCACTATTGCTTTACAGACTTTATTACCATCCATACTATGCATACTATCATATGCCTTCTCCACATCCATAAATACCATTACCAAGTACTTTACAGATTCTTACCTTCTTTTTTATCAGCTATCATATAGCGAATACAAGTCTATTAACGTCCTCTGTTCTCTAAATACGTCCTATTCCTATCTCCAGTCTCCTTTATTTTTATTTCTTATTCTCATTCCAGTAAATTATCATATGTATTTTTAATTGTAATCCGCCTATAATCTGTACACCTCTTCCTGGTACCCTATTCTCCTTCCCTATCACTCTTACCACACCGTTTAACCATTGTGTACCTGCAGCTCTTGTCATTTCGTTCATACTACACACCTGGCGCTTTTACCAGTTTCATCCTCTTTGATGCATCCTCCACCTCGTTACATATTGGACTCACTCCCTCATTTTCTGCTAATTCTTTATGTTCTTATGCTTCATTCTTATCTCTTTTCTCTACTGGATTGAATATCTCAAAATGTATTTTCCTTAGTTCCTTTTTCTTTTCCTCCTCTCTTCATTGTTCTTCCTTCTTCATCCTTTGATATAACTTCTTGTATGTTCTCTCTACTCCTATTTCATAATGGGGAGTATGATGTTCATATGTTTTAATTGAATTGTAATATGTCTTACACAACTTTATTTTGAATGAACCGATCAAACCAGAACATTTCATTAAATATTCCTAGTTATCAATGTCTAGTTATTTTCTTAATCTTTAGTTGCAACTACATTGTTTATTTTTGTTTAAATGGGAACTATTATTGTTTGTAAAATAAATATATAGTTAGAAGAGAGGTTGATTTGTGTTGAGGTGAACACAAGTTATTGAAAATATACTGTCTCCATACACTATAAAGTCCTGTCTACATATATATCGTAAAACCCCATTAAACTGAACCATAATAGTCCGAAATTAAGGATATTCAGAAAACAAATTTTGGAAGATGGAAAAAGTTAACACAACATCAAATGTCAATTGTAAAAAATGGTGTTAATGAATTCTTAATATTGACATTTAGTTGAAAAAAATTTATTTTGTTTTACTACTAAAAATACTCAACAGTACTGTAAAAAAGCTATTCTGGTAATAGAAAACTGTGGTACTGCACATAGAATATGTTAGATGAATGTTAATGTTTACACAACTCTTTCATCTCTATTTTAAATTTTGTGAAAATAACTCTCTCCTTTCGTAAACCTCCATACATTCAACCACCTGATCAAATGTTTGTTCGTTTGTACAATCATCGATCCTAATTAGTTAAGATAATGTATTACTGTATATGTGTTGTTTTTACTGTGTAATTGTCACCTATGAAGTAGAAACACAGACATTGAATGTAAGAACGAGAAGGAAAGGGGAGGGGATAGGAATTAACTTTGCGAGGAACACACTATAGATCACGAGGAGAAAATGATTATGGATTAAATTTATCCGAACAATAAATGGGGTTAAAAGAGTAGAAGGAATAGTAACGGAAGGAAGAGTTGGTTGGACTGGGTATGTAATGAGGATGAAAAAGGAAGAACGATGAAGATGAAGTATATGGGAAAGAGATCTGAAGAAAGACCAAGATAGAGATGGGGGGAAGCAGATAACAGAAAGGGTGCAAGTGAGAGTAGAAGAATGATGTTAGTAAATAAAGGAGGAAAAATGGTGGAGGTATTTTACTAAACTCACCCGGTCACACGCTGGAAACAGTTGATATCTATTCACAGAGTGTAAACTCATATTGTTGGAAACTTCATCACCTGACCCAACCCAAAACTACCTCATTAGTTTTCAATGATAAAAAGAATCTCGTATTCAGTCGCCAACATTAAAATGTGATTGGGATTGCAGTTCAGTAATCACTTCTTTACAGTTATGTCCATTTATCACAGTAGTTGTTGAAAATGACTATTATCGTTGTCAATACATTAATGTCGGCTACATATCATGTTTTGACGCACGGTAACTGTTATCCACACCATCTCAATGACTAGCAGAGTAAATCTATAAGTCGACATTGGGCCGAAAAAAGACATTTCTGGTCATATGTATTCGTGTTTATATCCTCCACAATCCCTCCATTTTAGTAAAACACATCCATTTACTTGCCTCTCTGTCTCTTATTCACTACCTCTCTTTCTCATTCCCTATCTTTCTTTAACACACACTCTTTCTCTATATGACTCCCTNTCATATGTATTCGTTTTTGTATCCTCCACAATCCTTCCACTTTAGTAAAACACATCCCTTTATTCTCCTCTCTCTCTCTTTATATATATATATATATATATATATATAAAAACTCATACCCCAAACTGTACATATAGCTTGTTTGAACCAACATTAATACAAAATGTTTATATACTTACATTCGGAAAACTATGCTAATACCATTAAATCGAGTTCAAAGTTTAGGTGTACAGCGCCGGGATAGTAAAGCTTTCTATACATGCTTTGCTTAGGAGCTAATTGCGGCACTACACACCTCAACATTTTTAAGCCCATCAGCAGAAGATATCCCAATTAATAATAAACACCACACCAGTCCATCTAGAAATGGGAATATGTTTGAGGGTCATCATTAATGGGCCTACATCATAGGAGGTACGGGCAATTAGTACACGTGCATTGCCGAGCATCTAACTCCTATACAACTTGTTGTACACACAGGCTTGACAGCTTTGCTCTCCCAACGCTGTATGCCAAAACTTTGAACACAATTTAATGGTATCATCATAGGTTTCCTGAGTACGTGTACACGGAAATTGTATTACTTTTGCTTCAAAAAAGCTCTATGTCCAGTTTGGGCGATGAGTTTCCAAACACCCTGAGTGTGTATATTTTTTAATATATATAATGGTGGTGTAAAATAAGACATGGGAGGAGTGAGTGAATTTAAAGGGGTCCATGGTTGCATTGTGTTTGAATCACTTGTAAAATGTAAATAAAACAAATACGATTTTTATTATCAGTTAGATATATAACACATCCTAATAACATTTTAGACTTACAAATGCATAAACATAAGCTAGTAATTATTTTATATGTTCTTTATTAAAATATGTTTGTTATATATATTTATATATACATAAACTTGATAAATAATTACAACTATTTGTATGTATACACAATACATGCTGGAAGTAAATTATTTAATTGCACTTTAATTAAAAACTCATTTCTAATTGTAAAAAACTTTAATTGATAAAATTTAAATTTAATGGAAACTAACCCTTTTAGTTGCATGAGACGATCTGATCTTTTTTCTAGGCTTGCACTTGTTCTGGTGTTATCTTATAGATAGTGTAGTAGTGTATTATATTACAAGAACGAGGACATTCCACACTATTATATAACAGTATGCAGATATAAATTATAAACAATCAGACAAATTGCTTCATAAATAACTGTGTGGCAATGTTGCTTGTATAATCTTAGCTGTGGCATTCTTAGCACACAAAACCATATTTAAAAAATCCTGGCACTCTTTGGGCATAAATCTGGTTTAGGTGTGAAATTAAAATTGGTTAAAGTTCCACTACAAATACTGATTCAATGACATTATCACATTGACTCATTTTATTTCTTTCTTTCTAGGGTTCCAAGCACATCACACAAGGTGTACCGAGGTACTTATGTCGGAAATCCAACTCATTACATATTAGTTGGATCAACCATGCTACCAGTGCGTATATCTTCTCAAACACAGTTAAAGACAATGACGACGGCACTTATCAGTAAAACTCCTGGTGTCACTTTTAAGAACTATCAGTGTCCTTCTTGCAACACATCATTCTTAACTTTATCCGAGCTGAAAAAGCACGAACGGAACCTTCACAGTTCACTAAATAATGGCAAGCTGACAAAACCGCCAACTAATACTACATCAAGATCTTCCATCAAGAAACAATCTGGAATCAACTCAAGTTCCTCTTATCCTTGTGTCCAGTGTGACAAATCATTCAAGAATCAATACTTATTCAAAAGACATATTTCAACTATCCACAGTTCCAACAAGTGTAACGTATGTGGCAAACAATTTAAAAGACGGCTTAATTACAACCGTCATATGAAAAGACACGTCAACACCAAGCATTTTACATGCACTCATTGCAATGCAACTTTCAAAGATAAATGCAATTTGACGAGACATGAGAGAACACATAGAGGTGACAAGAGATACATGTGTCAATTCTGTGACTACTCTGCCTATTACATTGCTGAAGTAAATGACCACGAGAGAAAACATACAGGTACTTTTAGGCACTATTGCAAGGTATGTAACAAAGGTTATAACTCATTACAAGATTTGGAATCACACAATATATCCATACACGGTGCAGAGCCTCACAAATGCGGTTTTTGCGGCAAATCTTACACCTCAAAATATAGATACAAGTGTCATTTACTTGAACACAAACCAAATTATATCCCCGAAAACAAATTCCAATGTGACACTTGTGGTAAAACATTCAAGATGGCGCGTATACTCAAGAGACATATGGTTTGTCATCTTGCTGTGAAGCCGTTCGAGTGTGACCAGTGTGGGAAGCGCATCTCGGACAAATCTTCGTTGGAGGACCACATCAGGACCCACACAGGCGAGCGTCCCGCAGTCTGCAATGTTTGCGGCAAGGCCTTCGCTCGTGGCTATCTCACCACCCACATGCGTTCGCACACTGGTGCTAAACCTTTCACCTGCACCACTTGCGACAAGAGTTTCACCCAGCGGTCCACTCTGGTGATCCACCAAAGGTCCCACACAGGACTTAGACCATATCAATGTCCCACCTGCAGCAAGGACTTTGTCACCAAGACTCTTTTGAAATATCACCAGAAGGTGCATTTAAAATAGACTTACTTACTATATTCATTTTAATGTTTTGATTCTGATATTTCAATTTATATTTTCCATAATAATTTTGGTTCTATAAATTAAAATAAATAAACTTTTTTTTTATTAAAGGCATTTGGCATGAACTTTTTGAAATGGCTGTTTATATCAAATTACAACTTATAAACTAACTTAAATCTAGAACTTACACAACTCCAATCCGCCTAGCCATAATTTCTTCTTTCTCTAAAAGGGTAAGCCCACATTTGACCAATAATACATTATTTGACCATGCTACGAATTGGAGCAGGGACGTTTCATTAAGTTGGCAGACATGCAACTGACTGACTTAAGCTATTGGACCTTAATTTTTGGTTTGAAAGGATATTTTCACTTACAAATTATGTCTATTCAAACATACAATATATCAATCATTTATGTTTGATAAAATATGCTTTTTTTTTTACTTTAATGCCTGAACAAAATTTAAAATGTTCATAATATATTAATTTTATATATTTTTTAATATTAGTTTATTGATTTTGTTTATCCTTTCAAAATTTTTAATGTTTGTTCTAAAAGCTTTCTTAATTTTTTTAAATTTCAGCTAAGATTATAAATAAATTACACAGTAATTAGGTATTTCTATATTCTTTGATTAATTTAAAGTTTGCCCACTGTCATATTACCATCACAACCATAACAGAAACATAATGGGACAATGGGGTTATGTGGCAAAAAATGGTGAAGGTTAATTGAATTTTAATGTGTTTTACACAGTTTTGGCTTTTAATTAATCAATCACACTGAGTCACTTTATTAAATATTCATAACTATCAATGTGTAATAATTTCACTGTATATTTTCGCAACAGCAATATGTATTTTTGTTATAATGAGAACAATTATGTTTTTCTCAACCTTATTTTTTTTAGGTTTTATTTAACATGAATAACAATATATAGAACTTATATGTAAAATTGATAAAAAAAATATGTAATTTCTTTTACACACACACACACTCAGTAAACTCTGTGTAAAAGTTGTAACGTTCATGTTAAATGAATTAATATGATCTATTGAACAATACACCATGCCCTTGGCTTAATTCACCCTTCTAAAACCCTTAACAATTTGAAGATTCTTAAATAAAATAAAAAACTTCCTACATTCATTTTTAAGTGAACATTTACATTTATTTCCTTACCCCCATCCCTTTTTAAGAACTCTCCCCCCATAAAAAAAGTGTTCAAGATTGAATTATGTTTGTCTTTATGGACCTATATAATTACATACCTAAACACACCCTCTTAAACTGAGCACCTGTAGCTCAAAATTACGGATAATTCAAACACAATCTTTGGAAAATCGGGAAGGGAGGGGTAATAATCTAGGTCAAATTTCAATAATTTGGAAGAAATAGTGATAAATTCTTTGTATCTACATCTAGTTGTTAAAAATGTATTTTGCTTTGACCAATTATATTCACATTGCCATATTTTAAAAATATATATTTGTATATTTAAAACTTCAGTACATATTACATGTTACATGAATTTAAATTTTTGTACAACTCATTCATCTGTATTTTAAATTTGGTGGAAATAACTCTCTCCTTTCATACACTTCCGTTTACTCCCGTCTGATACACATTTTTGCTAATCTCTACAAACTTCGGTCTTAATTAGTTAAGATTAACGTTCCACTGCATATGTGTGTGGGTGATTTATTTTTACACATGAATGTATCACTCACATATGCAGCGAAAACATGGACGGTCAGGATCTCACCCAGGATTTTGAGCTGAGGGTGCTGTAATATTTGGAAATTTGATCCGAAGTAGAGGGATAAGAAAGATAGAGAATCAGCGACACCCCTTAAAAAGTGGGGGTTTGGGTGTTTCTTCCCCGTGAACAATTTTTATTTCAAAGAATACAAATGGTAATATTTAAGCTATTTTGTACCAAAATCGGACCCTCGGCCTACCCTCTGTCATTGTGTACGCCGCTGGTTAACAGGTCTGTGTTTACACATTCTTCCTCACACCCGGGAATTGCAGTTGGTGGGGGAGGAGGGCATATAATAATATCAACAGTCCCTTCCCCTCTTCCTAGTTCCTGGTGGTGTTTACATAGTTGCTCTAAAATAACAATTTCAATTACTGTACCCACCCACTTGAAAACTTGACCTACAAAGAGTGAAGACTTTATAACTATTTCTAAAAATATTACAGTATCACAGGTTCACTTTTCATTTAAGTGAAAATTTGCAGTAAATTTAAAAATCAACAGAAAAAAGTATTCCTTTGATAAGCCCTAATTACTGCACAATTTTGTTGTTGTCATATATCAAATACATTTAAACAAAATATAATTGGTTAATTGACAGAACAATATACTCAATTTCCTGGGGGAAGGCCTTGAGCTGGAGGGGCTGGGGCCTTCAGCCCCCAAAGCTCCCTCCCCCCATGGGTGTGCCCCTGTGGGCACTGTATGTAAGAACAACTAGGAAAGTGGAGGCCGAAGGAATAACTTTGTAAGGAACAAGCTGTCCTGTCGCGAGGAGAAACGGGATTAGCAATAAATTTTTCCGGACAATAGTTGGGGTACAAAAAGTGCAAGAGATAGTAGTGGAAGCAAGGGTTAGACTGTATGGTCCTGTAATGTAATGAAGATGTTTTATGAAAGTGGAGGAATTGTAGAGGTTACAATAACTGACACACATTCACAATATTCTTACTATCGGGAACATCATCACCCAACTAAAATCTACCTTACCTGGTTTTCAGTAACTAAAATATAATTATGGTTGTGTTTGCACATGTTTACAATAATTTCCACTTATCACAGAAGTTGTTGAAGATGACATTCACAGACGTCGCAGTCATGGCGACTATGTAGCATATTTTGATGCACACAGTGTTATCAACACCATATATGTGACAACCAGAGTAAATCTATAAGTCAGCTTTGGGTCGAAATATGACATTTCCCGTCATATGTATCTATTTTATTACCCTTCACAATCTCTCCACATTAGTAAAACACATTAATTTACCCTTTTTATACATACATGACTATATTTTTTGCTTTATTTAACTTGAAAAATTCAATTTCTCTTTGTGTGAAAAGTAAGTAAATTAGGTGTATCCCTTTTCATACTTGGTTCTATTTTTAGTTTTTTTTATATATATAGAATGTTTGCATTTAATGTGGCTATATATATAGTAATTATGTAAAATTAGGCATGACATAAGTGAATGAGAGTTAATTTTAAAATTATTTCCAGGTTCCATTGACCCCACTTTTGTTTGAATAATCTGTAAAATGTATATAAAAAAACAACTAAAATTTAATATTAGTTATTGATAACACACCCTCGTTACACTCTAGAGTTCCTAATACCAATACATACATTAGTAGCTACTATACACAAGGTTTGACATAAATAAACTCATAAAATATTATTATTATTATTATTATTATTACTACTACTACTACTACTACTACTACTATTATAGCACCGCTTCTTACTACCCATTCGGGTTGCCGCCAATATGTAATAGTAGGGTAATTGTGAGATGAAATGGAGGCCCTATAGTTTAACGTGGGATCCGAACCACGGTGAAGGCCTGTCATTCCACACATTCACAAGTTGTGATTAATACATGTCTTGTCAGAGGTGAAGGAAGGGTTTGACAATCAGATAAATCTGTGCCGGAACCGAGGATTGAACCTCCACCCCTAGTACAAAAGTCCGAAACCTTACCCCTAGACTGCCAGGTCACCCAACTCACTAAGTAATTACTTACACCTGTAGTATATCTACAATATATATTCTGGATGTGAGATACTTGCATTTTAGTTGAAAACTCTATTTTTAACCGTAATCAACTTTTGGTAATATTCATTTTAATTGTAGTAAGGAAAATTATGTGAAATTAATAATATAGGGAATGCGCTTAAGAAGAAATAACATTCTTAGTGTATAAAACTTTAAATAAATCCTGGTATCCTTCTTGCATGAATCGAGGTTGAGCATGGCATTAAAAGGGCTAAAGTATTGCCATTATAATATCAAATTTTTTACTTAATTATCACATTGACTTATTTTCTTTCTTTCTAGGGTTCCAAGCACATTACCTAATATGTACAAAGGTCCATATGTTGGAAATCCAACTCATTACATATTAGTTGGGTCGACTTTGCTACCAGTACGAATGTCTTCTCAAACGCCGTTAAAGACTACAAAAACAGCACTTACCAAAAATAACCCTGGTTCAAGCTTCAAGAACTATCGCTGTCTTCCTTGCAACACATCATTTGTGGGTTTGTCCGAGCTGAAAAAGCACAATGTGAGTCATCACATTTCTGTAAATAAGTGCTCTATATGTGAGAAGGAGTTCGACAAACTCCACCTCTTCACTCAACACTTGAAGAGACATATAGAACCTAAACATTTTACCTGTCAGTATTGCAGTGTTACTTTCAAGGACAAATGTACTTTGAAAAGACACGAGAAAAAACACACTGGAGAAAAGGGGTTGGAATGTAAGTTTTGTGAATACACTGCACATTCGCACTTCCTTATGAACGAACATAATCGTAAACACATTGGGATTTACCGGTATAACTGCGACATATGCAAAAAGGGTTTTAAGTCGCTCCAAGGTTTAGAAGGGCATAATATACGAGCGCACGGTGCAGAACCCCACAAATGTGAGCTTTGCGGTAAACTGTACGCTACAAAACAAAACTTCAGGCTTCATGTCCAATCCCACAACCCTGATTTCATCGAAGAGCGCAAGTTTCAGTGTGAGAATTGTGGTAAGACTTTCAAGTCGGGCCGCGACCTCAAGAAACACATGGTCCAGCACTTGACTGTGAAGCCTTACGAGTGCAACCAGTGCGGGAAACGAGTGTCTAATAAGGTTTCTTTGGTCGACCACATTCGGACGCACACTGGCGAGCGTCCTGCCGTTTGCGACATATGCGGGAAAGCGTTTGCCCGCCATGGGTATCTTGCAGTTCATATGCGTTCACACACGGGTGTGAGACCTTTCAAATGCTTGACTTGCGGCAAGTGTTTCACTCAACGCTCGCCGCTTGTCATCCACCAACGATCCCATACAGGGCAAAGGCCTTATCATTGTAACGTCTGTGGTAAGGACTTTGTTTCTAGAACACTCCTGACAACTCACGAGAAGGTACATCTGAAATAGTGATCAGAAGTGGAACAAAAACTTTACCGGTTTCACTAAATACTCTTTTGACTTGAATGTAATCTAACACCACAAATATTAAATCTATTTATATTTATTCATCTTAGATATAAACTTTATTAAGTGGTTGAATATATATTATTTAATGTTAAAACAGTGTATTTCTTGCTCAATATGTTTTCTAACACCAATTTTATACCACCTATTCCGTCTCCCTGCATATTTACCCTAATATTATATATGGAAGAAAAAGTAGGATTTAACGAAAATGTACCTTCATCTGCTTGGAAGTAGAAGCGGAAAGCCATTTATAAAAACTCACCCTCAATACACCCAACCAAGATTTTAACCCTGATTTCCCCATCATTGGCAGTCCAGTGACCATTTGACCACCAAAGCGGGCCTTTCCTCAATAGTCGAGATTCTTTTAGGTTCAGACATGTTTTAAACTAATTTAAATAGTCTAGTCTTTTTAAGAGCCAAGAGAAGTGCATGTGGCTGGTGTTTGTATTCAATGATGAGCTTAGATGATTTCTCAAAGTATTGGTTTTTTTTTTAAATCGTTTACCAACACATGTGTAATACATATTTGTTGATCAAGCTTTTATATCTTGATATATTACATGAAATAAATTAAACCTAGATTTTAATAATAACTTTAATTGTGTCAAAAATAACTGTCATCAAATTGTGATAATATTGGTTTGGGGATCATTTAATTTCATCCCAATTATTACATTTATTTTGATAAGCTTTAAACATACATGAGAAGTATTAATATAATTGAAATTTACTTTAGTACTATTTATGGCAGTTTATTAAAATAAACAAGTAAAAGATGTTTTAAAAATGCACTTGAATTAAAAAAATGTGCTATAAGTTACACAATTATATTAATTACATCCGAACTGTATCAAGTTTTGAATTATTCTCTTTCACAGTAAAAAAATTAACTAAACTGAAGTTTATTTTACATTTACATATGCATATTTTTATCAAACTGGTGATTTAAAATATGTGCCACTCCAATCAAATACGTGATCTCATGAGGTTATTCTTGTCTTCAACCGTCAATAAAATGGTTGACATTATTATAAAGTGAATTTGTTGCTTATAACATATGTCAATCAATCACAAATGTATTTAAATATATGCTGATAAATGAAACATGATTACTTAAAGTAGTTGATTGATATTTAAAAGACTTGATATTAAAAGTTTACTGTTCATGAGAATGATGAATACATATCAGATCAATTTGAATAATAAAATTCGATTATTTTATTTTGTTCATGGAAGTAAGTTGTAAGTAAACCAGAGTTAGAGACAAGACTCTGAAAACAACAACGATAAAATTTTGTAACTCAAGAAATATAAAGATTCGCTGTATTTCATCTGAAGTACAAAATGGGTTTATGTGATAAATTTATTTTTTAAATATATTTGGGGTGAATATAGGTTGTAATTGTTGACTTTTGTAGTATATAAATATGTTAATAAATATATTGGGTTAATTACTATATTGCATTTGCAGTATTAATAATTAAGGGGGTGTGAAAGTAACTTTTTAAATGCAAAGCCATGTTGAAGCGAAGCGTGTAATATGTGAAGAAAAGTTGAAGTAAAAGATAAGGTTTTTGTTGTTGTCACTTAACACTACCTACAGTTTAAAAAAAAATCCATTAAGTGCTTCTTTGTAAATAGAAAGGTGTATAGTAATAAATAAAACCCACTATATGTTATTTTATAGAAATAAACAAAGCCCACTATATTATTTTATAGAAATAAATAAAGACCACTATATTATTTTACAGAAATAAACAAAGCCCACTATATTATACTATAGAAATAAACAATGCCCACTATATTATATTATTTATAGAAATAACAAAGCCCACTATATTATTTATAGAAATAAATAAAGCCAATTATATTATTTTATAGAAATAAACAAAACCAATTATATTATATTATGGAAATAAACAAAGCCCACTATATTATTTTATAGAAATAAACAGAGCCCACTTTATTATTTTATAGTAATAAACAAAGCCCACTATATTATTTTATAGTAATAAACAAAGCCCTTTATGTTATTTTATAATAACAAACAAGGACAATTATATTAATTTATGCTGATATGTGAATTTATCTCTGCTTACATTGTAGGTGTCATTTAATTACTGTTCGGTGTTAAAATACTGTTTAATAGCTTTTATAAAAATGATATGTTGAAATATGTCATATTTAATAAGATATCTCATATGTGTTAATTATAAATCCAAGCTGTTGTTCTATTTCCATTGAAATGTTTCAAAGATGTGAAGGTCATTGCAAGAGTCAAAATTGAAGTAAAAGGGATTTGAAGCTGTACTCACAACTTTTAGTAATTACAGTGACTGGATTTCATTGCATACTCGTTTAATGATAGAAAAAACACAGATTTGTTTCAAATGCCAATCTCATTATTTGTTGCTTGTTTGATCTAAGGTTGCGTGCTTTTGTTGTACAGTAAATATTTCTTGTAGCTGTCAAATATTAAATTTGGCTCTAAATAAGATAAACTTGTTAATCCAATTTGATAGCTCAACTAAACAAGTTTAACAAATCATTTATATGATAAGGCTTTGTTGGGTTTTTTTTTATAGAGGAAATGTACTCATACTTGCATGGAGGAGAGCATAAAAATATTAGGTAAAAACCACCTTCACCACATCCGACTGGGATTCAAACTCTTAGCTCCATATCAACAATCTAATCTTATGTAAGTATGATGCCTTGGGCCATTTGACCACCCAAGTGGGTTGTTGTTACAAAAAAAGATATGTGAAACTTGAATTTAATTTATATTTTCTTCCCACAAATTATTAATAGTAGCCGGCTTTATTGTTTTATAAACACCATAAAGACTCTTAAGTATTTTTGGCTTTTCTTGTATTATTATTATTATTATCATCATTATTATTACTATTATTATTACTATTATCATTATTGCATTTCTCTTTTCATAATAAACAATTAAAATGTTAAAAAATGACATATTTCATCGTTATTTCTCTTCTAGGTGGACAAGTCATTCGATGGTTGGCAGCACGAAACAGGTTTTGGAAAAAGAAATGCACACAGCACCTGTTTCTTTCAAGAAAGAAAACAATAAAATCGAGCCTTTTCCAAAGTTAGAAGAGAAATCTTTTAAACCTCAAATAATACCAAACAAGGGCCCTTTGCTTGGTTCCAGGGAAAAGTCTCGAGTATATAATATAAAAATTATCAACGAAGCGAAACTTGGCTGTGAATCAAACTCTGGTAATAAGGAACTTACTTGCGACAAGTGTGGCAGAAAATGTGTTTCCAAAAAACGTCTGAAGCAACACATGGTCATCCATAGTGAAAACCGACCATTCAGCTGTGAGATATGTTTCCGGAGATTTAAACGCTCATATGAGGTGAATATGCACATGAAGATACATGCACAACAGAAGAAGTATACCTGTGAGATATGTGACTATGCCACAACGCAGAAGCCATACCTGAATGCCCATAACAAACGTCATTTGCGTGAATTCAAAGTAACGTGTGACATCTGTGGGAAGGGTTTCTATTCTGAATTTGATCTCAAGGAGCACGCCAATGCGCACACTGGAGATAAAAGCTTCCAATGTGATCTGTGCGGGAAGGGGTACCTATACAAGAACAACCTGGTAGCCCACAAGAAAACAGCACACCCCGTCGTGCAGAGAGACGAGAAGGCCAACTGCTGCGAGGTTTGTGGTAAAACGTTTTCTTATAAGAAGTCGATGTTGCTGCACATGAGGCTCCACACAGGAAACGGAGGTTTCCTCTGCGACGTTTGCGGCAAAGCTCTGGCCAATAACGAGTCTTTGAAGGTGCACAAACGCATGCACACTGGTGAGAAACCTGTCGTCTGCAACGTGTGCGACAAGGCGTTCACATCCAGAAACTATCTCAGGGTCCATCTGCGGACTCATACAGGTGAACGCCCGTATGTGTGTGAACTGTGCGGTAAGGCGTTTACTCAATGCACTACATTAGTGATCCACAAGAGATATCATACAGGACAGAAACCATATAAGTGCCACGCATGTGAGAAATGTTTTGTGTCGAAAACCATTCTTAATACGCACCAAAAAAGTCACGTTTAGTTGAAGTACTGCATATATTGTCATTGCCAATTAATTACCGTTCCCTTAAAACTTATACAAATAGTTTGTTTTCACTTTATATTTAATATATTATGTAATAGTTCAAGTCAATTTTTGGTAATTCATCATTAGTAATTAAAAAAATGAAACCACTTTTTTAGCGCTGAAAGTACTAAGACTTTAAGCGCAACTTTGTCCACTCTACGGACTCGGAAGTATCTTGTTCAAAGCTCTGAGAGGAATTAATATCCTTGGCATTCAGGATATAAAGTGGTTTAGAAGTCCACTTTGACCAAGGAGTTCAAGGAACCAGTCACCCATATATGTAAAGGGCCATATATCATTTATTTATAGTTAGGTTTAATTAGGAAAATACTTTTAGAATATAATTAATAAAAATATCTTGCAATTACTAAAATCTATAACGTTTATCAAAAGAAAGCACTTGACGTGGCATCTGAATATATAATTTAATGTTTTGTAAATTTTTGATTTATCATATAAAGTTCTTTTCAATATGGTCCCACTATTGTGCAAACTATAACTGAGTCACGTCAGATGTGGATAACAGTTCTACAAACAATTTTAAAAAACAAAGCAAAAAAAAACAATTACTAGTATTTCACTTTTTTTTTTTGTGATTGGTTTTATCATCGCTTTTTCAGTGTTTTATGTCTTTGGTGACTAACCTTGGATTATTGTTATTAACCTAAAACATATTTACTACACTAACAAAGAGGTCTTAGTATTTTTAAAAATGTGTCTTACAGGGCTGTACAAATAAAGTAACTATCTCACTCAGAACTGTCTGAAAAAAGTTGTGTTTATCTAAAATGTATTAGGCTTGTGTGTTTTTTTGCTTTTCTTTTTTCTTATCGAGTCTCGCCACTTATTTGAATCATAAATACGCTAAATTATTATGTATAAAGAAGTGTACCTACATTTGCATAAAGAAAGCATGGAAAACCATCTACTAAAACCCACCCTTACTACATCCTGTCCAGGATTCGAACACTGATCTCCCCTTTATTGACAATCCAGTCTACTGCTAGAGTGACGCCTTAGACCACACTGCCACCAATGTGGTTTAGATTTATATTAGAACTCGGGGAAAAGCCCGGCCCATACTCGAGGAATCAGAGCTTTTGGTTCAAAACAAGCCCGCCAGTTGAACTGATTGGCCCTCATCTGATCCTACTAAGGGGTGAGAATTGTCATTTTAACAGGGCTCACATTGTACTCATGCTATAAGTTTAATATATTTATTTTCGGTTAATTTCATATCTCTCTTAGATTACAGCGCATGTGTATTTGTATTTTACTCCAATCATTAAAGGCGGTTAGTGTAACCAAGAGGTCTGAGGCTCAATTTCTGGGCGTAACCTTACCGGGGTCGTACCAAGGGGAGAAGAGGCAGTGCTTTATATGTTCATACCTAACGCCTGTACTATTAACTTATTTGTATCTTATAAAATTAACTACATTTCTGGTGAACATAAAAACACAGGCTGCAAAGCGTTCATTGTAATCACAGGGGTATCGATATCGAGAAGACCACAGTTCAATTAATTTAAATGAGTGGAAAAATGACACCTGTACACGGGGATTGAACCCAGGACCTTTGGCTTATTGACCGAGCTATCCAGGATTCGTCCTGTGATCAGGTTAATTTTTCACTCATATTGAATCTTTTATCCAGGTGTTATTCAACAAATTTTAAATTAATCTTTAGTTATGTTTATAAAATCATAATCAAAATTTGTTTCAATAATGATTTAGTGCTAAACAAATTCCTAGCCTTCTTCTTTAAGTGATTGTCTGATTGATTTTTTTTTTAAATTTATAATTTGATCTGTTTAACTTTATTCTTCTCAATAATTCTTGTTTATTTTGAAAAGTAAATTTTGGACAAGGATACAAAGGAGTCAAGTGTACTAAAGACAGAACCACCGGAACTACCCGGGTTATAATTATCTCACTATGCTAACCTATTTCCCTGGTGCAAGCGTTGAACAATGTCCTTGTTTGACCTAACAGTCCCTGGCGCAGGCGTGAATTGATGTTTCATTACTATAAGTTATTGTAATGCCATCTATCAATGAACCGCTGTACTTTTAGCCAGGCTGAATACTTCATAATTAAACTAATAGATGGCGCTACCCGTTCAATGCTATACTATGACCATGAATAAGGTAATAAATGAGAAGTGGAAATATGTGTTGAATAAGAGTTTACAGGTAGAAAAATGGCTGCCGGGACTGCATGGATCGCCGTGCTAAACTCATGCCAGGGAATGTGTTAAATGTATGAATGTTAAGTTAGCTCGTTCTAGAACACATTTTTCACAAATGATATTCCAGCTTATCAAAGGATATTTGAGTGAAATGTAGCACAAGTTAAGGGAAGGTTTGAACCCACAAATAAGGACAAGGTACACTTTGTTCGCCCTAAAAGGTAGCAGTCTACTTTTTACGGATAACACTATGTCCCTATTGTATCTGCTACACCTTGGTGTAACTCGTCAAGGTAATCTTTCTACTTTAAACAATGAACAAAATTTACATACAAACTAATCCTCAAGGAACTATTTATAATTCACATATTATTTTAATTTTTGTTTGTCGTGTTCTTTTGCAGAGGTGTGTGTGTGTGTTCGTGTTGGATATGCTTTAAAATGATCAGTTGCTTAGAGCTGTCAGTAAGAAATCAATATTCACTTCTCTTCTTTCTAGGTTTGCGAGCAAAGGAAATAATAAGCTAAATATCTGTGATGGCGTCGCTTCGGCCTTCAAGAGGACCACTAAACCCCAAAGGAAAATTCAAAAGTACGTTACCAAGTTGTCTATCAAACGACACTTGATAAATCTGAAGCAAGAAATACCCGATTATATAGGACACGAGGTTGACGTTTTGAACGAGGGCACCACCACCGCGGGGTGTAATCTTTTGACGTGCCAGATATGTTTCATGCCTTTCCCGAGTCCGCACAAACTAAATGTTCACCTAAAATCTCACCATTGTAAACTCAAAGAAGATTACAGTTGTAACGTTTGTGGCAAGGAGTTTGTGTCGAAGAAGATTCTGAGGAGGCATCTGGTCGTCCACAGCAAAGATCGCCCGTACACTTGTAACATCTGTCACAAAACTTTCAAGAGGCCTTACGACATCACGATCCACAGCAAGAAGCATACGGGCGAGAACAAGCTCTACTGCGATATCTGTGAGTACAGCACCATCTATCGGTCGGCGCTGGCAACCCACCGAAAGAGACACTTTGAGGAGTACAAGTTCCGCTGCGAGATCTGTGGTAAGGGCTTCTTTGTCAACACTTGGCTGCAGGAGCACAAGAACTTTCACACAGGTGAGAAGCCATTCCAATGCGACCTGTGCGGGAAGGCATTTCCTTACACGCGGTATTTGGTCGCTCACAAGAAAGCGAACCACCCAGACGCACAGAACCCGGCCAAGCTAAACCAGTGTGACACGTGCGGTAAGACGTTTGCACACAGGAAATCGCTGACCCTACACGTCAAGTCACACACAGGTGAGAACGTGTGTCTGTGCGACATATGCGGCAAGGCGCTCACGAATAAAGAGCACCTCAAGTTTCATCGGCGCATCCATACGGGTGAGAAACCGAACGTTTGTGATGTGTGTGGTAAGGCATTCAGCAAACGGTGCAATCTCAAACTTCATGAACGGACGCACACAGGGGAGCGCCCTTATACTTGTGATATCTGCGGCAAGGCATTCACGCAGCGCTCCACGCTCGTGATTCATAAACGCTACCACACAGGTCAAAGACCTTATTTGTGTCATTTGTGTCACAAGGGATTTGTATGCAAAGCTCTCCTAAATGCTCATCAAAAGAGTAATTGTGTTTAATTGTGATTTTGAATTCAAAATAGTTACTTAATTCATTATCTTTCATTTAGTTTTCTATTCTGAAATTTTCCATATACAGGCATACCTTACTATTATGACATGTTAGGTTTCAGACCTTTGTTGTAAGGCGAATTTTGTCATAAAGCAAACATTTGCCTTTCTTTCATTTGTTGATTCATGTACTGTACCACATTCATCATATGTATAACAGTGAATTGAATAAAGGATTAAAGTTAAAATAAATATTGCACACATGCAATTTTGCCTTACTTAGTCTTAGATTAAGCACTTAAAAAATAATAATTTCAACTTATTTTGCAAAGAAATGCAAGCATGCAGCTGCAATTATAATTTGTATACATACATTAGATGGTAAAATTGTATGGCTAACTACAACTGATACAATTATTAAGTTATATTAGCTAAATTTATCTAATTGTATATTAAAATCTAATATTGTGAACTTAATATTTCAACTACCCTTGAGAACAATATGTTTTTATGTACTTATTGCACTGTACTTGGCAAATAAAACATATATAGGTAGTAATTAAAGTATATTTCAAAGTAACACAAAACTGCAGAAGCATAGTGGGTTTGTGTGAACAAGCAAAGTCCATTTGGAAGCCGCCATCATGTCACTAAACCTTCGTATGAGCAAAACGTCACAAAAGGGGGTATGCCTGTAATTCTATTTACTCGGTAATTAAAATAATGTTGTGAACCTTATGAGCTTGTTATTCAATAAGCTGCAATGCAATACTTAAAGTTTCATCATACATCTTTTATACATTGCTTTGAGAGAAACAATTTTATTTTTTATACTAGTTAAAGTTGTGATATTTTAAGTGATATGATTTTATTTTTATTTATTTTGTAACTATATTTATCATACTATCTATTTAAACATAGACCAAAATTATTCAATAGTTTTGTAATTAATACTAATCAAAAAAGAGTTGGATTTATTTTTAATGCTGTTGTGTCATTAGAGAATTTATTTAATTGAAATTATTTTTAACAGCATGTTAACTTCTACATTGTTATTTTAAACCCTTTACTTTACTTAGCCCCAATAAATAAAATATATATCTTAAAAACATTGGCAAAAGGTTACATTTAATCATTTTCAAAGTAAATTTTATTATAATATGAATAAATATATATTTCAATAAACTCGAAAGTATTGTATTATATGTTATACATTAAGTGAATTTCTTTTGTCCAAATATTTTTTTAATATCTTTCTTTAGCTAACCAATGGACAAATTTTAAAATAATCTTTGTTAAATTATTTATATTGTAATCATCGAAATGACTTAATTTTGTGCTTCATTTTCTACTTGTCTCAAAATAAAATACTAAATGATAAGAATGAATCTGAAAGAGATATGCTTTAATGAGGTGAACTGGGTAGGACTCAAGATTGGGAAAAACGTGATACTTTTGTAAGTGCGGCAATTAACATTTAAGCTAATGATGTAGAATAAGCAAGTAAATGAATGCAAAGCATTTGGCATAACTGTCATATTCAAATTATGAGGATTACTTTCTGTTCTTATATCCATCCACACAGATATCCATTTTGAACGAAATTATTGGAGTTGTTAAAAAAATCAGTTTTCAAAAATCAGTCACTTGTAAACTACCCTTTCTTTTATTACTAGAATCAAAATCAAGATTTGATTTTGATTTTTTAGCATTTCACATCTAAATAAAAAGGCTAAGTGAAGCCCACTTTTTTTAGTTTGAGTCACATAAAATATAAATATTTATAATAATCTTGAGCTTGGAAATTTTCCAATATACAATACTTTCTCTAAATAAGAAAGTAATACAGAAAATACATAATTCATTTAGAGTGGTACATACTTATTTCTTTTAAACACAATACTGATTTTTATATCTTATATATATTAAAGCTCAGATTTGCCTTTATATGTTTGTTGCAACAAAAAATAAATACTTCTGGTTTTACAACAATCAAATTTTTGCTCGGTAACAATTTATCCAATTACAGTCTCTATAAGAAATACTATACTAGTTAATAAAATCCATTGCATCCCAGTCTTAAAACCAATTGATCAAATTCAAACTTATTTAATATGGTGATTATTATAATTTTTAAAACACTGTGTTTGGCATTGAAATTGAATGATTTTTCTTTTTTTTTTTTTTTTTNAATGATTTTTTTTTTTTTTTTTTTTTTTCCGAAAGATTTATTTTCTCTGGTAGTAATTACCATTATTGTGAGTAGCTCAACAATTTACTTTTTTCACTAAAATATTTTATATGTCATTCAAATATGTTCTATTATTTATTTACAAATCTTAGAGATTAGGATTTGTACTAGTTTAGATGGTTTAAAGCACTACTCGCACAATATACTAAACTGCCGAAGACGGGGAGATCGTTATTCGAGCTTGGTCAAGTGCACAAAGTGTGGTTTTTCCTAAACACTTTCCCACTATCTTTCCACACTAAAGTGGGTATACTTAAAATTCAACCTTCCTTATCTTTAACCCATTAGCATAATTAGTGTATAAGCATACACTCCGAATGGGTGTTAAAAAAAATGTTAAGATGGTGGTCTTTTTTTTAATATGAACTATTTTGTTTAATTTTATCAAGCTGCTTAGTTATTTTCACCCACATAAATCACGACTAAGAGGAAAAAGTGTTCTCAGTGAGACTTAATGTTTTAACTGAAGTCGGCCTTTAAAATCTTGATTCTTAATTGTAGGACTTTTTTTTTTCTTGTTAAATACAGACACAAATATGTTTAATATAAAATGTTTAACAATCCTGAAAAATGAATTTCACAAAATGTTTCCCAGTTGATGATACTGCAAGTACCTACAGATATAGTCTCAATTTAAATTTGTCTTTTGTGATACTCACAGTTATTTTACAGATTTGACATCGCAAATGTTTCATGTTTGTGAAAAAAACACATAAAACATATAAGCATTATCACAAAAAAAATAAAAATCTCAGAATACAAAATAAGTACCAAAACTGTCACATGTGGGACATAACGTTCAAACAAAGATGTATTTTTCACCCCCTTTATGTAAAGTTTAGTTTAGATAAAATACATGTTCCTTTGTGTTATTTTCAGCAAAGCTTTATCTTTCAATCAGTATCCGACTCTTCCTTTCAGGATCTATGCTGAAATGAAATTCCTTTCAGGATCTACGCTGAAGGGAAAGTTTGAACCCTAAAGGAAATCTAAGTCAATGGGTTATTCCCGGCCGATGGAGGATTAACATCCAATGAAACCGCTTATTTGATTGGAAAACAATCCTCATTTATCTCAGAATGTTCCTTTGTGACCATGGAGGAAGGCTGTAACTATGTTTCTAATAATTTATTTTCATCTCAGAACTGAAACATTTCTCATAAAACTTCATTGAAAATGGGCTTGTCTCACAGTTTCTTAGGTAAATTATAAAACCTAACACATAAAGTTTTTAACCCTATATTCAATACCTTTCACCTCCAATTCGGTGTGAACCGTATTTTCGAAATAACAAACCACTTCTTAACTAACGAGTTATTTCTAAACATCTGCAATGTGTCTCGGCGATTTGGATGACATTAAATCACTAGTTGCCGGGCAAATCTTGTGGATGTTGATCAGAAGAGAATAGTATATCTGCGGAGGGTATATGTTGTAAAACAATACTGTCCAGGGTCAGCAAGAACAACTACCAATAACATGCCTTCAGATCTGCTTATTATCTTTCAACCTTTTGATTCTGAGAACTTCATTCTGTGTCCTGTGACCAATCAGGAGGCAGCAAGGATTGAACAATCCCAAAATGGCCATACAGACAAATGCTGATAATTTCAAGACTCCCACCTTTCTTTGGAATGTCTGAAAACAAAGAATTCCCTTCACCCATCGATGTGCGGCCGCATGATGGACTTTGGCCAGTTATTGTTTTTAGTTTATTGTAGGCACCAACATTCCTTTTACACTTCCACCTTGTTTGCAAATTATAGCTTGTGTATATATATGTGTGTCATTGTTTCAATCATAACAAAACACCCTACTTCAAACAGAACATACAACTTAACCTAACAGGTACTTCTATTACATTTAAAAACCGGGCTCAACTAATCCAATCCTTTGGTAAAACAGCGCTAAAACAAGGTTAAACTAACAATCTCTTTGTTTAGGCTCACTTCACTGAATGTTTGAACATTTACACTAGTCGAGTTCATAGTTAGGCCAAACACAAGTCGAGGAGAGTATGTGTTGACCTTAGGTAGCGCCTTAAATAGTATAATAAGAGTTGGCTCTGTGGTACAGATGTATGAACGCCTTAAATTATGAGCGAAGAATGACTCTGAGCACGAGACATCACTTGGATAGCTCAATGGTAGAGTATTCCTTAAATTGAAAAATGACACCTGGTTACAGGATTCGACCTCAGGACCCTTGGCTTAATACGCCAACGCTCTAACTACTGAGCCATCCAGGAGTCAAATTTTGATTTAATAAAATATTTAGATGCGGTTATAACCATAATTAATAAATATATTGGCATGGCTATTTAATCCATCAATGGTAGAACATTAATACACCAAGCCAAGAGATTTGGGTTTGATTACCTCGTCCAAGGGTCATTTTTCAACTAATTTAATATGAATATTGGCTATAGAATTATTGGCGCTAAGTTTGCTATCTTAGGTTAAATCATTTAGTGCTAATACTCATTTGTGGTTTGGAAGGGTAGGCAAACAACCCTCAATAAATTAACTTATTGAATTTACATTTCTTACATATTACTGTGATTTTAATTACACAGTGATTTATTGAAGAAAATATAGCTACAAATATACTAGGCATGGTAGTAAGAAAAAAAAATTAGCGTGAACAAGTTTAAATTTCAAAATAAACTATTTTTCATGTGGATTTTGTTTTTTGTTTTAGGTGGTCAAACATAAGCTGTGATTCACTTGACGAAAAACTGGTTGTTGATGAATATGAAATCCTTAATCTGTCCGACAAAACAGATGCTGAGCCCAACGCCAAAGAAAAAACTTTCCAAGCCTGTAATATTTGTGGTAAAGTTTTTTCCGCCAAAGGGATCATGTCGCACTTGAAGAAACATAGTAGACCAAGAGATGGCCCATTTGACTGTAGTGTATGTAACAGAAAATTTGACTGTAGATCCAGATTTACCTATCATCTTAGTACTCACACCCCTACCATAGCGCTGACATGTGAACTTTGTGGTAAAATATGTTTCACCAAATACAGCCTTAGAAAACACAAAAGGTCTCATGCTATAGACCGTCCACACAAGTGTGAGGTCTGTAAGAAATCTTTCAAACGCCCCTACGAGCTGACCAACCACAAGAAGACTCATTCCGCACTAAGAAACTTCAAATGCGAGGTTTGTGACTACGTCACCACCCAAAGGAAATATTTAAAGATACACCAAAAAAGACATTCAAATAAATTCTCATTCCATTGTGATGTGTGCGGGAAAGGTTTCGATTCAAACCCCCAACTCGAAGGCCACGTAAATATCCACGCGGGTATAAAACCCCACAAATGCAGTATTTGCAATAAAGCGTTTTCAAGCAAGCAATATCTGGTTCAACATCAAGAGAACCATGGCAACGCGCCGTACACACAGAGGAGGACAATAGAATGTAAGATGTGTGGGAAAATATTCCGACAGAGAAACTCTTTGTCCCTGCACGTGAAAAAGTCGCACCGAGGTAACGACACATTCCTGTGCGATATCTGTGGAAAGTCCCTCACAGACAAATACTACCTGAAGCTCCACCGCCGGATACACGCCGGAGAGAAACCACACGTGTGCCAAGTGTGCGGGAAAGCTTTTGGCAAGCCGGACACTCTAAAGAGCCATGAACGGACTCACACGGGGGAACGCCCATACACTTGCGACTTGTGTGGAAAGTCCTTCTCGCAGCGTTCCACCCTCATCATACACTTGCGTTATCACATGGGGGAGACTCCGTACACATGTCAGCGGTGTGAGAAAGGTTTTGTCAGTAGATCGCTGCTGAATGCTCATCGGAAAAGATCATGTATGTGAAGCGTGTATGTTTGTAAAAAAAACTTTTTAATGAAGGCTTACTTTTGTGTATGTGGTTCATGCTATTCACATTTTTTTACCTTTTTTTTAGTGATATGGGTCGAATTCACTATTTTACAAATTCAAATCTTTATTTTACCTTCGAATCCTGAATTTCAAATTCGAATCAGATTCTATGTAATAAATTATGATCATAAGAGGAAATAGGAGTATAATAGAAAATATAAATAGTAGCTAAATGTAAACATTCACACATTTATTCAAGTGTTAAATCAATGGTCTGGGGTCTGGTTGTTAAATTGGTCCAATAATTATGTTGGTGCTGAACTATCAATAAGAGGTATTAGAGCTCTAAAACAAATTTCATTTCAAAATTTTGAAAAATTATTATTAATATTATTATTATTATTTAAGAAAATCTCAAATTTATTTCTTTTCTTGAATCCTTGAAGATCAAGGATTTGAGGACTTTAGTATCTTACCCCTATTTTTTTTTAAACACAATACATTAATCGAGAAAATTATATTTTTACTAAGAACATTTATTTCTTATATTTGAATTTATGTTTTTCGGTAAATAAAGCAAATCATGACTGCTTGATTGTAAACATGCTTGTAATGAAGCAATCGACCCTTTTTAATTTGTCAAAAGAACTCTCCCACAAACTCTAATTCTTTTTTTATTTGACAAAGTTGTTTGGTGTGCAAAATTTTTTTTATTAATCCAACTTCTGTAAATAAACTTACAAAAATAATAACTTTTTGAGTAAGATACACATTAGTGTAATGGTGTATCAATTAAAATAACATGGTTCAATAAAAGTGTAAGTGTGGTGGTAAAATGATGGTTATTTCTCATTATCTATCAATAATAATTACTAATATACGTGGAAACATACATAGAATTTAATGGGGCACAGTAAAATTGAATTAATATTGATGACTTTTTTCTCTCTATTATTATTATCATCATTATCATTATTATTATTACTATAAGCACCGCTTCTTTCTACCCATTCGTTCTTTAAAAAACAACCACTTTTTGTTTAACTTTTAAAAAAAATACTAAATGATAAATTTGAAAAAATTGTCACATCTATTTATAATCA